>OY284496.1:31740128-31787060 GCA_958336395.1 Ctenicera cuprea
TTTTCTAAACTATTCAAAAGCATTCGATACCGTCAAATAAGATCACCTATAGGTTTTAATGGAAATGGCAGTACCTCAACACTTAATATATTTAATAAAGACCTTGTATTATTCTAACAGTGCCTTTGTTCGTATAAACAACGGAACATCAGAGAGCATCACCATCAGTAAAAGTGTACGACAGGGCTGCGTTCTCTCTCCCATCCTGTTTAACATATATGGAGAATGGATTATCCGCAAAGCAACAGAGAATTGGAACGGAGGTATATCTATAGGTGGCCAGAAGATCTCGAATCTAAGATATGCCGACGACACAACAGTTTTGGCTAGTTCAGAAGAAGATATTTCGGAAATCTTACAGCGGATTGAAATATACAGTAAAGAAGCTGGTCTAAAACTTAATTGGTCAAAGAGCTGTATTTTGGTAGTAGATAGAGCAAACACCCTACCTCAACAGTTTGAAAATATTCGAGACATACCAAGAAGAACTGAAGTTATTTACCTCGGGGCACGCATTTCAAACACCGGTAACTGCGAAGAAGAAGTAAAAAGAAGAATAGGAATGTCAAAATCGGCATTATTTCAACTGACCAAAATTTAGAAAAACCACCATATTACAAAACAAACAAAGAAAAGGTTGATAGGTTTCCTAGTATTTCCTATAGCTACATATGGCTCTGAATCCTGGACACTTAACGCAGCGTGCCGCAGAGGAATTGAAGCTTTTGAGATGATTTGTTACCGACGCATGTTAAGAATTCCTTGGACTGCGCGGAGACACAACCTCTCCATTTTAAGAGATTTAAAAATTGACACCAACCATCTACTACTACCGACAATTCAACGTCATATACTACGCTTCTTTGGTTACGTAATCAAACGAAACGGGATGGAAAAATTGTGCATACAAGGCAAAGTCGATGGTAAAAGAAGAAGGGGTCGGCCACGCGTGAGATTCATAGGTTAAATAAAAAGTCTCACTACATGAGAACAGCAGAAGACAGAGAAACATGGCGGGCGGTTATCAACTCTGAGTCCTCATGTTACTCACGATACTCGGAATCGAGTTACGACTAAGAAGAAGATAATAACTATCTAAAATATTATAAAAATAAGTATTAATATCTTCGAACTGTGATTGTTTTAGAGACATTACTTTAATTCTTAATTCTTTGTGAACCACTTTTGTTAATACAATTTATCAAGAAAGCTTATTAACATTATTTCATGGGAAGTTTTAATTTTTACGTTTGATTATAAAGTTTTCGTACGAATTAACGGTCGGTCATTATACAAACAAATAAAAAAAGTAGAATTTTTTATTTCCGCGTGTCCAAGAATCAATTTACCCAACTCTTTCGTGACTTTTTCAAAATTTAGTAGGGTTTTTATCCGTTTTTGTAGTAAACGTTTGTAATATTTTGAAAGTATTGAAATCGTCTAAAGACTTTTCGATTTCTTTTTGTTGTCCGGGCTCAGTATTAACTTTATCCTTAGGTTGCGTACCAGACATTATATACGAGATTAACTTCCATTAAAAAATGTATAACAATTTTCATATTTTCAAAAAAAAATTTTTTTGTAATTAGGCCTTATTTTTTTTCAACTCAGTCCTCTAACATGTTTTTAAGGGTGTGATCTCCTGAGATACTCTCTCAGTTCACAGTAACCCTTAAATCACGCTATTAGACGAATTATTTAAAAATAAAGCGTATTCAAGCAACAGTGCTTGCAAAAAATTTGTGATGCTAAAAAGGCACTCGGCGTTTTCACCGATTGTCACGATCCAATTTATTCCCAATAAATCAAATTATGCTCTATGTCTGAACACAACCCCAAATAAATAACACCAAACCATTTCCAGTATTAATGCATTTAATTAAACAAATAATTTCTAACAACAGGACAATATTATTTAACAATATAACTTATAAGTCTACTTACATTACAGAATGTAAAGGGTTCATGATGACTCGATGAGGACTTGTCACAACCAGAATGCTATCTGGCTCTAAGGATACTGAATTTAGACTGGGACTGCGACTGCGACTGCTAATGTTTTTAGTTTCCCTTATATATAGAATATCACATCACATGAACACATTAAGCCACGTGTAATTTTATACAATATTAACCTTGGATTTATATAGCAAAACTTATTAACTTTACTATCGATTTAATAACCTACTTCCCGTGATAAGAATTATAATATCGTATTCATTTATGTAACATTTGTATGAAACTTAGAAATGTTTAGAATAATATTTTCAGAGATGAATTTGTTTCTTACTTTGCATTCTGACTTGTGACAATATGTTGGTCTTACTAGATACGCAAAGTTGCAAGATTTCCGATAAAATGTTTTCATCGTTTGAATTAGCCGTATACGATGGAAACACCATTTTACATTTTTTCTTCAAGCCCGTTTAGTTTTGTCTCCCTACCAAAGCATTTACAACAACAAGCAAAGTGGTTGATGAACAACCATCACAGCATTCTTTTGGAGAAAAATCGACACCTGTGTTCCTCTTTCCTAAGATTCTACAAAGTCTCCGTGATAGTGACGTGGTATGTCAAGGGCAGTGAAAAGGCTGTTTTTTAAGAACTTATACCAATAAAAGCATCATGGAAATTGAAGACCAACCAGCCCTACCTTTAATGAAGCTTTCTTGCATGTATCATTCAAAATTATTTATGTTGCTGTCTGTTGTCTAATGTTTATCATATACAGGGTTATTCAAAAGTAAGGAATAAAAATTCGTATTTTTGCAGCGCGTTGGTTTTTGAAAAAATGCATAGACACTTAAATTGACATAAATATATCTGCATCTTTATGTGATAACTTTTGTTTTCCGTCAACCTCCGTACCCCCAGCCACCTCGACTTAATTTATTTAAACAGCGACATATACTTTGTGTGGGTTTGTTGGAAAGCTTGCAAAAGTGCATTTAAATCAAGCATCATAAATAAACTGGGATGGTTGGTTTTTATGTTGCAGCGATTGAAAGACAAAACAAACTTTTTCCATATTTTGTTATTAAGACGTTAATATCATGTAATCAAAGACTCGTATGTATCTTTAATCGCCGTAGTTTATAACAGCCTTAACCGATGTATTTCATAATAAATAATGCAAATTATTGTTTATTTTGCATGATTTCTATATAAACAGATACTAATATCTATTCACCTATACTATGCAGGTATGCATCGACTTTTAAAGATAAACCCGGGACCATAAATGTAAAACGTTGACGTTTAAGTCAGTATTAGATGAAACAGCGTCGCAATGCTGTTGTTTTACTGTGCTTTGCAAAAGTTATAAGTTATTAAGAACATTAAGACTATAATAAACCATTTTGATAACTTAACAGCTACTGGGATTTCGGATTAGGAATTGGGAGTGTGAGTTACCTCACGCGCACTCAGGCCACAATAGGTGGGCCCATTGTACTACTTCCCCAGCAGCTCTCCACATTGGACATCACCTAAGCCATCCAACCTTTAAGATGTACTTGAGGACATCCGCAATTGGAGTGTTGCTGGTTTCGGCCATGTTAGGCCAGAAATCCCCCAGCATGGATCCTCTGGTTGTTGCTAGAGCTGGGCAGTGACATAGGACATGTTCTTCCGACTCGTCGTCCTCGTTGCATGCACGACAGTTTGGGCTGTCTGCCAGTCCCATCCTGTGCATGTGTTGCTTTAGGGTGCAGTGTCCACAACTAGTCGCAAGTTCTTTCGGGACAGTTGCACACAGTATTTGGCTGTTTTTGGCGAGGGTGCCGTAATAGCATCCCTTGCTTGACGACAGCTTTGAGTGTTAACCCATCTTCATGTGAAGTTTTTTCAGGTTTCTTGGTACAGCATAAAGCTTAATGTCTTCAGGGATATGGAAATTACGGGTTCTGGCCCCCAGAGAGGTTGTTCGAAGGCAAATCTCGCAATCTCATTAGCCTTGTCATTGCCGTAGGTGCCGTAATTTCCTTTCACCCATACAAGGGAAACGACATTATCTTTTGAGATATCGTCGAGAGCTTCACGACACCGCAGTACCACTTCTGAGGTAATTTTGCAACTCCCTAGGGCTAGTAAAGCGGCTCTGCTATCACTGTAGATACCAATACGTTGGTTCTTGATTTGTCGTTCAAGAATTGCATTTGCACCATGCATTATTCCCACTATCCCCGCTTGGAAGACAATGGCAATTTTGCCTAGTGGTATACTCTAACGTAGGTTTAAATCGTCGGAGAAAATTCCAGCACCCGTTTCATGCCTTGTTTTAGATCCATCGGTGAAAATGGATATATCCATATGCTGGGTTGGTCCAGCATTCGTAAATTTTGAGTTATTTGGTTACTACGTTTTAGAATCTCAACAAATTCATGATATCAAGTCTTTTAATTCCAAAAATATTGTTGCTACCGTTAGCACTAATTTAACCGACATGTATGATCATTTTACTGCTATCCTGGATCAAAAAGCTGTCGAATTTCAAGAACGGGAGTCAGGTGTGTGTATAAAAATTTATTTTTTAACATAAAGTTCTAATTAGATATTTCCTTGTTACAGGGTGGGCTCTAGTCCGATGGATATTTTTGGAGGTTAATGTTAACAAATACAACCCCCTCAGAGCTTCCCCGTTTATTCCGCTGCCTATGCAGCTGCTAACTAAGAAAGCTATTGTCAACGTTCAGAACGGTGACCAATGCTGCTTTGCCTGGGCTGTCACCTCCGCCATCGCTCAATCTACCGGCCCCGCCAACCGCACCTCTTCGTACCCGCACTTCAACGACTTGTTCGACTTTCGAGGAATCGACTTTCCAGGGAGCTTAAAAGACATTTATAAATTGGAATCCCAAAATGTTGTTTCCTTAAACGTGTATGGTGTTGAACCTATTTATCGTGATAATAAGACCACCTATGAGGTTGTGGGTCTTCTTTATTATACAAAAAATAAACAAAACGTTCATGTAAACTTATTGCTTCTTAACAATTCCAAAGGTAACAACCATTACTGTTGGATTAAAAATTTTTCACGTCTTCTCTCTAATGAATTCCGGGAATGGAGCGAAATTTTTTTGTGGTGGTTGGCTAAATTATTTTAACACTTTCCAACAGCTACAACGTCATTGTCGTTATGATTGTGAACGAGTAGTAGTTAGATTACCCACGATAATACCTAGAATTGATAAACTCGGTAATGAGGTGCCTGGCAATTTGCTTAAATTTCAAAATTATCAGAAACAATTGCAAGTTCCGTTTGTTGTTTATGCAGATTTTGAAACTTTACTAAAACCTATTGATACCGCTGAACCCTCCCCTTCTAAATCTTTTACTATTAAAACGGCTGAACATGAACCGTACTCGTTTGCGTATTACATAAAATGTTTGCATGATGATTCGCTATCCAAATTAGAAATTTTTCGCGGTGCTGATGCTGCTCTCGTTTCTATTGAGCGATTAGAATATGATTGTCGATATTTGTACGAAAATTATTTAAAAAAAATAAGAAACCGATGTTACCGCTCAATCGTGATGAACTATTAGAGTTTCAAAATGCTACGGTTTGTTTTATATGTGAAAATCTTTTTCTGGAAGACGATGTTAAAGTTCGAGACCATTCTCATTTGGATGGTCGTTATCGGGGTGCGGCCCATTCTCAGTGCAATTTAAATTTTAAAGTTCCAAATTTTATCCCCGTATTTTTCCATAATTTAGGTTACGACAGTCATCTTTTTGTTAAACAAATGGCTTTAGAAAATGAGCAGATTGATGTCATAGCGCAGAATAAAGAAAAATATATTTCGTTTAGTAAATATCTTTTAGTGGACGAAATTATTAGGGAAGGGGGTAGGACTCATAAGGAGTTTTTACGTTTGCGTTTTGTAGACAGCTTTAGGTTTTTAAACTCCTCTCTGGCCAGCTTAGCTGAGAACCTTCCCTCCGATGATTGTGCCGAAATTAGAAAATATTTTCCGGATAGTTCTAAATTTGACTTGATGAGACAAAAGGGTATATTTCCGTATTCATATGTGAATTTTTTGTCTAAATTAGACGAACAGGTGCTTCCCTCTCGTGAACAGTTTTATGGTAAATTGCGCGATGAAGAAATTTCTGAGGATGATTATGAGCGTGCGCAACGAGTATGGGAAATGTTTGGATGTGACACGTTAGAAGATTATTTCGACGCATATTTAAAATCTGATGTATTAATTCTAGCAGACGTGTTTGAAAATTTTCGGAAGGTTTCCCTTCAAAATTATAAACTTGACTCTGCCCACTATTTTACGACGCCCGGTTTTACTTGGGATGCCATGTTAAAGTATACAAAAGTACAGTTGGAACTGTTGACCGATATTGATATGTTTCATTTTTTCCGAAAAGGAATTAGAGGCGGTGTTAGCGTTTGTATCGATAGAAAAGCGATAGCCATTTTCGGAAAATTTGGTGGCTGTTGAATTAAATAAGGTAAGCGTTACGTATGATAAAGCAATCTATGTTGGGTTTACCGTTTTAGATCTCTCTAAAACTGTTATTTACGAGTTTTATTATGATTTTCTTAAACGCGTTTACGGCAACTCGGTTTCTTTGCTTTACACGGATACTGATTCTTCAATACTTAAAATTAAAACTGAAAATTTTTACGAAGATATCCGTCAAAATATAGACAAATTTGATACTGCAAATTTTCCTCCCGATAATATATATCAAATTCCGATTACCAAGTTGGTTCTGGGTAAAATGAAAGATGAATATGCTGGCATTCCTGTTTCCAGTTTTTACGGTACGGGGACTAAGTCGTCAGTGTTGGAGATGAAACTGTAAAAAAAGCTAAAGGTGTCAAAAAGAATGCGATAGATAAAAGTTTAACGGGGGAGGACTGCAGTTCCATTGTTGAACATAATAACAAATAAATTTTTTGTAAGATGTATATTTTTAGATCTGCTCTGCATAATATGTATACGGAACTTAAAAATAAGGTTGCTTTATCTTCTAAAGATGATAAAAGGTTTCTTATTCCGGGCACTTCCCAAACTTTGGCGTGGGGTCATGAACTTATTTATTTATACGATACCCCTCCTGATCGGTTGGATGACTTAGTAGCTATGTTGGGTGATGTTGTTCGAAATGAATGTATTAATTTGTTGAATGTGATGTGTATAACTTTTGTTTCGAACCAATATTTGTGTATTCCTATATTATATTTAAAAGTATTTGTATTTAATTAAACATGTATTTACTACAATATTTCTATGAAGTTTTGGATAATATTGTTCGAAATAACATGTATTAATTTGGTTGAATAACTTTTGTTTCCAACCGATATTGTTGTTTTCGATTTGCGTATTTATGTTTTACATGTATTTCTAAATATGTATGTAAAATAAACAAATGTTCTATGAATGTTTTAATTTATGTTTTACATGTATTTGTAAATATGTATTGAAAATAAAAAAATATTATATGAATTTTTTATTTAAAAAATTATGCATAAGTACCATTTTAGTATTAACAATTTTTAATTAGTAAATCTCAAACTTCTGCTGCCTGGCTCCGTAAAAGTCAATTTCATCAAAATTTCCGGAAACCTCCAGGTATATTTCCTTTAAGTGTTTAATATTTTCCGTTCGCTTCAAATCATAATTGTTGTTTAAATTGTTTTCGTACCATTCCTTCAAGGTGGTGAATAAGTTAATTTCGGTAACGGGGATGTTAACCGTTTGTACACCACTACCGACTAATTTTATATGTCCATTAACTTTTAAATGATTGCAGTGTTCCAACATGTTTCTGAATTGAAAAAGAACGGTCGGTTTAACTTTATTCATAGCACATTTGAAACTATGTTTTTGAGAAACTTCGTCAAATATGAATTCCACAGTTAATGTTTCATACACTATGTCTAGGTTTACCGTTCTACGTCAACCTTACAAATGAAGGAATTAAATAAAATTATGTCTTATATATGCTCGTGATCGACAGTTACGCTATATTGTTTTTAGAAATCCACGAATTATGTGTTTTATCGAAACCCAACCATTTTACGAACACCTTACCCCCTTTTTTTCTTAAGACTTTTTCCACTAGATAATATATAATAAAAAAAAAATACTTTTTGAAGTTCGTAGTCGTAAAATCCTCCTTTAATTTCTTGGTTTTGATTATCTTTCAAAATATAGGTTGTTGGATTGGTAAGTTTACCTTTAGCAATTTTAAATATTTCGGTGCTCCAATTAGGGGTGTAACCCTTATCGAATGCTTCTCGATGTTTACTTATTCTCACGTCATCGTTGAGCTTAAACTTCCGTGTTCTGGGATCGATCGTCTTCACGTAATTATATGCCGTTGCTAAAATACTTTTTGCATTTTTGTTATTAACATCTTTCGGTATAAATCCCGTGGTACGATGTTTCGTAGCGTTGTACTTTTGAACGATTTTTGGTAATAAATCTAACCACCTGTAAGAACCTTCGATGCTAAATTGTTTCCACATTAAACTTTTAAGAGTGCGGTTAACTCTTTCAACAATACTGCTTTTCGTATTTGAATAAGTACTGTAGTGATTTATATTAAATTGTTTCATTAAATTTGTGAAATTTTTATTGTAAAATTCTTTTCCCATGTCCGTCTGTAGATTGTTTGGAGTAATTTTAAGTGATAATAATAATTTTTTCGTTGCGTTAGCTACGTCGCCTCCAGTTTTTCTTTTTAATGGATACGCCCACACGTATTTGGAGAATGCATTAATTACAACTAATATATATCTAAATCCTTTATTAAATTTAGCATAAGGTATCATTTCCACCAAATCTGCTTGAAATAAATCGTTTAATCCTTTCAAAATTACACGTCTTCGTTTATAATTTTTTCTGGCTGGTTTATGTAATTCGTTTAATCTAAAATGTCTTTATATTTTTTCCTATCTTTCTCCTTAACACCGAGAGGTTTTTTTTTGAATAACAGTTCGTACAACCCTGGCGTTCCGGCTTATTGGAATTGTTTATTATCGGGCAGCTTAATATTTATGTCTTCATCTATAAAAGTTAGTTCTGAATTTCCTATTTCAAATCTATCTAGCTCCGGAATATAACGTACACCGTAATGGTGATCAAAGTCTTTTTCCGTATCTCTAAACACATCTTCCACGTACATTTTAGCTAGTCCTTTATATTGATCCAAATATTCCTCGAATGCTGGAGTTGTTCCTGCAATTGACACTTCATGTCTTAAATCCTCTAACGTAGGTATAGGATCGTTTTCTGCAACCACTTCTGTATCAAGAAAACTGAGTTCGCGTGCTGCATCGCTGTTTTTCTGTGTTTCTTCTAGAATATTCTTTTTTGGAGTGTCTGATACGGTGGGAGATTTTTTAGGAGATCGTTTAATTAGCGGAGATAGTATAATTTGGGGAGGTTCTAGTTTGGGATGTAAACTTCCAGATTTTAAACTGGTTATCAACTCTTTCGGCGGTTGAGCGATGGGTTGGAACTTTTTATGTAACTCCAGCTCTGATTATGTGGAATCGCGCTTAAGACTTTCAAATTTTTTCTTCACGGCTTTTCTAGCTTTAATCAACTCCTCCGCCACACGCTTATCCATGGTAACTAACGTGAGCGTACAATAGCTTGAATATTTATATACTAATGAAACGATCGAAACCCTTTCGATAACGGCCGGAATTCTCTTCAAAGTCTTTATCTATCACCAAAAATCCAAACTCAACACCCCAACAGTGTCTACATAGCTTTTTAAATTGTTCGAACGATATATTGTCTAAACTGACGTGTTCGTCGTATATATGTTTTAGATTAGTAATATCCTGTTTAAAAATAACTATTAAATTTGCATTGTCCCTTATAAGTTGCTTAGGGATTTTTGAATAAGTTTGACACAGACAAAAGCAATCGTTATTTTTATGTCGACCGAAACAATAATAATCTCTAATTATACTCTGATTATCACACACGACATCATCGAAAATAACAACTGAGTTTGTTTTGGCTTCGTTGGGTGAAATAATTTCCGAACCTTCTTCGTATTCATAATAACTTAAACCACTTATGGGTTTTAAAAGTTTCCTTAGGTAATCATATTTTGGTTGATACAAAGTCTTAGAGTATAAATAAACGTTTTAAAATCGTATTAACCATTGGGGTCTTCCAGCAAACTGATAATAACATTAGTTTTTCCAATTCCGCTTCCGCCTACAATAAGTCCCCGTTTGCAACCACCTAGTAGAACACCATGTTTTCGATACTGCTTTATTGCATCGTTTGAGTCATGATTTTTTATTGGTAAAGTCTAGTTTTGCGATGTTATCCGAATCTCATCCATTCTGTTACTGCAGTTGCAAACATATACTCTCACTTTTCTATAAATTGTATCAGTCGCTTTTCGATAGTTGTTGAAGACAGGTTAATAATGAAACGTCGGTATTCTAATAACTTTAGTCGACGTCGAGCGGTTGGAAGAACAGGTGGTGGATTGGTAAACACCCTCATCAATAAATTACCTGTGGAATTACATTTGCCCGGATACCGTTTTTGTGGACCAGGTACTCGTCTGACTAAAAGACTCGCTAGAGGTGATAAAGGAATTAACCCTTTGGATGAGGCTTGCAAAAAACACGATATTAGTTACGCTACCTCCAATAAAATCGAAGAACGTCACAAGGCTGATAACATATTAGGAAAGAAGGCGTGGGAACGATTTAAATCCAAAGACGCAACGTTTGGTGAAAAAGCAGCTGCATTAACTATAAGCGGTATTATGAAGGGAAAAACTAAATTAGGAATGGGTGTTAAACGCCGTAAAAGAAGCAAAAGAAAGTATTCCGGTAGAGCCATCAGTTTTAAGAATGCTGTGACGGTAGCTCGAAAACGTATCGGAGGAGGTGTTACTTCTAATTTGTTGAATACTGCTAAAATCGCGTTAACTTCTCTTAAAAAAAAACTATTACACCTCCGAAGCAGAGAGTGATTCCTGTTCCTAAAACAGGAGGTATTTTACCCTTTATACCTATATTTGCAGCGTTGGGTGCTCTAGGATCTTTAGCTGGTGGTGCTGGTGGTGCTGCTGGTGTTGCAAAAGCTGTTACTGATTCTAAAGCCGCGGCTAAGACTTTGCAAGAAACTGAGACACAATCGATCTATGGAAGCTGCTGCTGTTGGAAAAGCTTTATATTTAAAACCTTATAAGAAAGGACTTGGATTGTATTTAACTCCTTATCAGAAAAACTCTACTTAAAGCTACCTCACAGAGCATTAACAAATATCGATTTAATGCGATACGTTACAAAAATTAAAAATTCCACATTTCAGGGGATATATATGCGAGACAATTTACCTTCAAAAATTTATGATACGGAAAGTGGAATCGTAAATCTTGATGATAAAATTGGGGACGGTACACATTGGACTGCATATGTCAAACGTCGTAATAAAATAATATATTTCGATAGCATAGGACAATTATAACCTCCTCTAGAGCTGACACATTACTTTCGGAGTGACGGTAGCGGGAATAACATTAAATATAACTACGATAAATTGCAAACATTAAATTCTTACAACTGTGGACATCTAGTACTGCGGTTCCTATATACATATGGTCGATAATGTTTTGTGTTAGTGCTTATCCAAATTTCGTGGCGATATGTCCATCACATTCACATTGTCGGATAAAGCATCCGTTTTAATTGCTAATTTTAATTCTCCCATTATTCTCGATCCTGATGCGGAATATGTTATGGGTTTAACATCTTTTGTAACTTATAATAGTATGCCAAATGTGACGTCCACTAATAATCAATTCTTGTTCAAAAATAGATTAATAACCGTGGATGGAGGCAGTTATGAGATATCGGAGTTGAATACCTTTATCAATTCTAAATTGGATCAATCAACTCATGAAAGTGTGGAATTGATGCCAAATAATAATACTTTGAAAACCAAGATTAAAAGTTCAGGGGAAGTAGATTTTGACGTTACGAACTCAATAGGACCGCTTTTAGGGTTTAAGAAAAAAAAATTCCGGCTAATTCTAAACAGGATTCTGATTATATTACAATTATTGTAAAGGTCAACTCATTATTGATTGAATGTAACACAACAACGGGCAACTATAAAAATGGACAAGCTTCTCACGTTATTCATCAATTTTTCCCAAGCGTGCCTCCAGGTTACAAAATAATTGAAAGTCCGGACCACGTAATTTATCTTCCAATTAATGTAAATACGCTGACAGACAAAACGCTTAAAATAGTAGATCAAGATGGTGATCTCGTCAATTTTAGAGAAGAAACCGTCACGATAGGACTACATCTGAAACGTGTTTATAATGGTGTTTCGATATAACTCGAATTATCTAAAGGGGTGTGTTGTTCCTCCTCCGGAATGGTATAAAAGGCGTTGCTCTAACTCTAAAAAGTGTAGTAGTCAACGACCGGTTAAGCGATTAACACAGAACAATAAGCTGTTTTTGCGATCTCTCGGACTTACTTTATTACAATGAGTATACTAAATGTTAGTGAAAAAGTGTACGTAGACAATTCCATCGTAAATGCTGTAATACATACACATCAACCTTATACTACGCGATTCGGAAACAATGACCAGATTCGTTTTCCAATACATGAAGGTATGAGTACTTTACCAAGTCAGAGTTATCTATATATGGAGGAAAAGTTAAAAAATAAAGATGGTAACCCGCCAATAAGAGAAGTTGGCACACCACCAGTTAAAGAACTAACCACTACATTCATAAATAATGGTCCCACATTTCTGTTTAGCGAAGCTCGATATGAAATGAATGGGGCTAAAATTGATGCTACAACAAAGCTTGGGTTAACATCCACCATGAAAGGATATGCATCAGATACCCCTAATGATAGTAGGATGCTTGAAAATTTTGGATGGTTCCCAAACGGGAAAAACACAACAGTTGATTTGAATGGGAATTTCAACGTTTGCATACCGCTAAGCAGATTATTAGGTTTTGCTGAAGATTACAAAAAAGTTATTTTAAATATTAGACAGGAATTGGTGTTGATTCGAAGTAACACGGATATTAACGCGCTCACAGGTACTGATCCAAACGTTACAGTTGAAACAGATAAAATTTATTGGAAAGTTTCACACATCACTGCCGGTCTTGCAGAAGAATTAGCTTTGACTAAATACGTTGATAAAAATGTTGTCACTCAAATAGCATTTAGGAGTTGAGAAACCCATGTTTTCCCAACTCTTCAAGAAGCGGATAAACATACCTGGCCTGTTAAAACGGCAGCAAGTTTGGAAACTCCCAGATTTTTAATAATAGGTTTTCAAACGGGTCGAGAGGGTAAAATTACTAAAGATATGAGTAAATTTGATCACTGCGATATTCAAAACGCAAGAGCTTATTTAAACACCGAAAGATATCCATATGATAATTTAAACATAAATTTTGATAGCAACCGTTTTGCTACACTCTACTAAATTTCAATCTTCTTATTATGGAAAAGAGGATGAGCCTTTACTATCCCCTACAACCTTTAAAGATATTGCTCCTTTAGTTGTTGTTGATTGTTCCAATCAGAAAGATGGATTGAATTTCAGGGCGGTAGTGCTTAGAATCGAATTTGAAACCAACAAAAATGTACCTACCCAAACAACAGCTCGTTGTCTAATTCTACACGATCGTGTGTTTACATATAATGCACTTACAAACGCTGTTAAACAACTTTAAACTATTTAACGTAATGTCATAAACGGAGTTCGACAGTTTTAATACTTTGGTTGAAGGTGTAACAACTGATAATGCAGATTACAGTACTGGACGTACAAGGATTCAAAACCTCTGAAAAAAATTTTACACGTAAGGAATTAGCTATTTATGATGGGAACCATGTTTCACACCACATATTTAAACCACCGTTTGCTTTTGACACCTTAGAAGCAGAGTTTAAAAAGCAAGCAAACTGGTTAATTCATAATCATCACTGCCTTGATTGGGTTGAAGGTTTTACTCCAACTTTTTTATACCCAAGAATTCTTCAACGATTAACTCGGGATGTAGATTCCGTTTACGTAAAGGGTCATGAGAAAGCAGTCTACATACGAAATTATATTTCTAAACCAGTTATTGAATTCCACGAACAGCCAGCTTTAAACCCTTTGACACCATCATGCTTTTATCATTTAAAATCTCCTTCTGTATGTGCTTTATCTAATGTATATTATTTATATGATAAATTTGTAATGAAATAACTTTTTTAATAAAAAATTCTTACATTTTATCTATTGTTTTATTATGATATATGAGAGATACATTTACAATACATAATATATAAAGTCATTATAGGATATTTCAAAAATACAGAACGTTCAATCTTACATATTACACTAATTATAGCAAAAATAACAGTTTACAAATCTTTAAATCGCTCCTCGTAAATCCGTAATCTATGCTTATTGTCTAAAACATTATTTAAAATATTACTAACTATTTGAATTCTTCTTTCGAATCGAAATCTATCTCTAGCTATGCACTCCCATTCACTTTTCCTAGCTTGTTCAAAGGCGTACGACCACACTATCATATGATTAATTTTATTTATAGACTCATTAAAGCGCACACACTTCTTTATCCGCACCATTGTTTATTCCTTTTTTTCTAGTTGTTCAAAATGTTCTATCTCCGGAAAGAAACAATTAAACTCGTTAATAAAATTCTTTAAACCTGTCTCAATCAGTTTTAACACAAAACAGCTAGCACAACTCTTTCCATCTTTAAATTCCTTACAAATTTCAATACCAAGTTTATATTTCTTTTCCAACTCTTCACAGTATTTAACACTAAAAAGTCTGTTACCATATTCTTGTTCATGATTTGCTTCAAACTCTAAAGCTTCAAATTGTTGAATCAATCTCTCTATTGCACTTAACTTATCTACAGCCTTCGTCCAAGATTGTTCTGCGTAACACATCCACATTTTTAATATCCAAATTTCAAGGGTCGACCGAAGTTAATATACTAACTCTCACCAACAGCTCCCAATCGTTTCCAACCCTTTACTGCCCCGAAACACTTTTTTCTTTTTCAATATCTGCAACTACCTTCTGTGGTATGAAATGTAAAACTTCCATCATATATAACACGTTGTCTGATTTCGTATCTTTCAACGGTGTTAGTATGTTATTACAGTTTTCTTTAATATCACCAGGCATTACTGCTACCGCACTTATTATGTTCTCATAAAACTCATCGAAACGCGCATGCTCCACTATTTGTAATTGACAATTAATTACATCCACCAAATTCCACAACTCTGCAACGGATTCCCACCCTAACCACACTTCTGAATCGTTTTTTTCAATTTTTATAGCTTTTGTCTGCTGCACGAATTCAAAATGGATCGTCTTGGAGCCTATCATCAAAGGTGACCACTGATGATCTGCATTTTGAAAATAATTCGTTATAATTCCTTGATTCTCAAGTAGAATATTCCATTCAACCTTATCAAATAAAGACCACTGATTTTTTTGTCCACAAATTTTTACTGTTGGTACAAATCCCAACGATGGTAACAATCCAACTTTCACACATTTAGTTTTCGATTTGTTTAGAAAATAAATGCTTTGACTAATCAGAGGATAGTATATTCCTTCACCATTTTGAAATGTGGTTGAAACGGTCCGCTTCTGTGCCAGGTTTTTAGCCTGCTCAATACAATTTTCCAAATTTTCCACTAAAACACATAAGTACATTTAATTAGACTAGAACCAAAGTTTTTAAATATAACTTACTTGTTTATAAACCTTTCAGCTATGCTTAACACTGATATTTTCACAGGATCATGCTGCTTATAAATACTAAAACCTTTTAGTGGGAGGTGGTAGTGAATAGTTCATTACATCATGACATGGGTCAATGATCTGCATACAAGGACAAGTCAGTGGTGAGAGGTCAAGGTTGAGGTCAATGACCGGTGAGTGGTGGGGGTGGGTCAATGATCTTAGAGTGGTGGGAGTGAGTCAATGATCTTAGAGTGGTGGGGGGTGGAGGTCAAGGATCAATGACCTAGTTTAATGACCTTTGAGTGGTGGGTGGTTGAGGTCAAGGTCAAAAGGTCAACGACCTAGGTCAACAACCTTTGAGTGGTGGGGGGTGGAGGTCAAGGTCAAAAGGTCAACGACCTAGGTCAATAACCTTTGAGTGGTGGGGGGTGGAGGTCAAGTGGTGGTAGGTGGATCCAGAACTCTCATTTTTACCCTACTGATATCTGTACATGTTGTCTGTTTTTTTTCTGAATAAAATTATGCTTTTAACAATTCTGACAATGTATTTTATGTATGAAGGGTTGCCTACATTTTTCATGTCAGCAAACCCCAAAAAATTATTATTATAATGCGAATTTACTTTTTACGTAATCGATACCTGAATCTAATGCCACCTGCGTCAAACGGAATTACTTATTATTTTATTTAATTTATTTTATTATGTGTACTATATATTTTTTATTTATAAAGGTTGACGTAAAATACAAAAGAAATGATGGAAAGTTATTACATCGTCGTAGAAATTGTTTTTAGTGTGGTTTACGCGCTAAAAAAGAAAATCGTCTTTAAATTGTTCCATTTCATATAAAACAGATATATTTTAAATTTTAAGAAAAAGAAAAAGGCTATTCCAACCTAAATACGAAAAAAAAACACCGACTAAACTTCCGGTGTACTCGAACTGCACACAAATAGATAATTCTAACTAATAGATTTCTTTAATTTCTTAAACAATATCAGTTTCATATCAGTGTTAAGAGCAGTATATCAGAAATGGAAGATGTCCAACAAATGTTAAGCGAACCAGGAAATACTTTCTTGGTGATAAATAAACTGCATATTTTAAGGATTCTGGAAAAAAAGTCTGGAAAAAAGTCACGGAAAAAAAGTCCACAGTAAAAAGTCCCCTGGAAAGAAAGTCTTCAGAGAAGTCCTTGGAAAAACGTTTCCTGGAAAAAAGTTTCCTGGAAAAAATGTCGCCGGAAAAAACGGAGAAAGTTCAAAAAGCAAAGCAAAACTCTTAAAAGCACAGAAATGTTTTAAATATAAAATAAGTTTACCTAAATACAAGATAAACTTGCATTTTTTAGTGTTTATCGTTGGCAGTGAGTTTATTAAAAAGCTTATATTTTGATTATACTGGTAAATTCAGGGCTAGTTTAATTGCAAGCTTAATATAACCTAACCTAACTGTAACCATATATGAAAATTAGGTGAAGTCGTTTATTTTAACCGACTCTTATACGGGGCTTGAATATCGAACACTTTTTTGGGTTCTTTTTTTCCGGAGACTCTTTTTCCAAAGGACTTTTTTTCTTTGGAGACTTTTTATTCGGAGACTACTTTTCCTGAACACTTTTTTCCGGGTACTTTTTTCCGTGGACATTTTTCCGTGACTTTTTTCCAGAGACTTTTTTCCGACTCCATTTTTAAGCAAATATTTATATACCGCAGTGAATTAATATTAAATACTAAAACAAGCATCTTTCGTGCAAGTTTAAAGCGATTGAGCTACAATTATAAATTAATGATTATCATGTTTATTTTCAGGTCTTTGTGCATATTTTTGTCACATGTGCTTATTAATGTTTATTGTGCGTTTTAATGCATATTTTTACACTTTTTCGGGTATAGTTTCAAGTAGGCCGGAGTTACAACAACAAGAAAGAGAAGAGGAAGATTTTTCCCTAGAATTTTGTATCTTAGTATCGCCTCTTTAAAGAAGATAAACAAAACCGTTACCTGTAGTGGATTGTTGAATTCTTTCTAGAAACATTATACTTATACAGGCCTTGAAAAACACCCATTAAAGAAGATTTTAAGTTAAACATGCCGACAGATAGTCAAAAGTTTGAACACTTTTAACTTTTTACACAATTTTATGAAACTTTCAAAAGTTTCGGAAGTTTATGGAAAGTTTTAAAAATTCTCTAAATTTTCATAAAATTGTCAAAAATGTTAAAAACTTTTTAAAATTTTCAAATGATTTTACAAATTTCAATAATTTAGAGGAAGGTCCTGTGGTGGTTGCCCGACAGCTTTTTAAATATGCACCATTAACATCTGTGGACGTTGAAAAATCATTTTCAGCGTAGAAATTATTTTCTTCTAAAAGGTGCAGAAATTTCATACCTGCTAAGGGAGAGGTTCTGCTAGTAACATACTGTTTCTCGACTATTTTACCAATTATATTTGTATTTTTACACATTAATTTATTCATTTATTGTAACCAAAATAAAATAAAGGTGGTTTACTAATTGGTTGCTTTTATCGCAGGTCGTTGTGTATGCTTAGTTGTGTTTAATTAATATAATTATTTCAGAAAAAATACTTATTGTAACATTTTTTGTATACTACCGATTATAATTAAAGGATTATTCATGCTTATAATAGCTTGTGTCTGCTAATTTGTGCTTATTTATTTGCATATTTTAAAGTTTTTAATGCTTATATTGACATTTATTTGTGCTTAAACATTTGCAGTCTAGTGATAAATAATTACTAATTTTAAAAATCTCTTGTACTTATAGTCCATTAGAACTGTACTGGCGCTGCACAGTAAGAAAGTGCAGTGCAAAGTTGGTGTGCAGAAAAAAGTGCCGGCAAAAAAAAGTGCCGCTGGAAAAAAGTGCCGGTCGATAAAATTTCTCTGACAATTCTGCAAAACTATAGAATGTTATTTCAAGAAAATCAGAAGACTGTAATCACGTAGCAGACCCTATTTTTGTATTACATTTGACAATAAATTTAATGATTTCATTTCTACACGTTCTTTCAAGACGACAGGACGGCGTTTGTCAGTTGGGCCACGCTATAATGACGGTGGAATATCCTACAGGTAAGTTGGACTTACGTTTCCAAGGGAGTGGGGTTTAAGAGAGATTACAACAACATACATCACCTTTCTAGATTTTCAAACCATAAAAACCCACTGTTTTTTTTTATATTGTATCTACCCACCACAAAAAAAAAAAACAAAAAACCCAATAACACCCACCAATAAAAGCCAAACAAATCTATTAGGTTTTTTAAATAAACCTATTCAATTGCCAACCCTGCACTCCATGAGGTTCAAAGTATTCTTGGCCCAATTAACGAATGTTTTTAATCCCTTCGTTCAACAGTAAGCCGATTATATTTTTCTTCGTGGCCCAAGTGACATACGCCCAGACAGGAAAGTGGTTAGGATAATCTGCTACCTTGCGGCGAAGAGTAACTTATGCGGTTCGGTGGTGTTATTAGCAGAGATTAAGGTGACTAAGAATTATCGTTATTAGTTGCCTGTAATTTGAGTGCAGCCTACTACTATTATTTCCAAATTTTAAATACGACACGGAAACTAAAAAAGAAGAATTCTGAAAATAATATTATTTATAGAATATCACGTTTTGCAACTATAATTTGGTCTTTACATTTTTGAGGATATAGTCTTTTATTTTATTCTGTCATACACTCTTTAAAAAAACAATTCTAGGAAAAAACCCAGAACCATCAGCAAGCTTAGACTATCAATGCTAAAACAAAAACCTAAAATGCGTTGGTCGACTATTTTCGGAAAGTTTTATTCTTTCTTTATCAAAAGATTTTTATGACATTTTCAACAGGTTTGTTTTCATTTACAGGAGGAACATTTAGCCGCTTTTAAAATATAACTTGATACGCAGAGCTGACTCAAGAAATAAAAACACTTATGTTATCTGGTATGATGCACGTACAGTTTACACATCATAGGTACTTATGAAACAAATTACACAGTCACTAAATTACAAAAATCTGTTATTTTGAATACTTGTCGGATAATCAGATCCTCTTCTTTCCGAACCATAAAAACGAAATTTTTTACTAATTTCTTACACAATACGATATGTAGAAACCGCGAAAGACAGTTAGAAGAAATAACAATAGAGCTGATACCACATACCTTAACAATTCATCTAAACATATTTGGAACTCGATGTTTATTAACAGTTATTCAGAAATCTGTCATGTTTGTTACATAGGAAGCCGTTTTTTAAACATTGTAATACCGCACCGAACTACTGTAGATCCTAACCAATCTGTTTGACTGTGAATTAACCAGTTCTCTAAAGAAATGAGAATACAGTAAAATAATAATAATAAGTAGTTCATATTCCGGGTAGGAATAGTATCAGTGAATATCCTACCACCCGTAAGAGGCGACTTACTGGTACCTCATTTTTCTGTACCTTCTAAAATTATTAAAAAGCATTTTACTCACTTTAATGTCTAATACCCAGCAGAAGTTATGAAATGTAAGCCCCTACAAGACAGAAAAAGTAATAATGCTTCGGATGGTGCGAACCAACTTCGCGTTCGTGTTTTTGGCAAAGTGTTGCCTCCAACAAATCAGCAGCAGTCACTGCCTGAAGATCCAGTTAAATGCCGGCTACACCAGAGTAGGGTGCTTATATAAAAGAGTTACTCACAAGTCCAACATCAACCCAGTGGTGGACCTGCCTAAGAAGTCGACAGCGTTGAGAAGAACCTAGCAAACACCCAGCAACGTATAAAATAAAAAAATAAATAAAAAATAAACACCGAAGTTATGCGTGCGTTCTTCAAAATAAACAATGGAAGCGAAACACCAACAGCAAACTGGACGATGAAGCTGCAAAGAAATGTTATTAAAAGATGGCTACTACTAAGCTATTTAGATGTAGGCAATATTTCTGATAAACAAAAAGTAATTGTGAGGAATAAGAACCTATCCGTACGAAAGCTTATAAGGGCCACATGAAAATTTTTTTGGCAACAATTTACACTTAGTAACTGTAAATTTACAGTTACTAACTGTAAATTTACAGTTACTAACTGTAAATTTACAGTTACTAAGTGTAAATTTACACTTAGTAACTGTAAATTTACAGTTACTAAGTGTAAATTTACACTTACTAAGTGTAAATTGCAAATGGAGACTGGTAGGGTGCGTCGAATATTGTAGGAGTAATATTGTGCGAGTAATGTTGTGCGTAATATTTTACGGGCAGTGGTTTATACGCAAATTACACCTTTCTCTTGCACCTCTCCAACATGGAAAATTTCATTAAATACTACTTTCATTTGGGATTACAACATTATGAGATTATTGCCATTCTGGCTTCACGCCATAACATCGTTGTAAGTGAACGACATTTTAAGAGAATTCTAAAAACACTCAAGTTATTTAGACGGAAGAGGTACACTTCTCTGGACACTGTGAGTAATTTCATTATGTCGCAAGTGCAATTCTCTGGCCAGCTACATGGTTATCGCTGGATGCATCTTAAATGTTTACAGCATGGATTGGTTGTAAAACAAGACACTGTGAGGTTAATATTAAATATAATTGATCCCGTGGGAGTGGAGATTCGTCGTAGAAAACGACTTAGACGTAGACAATACCATAACAGAGGACCCAATTATTTGTGGCATCTTGACTCATACGACAAGCTTAAACCATACGGTATTGCTATTAATGGTTGTATTGATGGATTTTCACGATATATAATGTGGTTAAGGGCAGGCATTACAAACAGTGATCCTGGTGTTGTTGCTGGTTATTATGTGGATACTATCGAACGTCTTGGTGGATGTCCACAAACAATTCGCGCAGATATGGGTACTGAGAATGTAAAAGTTGAACAAATCCAAACTTTTTTCATGCTTAATAGTGAAGAAAATCATCTCCCTCCATTTCTAGTTGGTAAAAGTCAAGCAAATCAAAGAATCGAAGCTTGGTGGTCTATACTAAGAAAACACAGCGCTCAATTCTGGATGAACCTTTTTACACACCTAAAGAATTATGGGTACTTTGATGGCGATTTCATTGATAAGGCTTTAATGCAATTTTGCTTTATGAAAGTGATTCAGGTAATGATTTTTCACTAAATAATAAGTAAAATGCAATACACTAGTGGAGCTGTTAATTTTACTTTAAAGCTTTAAAAATATTTTTGCTTGTTCATATTGGCAAAGAATATGTACACACAGGGCCCATTTAATTTATTTTAATTTTTGTGGAAACTGCATGTCTTATTATGCACATTAGCTGCAGAAGGTTACAAGAAGCCATAATAACATTTGCAATCACATTTATCTTGCTGAAGTACATATATTTCATTCTTGTAGGAAGAACTTAACGACATACGCAGAGAGTGGAATTGTCATAGAATAACTTCATCTAGAAACAGCATAAGTCCCTGTGGAAAACCATTTGTTATGTACAATACACCAGCACTCTATGGCACAAATGATTATAAAAACATGGTGTTAGGCAATGAACTCAATATTGCTAAAGAAGAATGTACATATATTGACGATGATGTCATAAGCGACGAGGACGTACATAATCTGTGTTTAGTTTTAATGGAAGAAAATAACTGGGAATTATCAAATGATCCTTTTGATCTTGTTACTTTATACATAAATTTAAGAAATGAAATAAAACGGTTACTATAATTATGAAGAATACAATCAATGCCTCTTGTGTCGAGGTACTGCTTACAATTTTTGATAGATTTGAATGTTAATGTGTTGACCATCTACAATCTGTTATTTGTGCAGTGTATTGTCATTTTCAAAAACTAATAAACCTTTATTTTGCTGTTGTAATGTTGTTACAGTAATCGTAAAACTTTTAAGAATAGTTATAAAAAACTACCATTAATTTATATACTTCCTAACTAAAAGTAACTCCATGACATATGTAGATCAAAAATAATAATGCGCTTGTTAGTCTGTAATATCATACACATTAAAATGTGAACTAAAACTTGGACCATCTAAAGCTAGCCTAACTTTTATTAATATAATTGTTACAAAACATAAACTTCTTTACAGTCATAGAAAACGTAACTGAATATCAACTCTATAAATAATACCAAAAAATTAACGCATTGGTAGCATTAATAACAAAGACACACGAAAACATCTCCCAATAATGAATAATAAAACAAAATCTATAAACCTCACAATGTCATACTTAATTTGCTACAAGGAACTAGCAGAATCTATGCTAAAACAAACTAAACTAATAAAATTTTGTAAACGTAACTTAACATATTTTCCTTCTTATTTTAGACTATGTCCATGATCCACACGTTTGAATTTAAGATGTTGTTTAATTCTGATCTGAATTCTGGGTAACTGTCATAAGTTTCAGGTAGTTCTAATGTAGAACTGCAAGTATGTGCCACTGGAAACCGCAATAAGCCATCTGCATTTGTAAAAGTTACAGTTATAAGTTGTGCTGTTACAACATTTGCTCCAGTACAATATCTCAGGAAGTTGCTGCGAGTTGTTTCATCAGATTCTCTTACATATTTTTTTAAAAAGTTTGCAGCCGTGTGCCTGGATGGCGAAGTTGCTTCTTCAAATCGTAACAATTTGAGAACATTTTTTACCGTTGGAGAACTCGTTTTATAGACTTCTTTTAGCTGATTTTCAGACATCATATTTTTACAGGTTTCATGAAAACAGTCAATAACAAACTTGGGCTTTTGAATGAGTTCCTTGTGGGATATATCCTCTATCAATGTTTGCATATTACTTTTAGAAGGAAACCATTTACATTCTAGGTTATTTAAAACATCCAATAATTCTTCTTGATCAATAGTGTCAAAAGAAGTTAAACTACTTTTTAAAACATCTTTCTCATTTTCACTTACGAATTCTAAAAATGAATCCTGAAGGTTTGATAATGTTTTGTAAAATATACAGTACTCCATGAAAGCAGGAGCTATCTTAACAGGAAAGTAGCCTTCACATAACCACCCTTTAAGAAGTACTTTGCTAATGCTTTTCCACTTCGTTTCCCCAAAGTCATGTCTTAAGTATGGGACTTTGAAATTTGTTCCTATAGTGCAGCGTTCGTAAAATGTGGTCCAGAATTCACTTAAACAGTCCCGAAAGACTCCCCCTATATCTACACCAGCTTCTTTTTTGCCATCTTGCGATATTAATTCTATTTGTAGTACGCAGTCTAAATCAATGGTGGTAAAATTTTCAATAAGCTCATCCAAGATTCTTCCTCGATGCAGCTTAAGTAAAGTGGTGGTTTTACTTTCAATACTAGATCTTTCTTGAGAAAATAACAAGCTGTCATTAACTATATCTACTTCTGGTTGCATTTCGTTGCTCTGCAATTCCATTGCTAACATGTAGTCATCATTTAAAACACGTGTAGCGACTGTACTGCAGTTTGTCTGATCAAATTTTATAAAATCATTTAGATCGTAATTTTCAGCGAATGAACTTTTTGGAGACGATGCATCATTAATTACTATTATTGCATCTGCCATTTCTGTTGTAGTCTCTGTTAAAACGGATTTCTCAGAAGTAATAGTTTCGCACACCCTTGAAGTTGCAAGGTAAAATCGCAACTTAGTTAGTTTGGTTAACTCAAAAAACTGAGAAACTGTTAATGTAGAATCAATTTCATGATGCTTATAATCTAACAAATTTATATTAAAATCGCTTAAATGACCTTTAGTAGATTTATTATTTGGGAAAAATAGAGAAATTGCTTTTTCAATTAAATTATTCTTTTTAAATTGTTTTGATACTTTTATACAGCGAGTTCCACCTCCATTTCGTGTACGAACCTGAGAGTATGGTTTCATCCCTTCGCTGTGCAACCACCCTAATTCAATAATTCTTTCTGATTTTTCTTGCGGTTTCCGTTTCGCCGCCAAATTGTCTTCGTCGTTACATTTTCTCTTGATATCAATTTTTTTGCGCAATCTTTCCAGTAGACTATTTCTATTTGTGTTTTTTCTGGCCTTCCTTCTTTTCCCAAAATCCATTACAGCAACTCTGTCACCAAATTTTGGAAAATACTTCGCAAGCTGTTCGTCTGACATTAACGAAACTGTTTCGCCATCAATCTGAAAAAATAAAATTTTGCCGAATAATGTTATCATTTTCATCTTTTTCTTTGTCAAAAAGTCATATTATGGCTTTTAACATCACAAATATCATTTACTAAATTTGTAACCTGTAAATAACAAAATCCCCGTTAATTGCTACCATTGAAAGCAAATATATTCTATCAATAATGTTAATATTAGGAATGTGCTATTGTTAGCACATCTGTGTAGCTTCTATGTATTTTACGAGCCTTCTATGATTCAGATAAGTATGTTAAGCGCCGTGCGAGGTCTCCACATGGGTTGTAATGTCTCGTCGTTCGGCAGGAATCAGGGGACTTTACCGAGTATCATGGCATCGTTAATACGTAGATATCTGTGTCTAATCATGCTAAACGGATTTTATTTTAGCAGCTAATAAATGTAATTATTATTGGATTGATCACGAATTCAATCAGATCTGACAGTTTATCTAAAATTAACTTTACGTGATTACTTCACTAGTGCTCGTACCTTATCTTCTTCTAGCTTGACAATAATTTCAACAGGAATTCCACGCCCTTCCAAACATTCGCGTAAATCGTCCTCCATCGTTCTGCCTACTAATGCTGCAAGTAATACTTATTTATTTGGTTGACAGAGTCAATTTTATAATTACCTTATAATATTGTACACGGCAAAAAATTGTACTTTTTTCACTTGTTCTCTTCAACATGCTACGCAACCACCAAATACTGTTAACATACATACACAACCACATACCATTGTAAACACGCATGTACTGGCGGTAACCTAGTGTCCATTTGCAATTTACAGTTACTAACTGTAAATTTACAGTTAGTAAGTGTAAATTTATAGTTACTAACTGTAAATTTACAGTTACTAACTGTAAATTTACAGTTAGTAAGTGTAAATTTATAGTTACTAACTGTAAATTTACAGTTACTAAGTGTAAATTTACAGTTAGTAAGTGTAAATTTACAGTTGATAATTGTAAATTTACAGTTAGTAAGTGTAAATTTACAGTTATTAAGTGTAAATTTACAGTTGATAATTGTAAATTTACAGTTAGTAAGTGTAAAATTGTTGCAAAAATTAACTTGATGTGGCCCTTATAAGCTTTCGTATATCCGAACTTGCACTACCCGAAATTAAATATAGAATAAGAAATTAGTTAGAAATAGAAAAAATAAAAATAGTAAACATGAAATAGACAATAATAATGAAGCAATAGATAAAATAAACATTTTAACAACCAACAACCCAACCGAAGAGAATAGACATGATGCAGCATAACAAAGGCGGGAACTGGATGACAGTCTACGAAGAGAAATAACAGATAGATCCGAACGTAATTTGTATATATGTTTAGTAATGCTGACCTATCATCCCAACACTTACTACTAGCTAAAGAATAACAAAGATAGGTACCTACTAGAATTGACTGATGATATTTTAGCAGAGCATCTAGCAAGACGGCCTCATAAGTTTAATGAATGACATAACGACAGTGCAGCAGCAACAGCAATTAAAATAACAGAGATGAGTAACCAATTATAGACGAAAAAAATAAACTCCTTTGTCAAAAACGCAAACAATTTAAAATTAACCACAGTAGCACAACTATAACTAGGATATACGTGTCCAAATCTAATCCAGAAAACCACGCTAAAATATTAACGTTGACACCAATTTTTAGAAAATTAAAAGACTGATTTGGTGGTCCCGTTTCTTCAACACATAATTTTTAGAGTATCTCGGTTACATATTTCTATATACTTTTACTAGATACACGACTTTAGCTTCTGAACAAATAAATAAACTAAACATAAATATAAATAATGAATGCGACAAGCAAGGAATAGCTGTAACTAATAAATTGCGATAAGGAAGAGTGATAATGGGTGGGTCCAGTTGAGAATCAAGGTTTCATGGGTACCTTTAACTGCAGTTTAAAAAATTCACGCAGTTATTTTACATTTAAAAGTATCCATTGATAAAGCTATCCTTATTATTTTCCTTTCTTGTTGCGCTTTTTAGTTGCCTATCTCTTCTTTATCGCACTCATCCTAGACCCCTATTGTGGACTTGCGTATCATATTTTTCGTATACGTTTGTGATGTCATTGCATGGAGAATTAAATCCAGTGGCGTCACATGCGTATGGAAAAATTAACACACCATCAGAGAGACTATTACCGAAGGCTTCTTTGGTTATAAGAAAGCATAGAAATGCATTAAATAAACAATCGGCACTAAGTCTACTATGACTTAACCACAGTTGTGGTTTAGCAGATCAAATTTAAAAACACAAAGCAAGTTTGTTTTGATGTTTTGATGTTACTAGTATATTTCTCAAAAGGATATACCCTTATTAAATAATATTGGTATTAACAAAAATGTTGAATTAACAAAACGAACTGAGCTGATTTAATTATTTCAGCTTTGTACGATCAAAATATATTATTTTACTTTGAATCTCTTAAGAGATGATTTACCCATTGGATGTCCAATTCCATCTATTTTAGTTAATCTATCAAATATTTGAATCAAACTAGTCCGAGTTGCTTATATTTTGATTTGCTTATGTTGAAAACATTTTTGCATGTTTTGATCGTTTATTTGAAGTAATTAATAAATTTTTAATTTGTTTTAAAAGTTTCGATCTTAACATAAAATTTACACTAGAAACTGTAAAATAGGTGTATTACCTTTTTTATAACAGTACCACAATACCAGACAATTCATGTCAGCATAAACCAAATAAATTAGCAGCGTACAGATCTATGATACACGGCTTTAACGGTTTCTTTGCATAAAATTGAGTGTAACAGAGAAATTTCAATTATTAAGCAAATTGCATACAGTAAAAGTTATAAAACTAGAGTTACTGATGTACTAATTAAAAAGGAAAATCGTAAATTAGCTAACCAAAAAATGTATCCAGATAGTTCATCTGATACAATTAAATATGCTTCAATTCTATATTTTGGAGAAAACTCAGAGAACATTGCTAAAGTTATAAAAAAACAAATAAATTTAAAACAATTTGAGCTGAAAACACTTTGTCTAATACAAAAAAACAGATATACTAGAATTAGGCATGTACAAATTAAATTGCTCTCATTGTAATTTGGTTTATAAAGGTCAGACAATAAGAAGTGTTGATATCAGGTACAAAATCTACATCCGTTGTTGTAAATGTAGACGCCCACATAATTCAAGTTACGCGAAACACTTATTAGAACACAATCATTTAATGACATTGAGTAACACTACCCATAATATGTTTACACTTTTGCGACGATACACGTACATTTCATAAATTCAAAGCATTTATAATTTACAAACATTAAAAGGCGTAGCTTTAATAAATGGACAAATTAGTAACTTAAATTCTTTGATATTAGAAGTTTTAGAGTAGAAATTAAATAATCTACATAAATAGATAACCACGATAAAGTCATCAAGCACTATTGTTCGTATAGCAATGCCAACTGATTACTTTTAATTTTGCCTTGGATAATAAAGTGAAAATACATATAAAGCTAAGAGAAACAAATATTTGTTATAGTTCTTAATTATTTTATTTATATATTAATATGAACTTCACCGAAGTAAAGGTAAAACTCATTTATAATGTAAAAACAAAACGTATGCCTTTGATTGACCTATAATTATCATTATACGCACAGATAATGTGTGTAAAGGTATCATGTGGTTTCGTGATTTAGTTTTTTTGTTCTTCTGTGCATGTGTATTTGATTTAGTGCTCAGTCATTTGATAAATTTTTAAAATAATAGCACATTTTACTTTAATTCGTTCCTTTTCCAGTTGAGAAAAGTAATAAACGTGAAAAATCAAGATTTCTAGACAACACGTTTTTTTTATTGTCCTGAAAATGTATAATAAAATTTGTATAAATTTTAATTTTTATCAAATGTTGCAATGAGTATTAAACATGAAAACCGAAGTACATATTAAATTACTCTAGATTTTACAAATAAATATTAATTTTAAAGTATATGCAATATAGCTCGTAGTTTCTTTGTTTATTCTAAACTAAATTGTTTTGCATTGCATTAAACGTGAGTCTATGCTCTTAGTAACAGACGTATGTATTGTTTTATAATGCAAGTAGCATATTTTTATATATCTAGCATGAACTTTAGTGAAAGCTGGAAAATGTACTTTCTGAAATCTTTTTATCTTGTCTTATGTTAAAAAATCTAAGGAGAAATCTTACTCACCATCAATTACAGAAAGTTTTAAACGAAGACTAATGTATGCAACAACAAGTTGTTCGCCTTGTCAGCAGATTAAGAAAAATATAATTTGTACATTTTTCTCGGAGCCGAGTCAAGAAGTATTGCATTCTAGCAAAATTAATTAAAAACTAAATTTAAAATTCAACCATAAATCTGAGCGTAATTTATTGCTCTTTATTTACCTGCGGAGTGCAGAGTCAACCCCATCCCCTTCGTTGTAAGAGCATACAGTTGTCAAACAATTATACTGTTATCAGTGCAAGCCAAGTTTTCTTCTCTCATTTCTGAGGAATGTTTGCTTGATTTCGAAGCGGTATTTTTATTGACATTCCTTTCGAAATACGTGGGAAGAATTTAAGAACATTCTTATTATTCTACTCAAACAATTACAATATTATGCGGAACTTCTTTCATTTTTAAACTTTGCTAAAGAACGTTTCAGGATTACTCCCTTCACAGCATAATTCGTTCCCTACTTTATCCATTAAAAAAATGGATACAAACAATGCTGCTTTTGTTAGATATCAACTTCTGTTTCTCCCTTTTGAACCAGCTCCGCTTTAACCGAAAACCTTTTACCTTCATTACCTAAGGAAAAGTGCTTTTTTTCTGTCCCATATATAAATCAGAACATCGTAAAGCGTAGGAATGAATCAGATAAGGATACTGCCAATTGAATATTCCATTTTCTTAGAGGACGCGCAGACTGCACCTTGATACCTGATAATAACCCTATCTAATTAATTTTAAGTTATTCAAGTTCATGTTCCAATTTCCTACGCAAGCACCTAATAACGAAAGAATATTGAATTTCGAGATTATCTTGCAAGTACACCGTACTGAAGTCTATTACGGGTACTATTTCTTTCAGTTTTCAGTGACAGTTTCGCGCGTTCCTGCGTTCCATTAATATGCAAAGCAATGCCATCCTGAATGAGACCGTGTAGCGGCAACATTTGAAAAAGACTCAGATGATAGAAACTAGCAGCCCCACATCAGAAATTTCAGGGGAACGCCCCACAAAATATATATTAACTCTAATGAAATGCGATTTCCTTCGATTGCAGTTACGAGTTCGGAGATAAATGATTACGAATGTTAGATATTTAATTTGCAAGGAACTAGCATACATATGCATGTGTATGTATGTGAATGCCTGTGTGCGGATGCATCTTTTCCGAAATCTTCTTCTATATAATCATTCTGATTCTTCCAGTGTTATAGGCATAATATAAACAAATGCAAACATGTAGTCGAGATGTGTCAAACAGCATTCGGATCCAAAGTTCGGGATACGCGTGGTCGCAGATGTGACTGAGTCATTTCGAACTTTGGCTTTTCTAAATCAGTTCGGCGGGTGCGAAGCGAGAATTTTCCCCCATTACAACGTAATAATTTGAGGTCAGACCACTACTGTACTCGAATTTCAGTTTGGCACAACTAAAATGCGTCTAATGGGACTCGGTACATTTTATAGAAATTTCCGGAAATCTAATATTTTATTCTATTTTGCTTTGGTTACAGTTGCACTAACTCACTGTACGCAATTTAACTCAATTTTGAAGTACATTTACAGCTAATGAGTATTACTTTATCTTGATGCATTTTATACATTTTTTCATACAAAAAAAGCTCCATGCTCTAAACAAAAAAAATTCAACCATTTTTTCTTTACAAATGTCTTGTTTTCAGTAGGAGTGATTATAATGGGTAGCATCACTTCCCAAACGTTACAAAGCTTAATTGTTTTTGAATAAATATTTTAATGAATACCAAAAACTCTTTTGAGAAAGTCTATCAAGTAAAGATATTTAGCTTTAATATCGACGATGTTATTTCTAGAAAAACCTTCAATTTAGAATGAAAAAACCTTTTATTTTTACGCTTGGAAAAAGTCCTCTGGTAAATCATTTCAATGTAGAACTCGGTGTACGGTGGTTAAATTTAAATCTGAAGTAGAATAATAATCGGGAGAGAAGGGGCTTGAAGTGGAAGATGTGAATCTCAAGGAAGAAAGGGACAGAACGCACAATAAATTTCGCTTATGTTTAGTATAATTTCAGTGTCGGCACTTTTATAAATTGCCCTCGAGCTTTAGTCTAATAAAACACACCATGACATGGCTACATCACTGCCCGTTTATCATGGTGAAGGTAGTTACTACTCACCCTCTCCACTGGATCTTACTACTGCCCTTTGTGATAAACTCTAACAGAGCTGCTTCGTTACTTTATTCAGGATGATACAAGAGTTCCTGAAATATTGTCAGGTCGACTTCTTTGCTTTGTGACATGTTATGAGTTCACTGACGTTGCTAAATGCTACTGTCTATGAATACTTTGAGCTGTTTGTTTTTTATTAGTACGGAAGCATTCAAAAAATAGTCCCAAAATTAAAGTTTATTTTTTGTACTTGTTACGTTACGTACGTTACATTTCAATATGTCCACACATTTCATTTCTTTGTTTTAAAACAAAACACCAACTCTGAAAGTGTTTTAATAATATTTGGTATAGAAATGTAACCTGAACAAACTTCCTTTTAAACCAAAGTTTTAATTAACGCAACTGTTATTTAAAAACAAACAGTAGTTATTACTATCGTCGCATTATTTGATGATTAAAAAGAGGAAACTAAATTAAAAAGCAATGTAGAAAAAATCGGCTTCTGGAATTAAACCCAGAATCTTTCAACCACAAATCAGACAGAACAACAGTTGCAATTGTGACTAAATACAATTTAGCATATTAACAGATTTTAATAAGAAGACAGTGTCCTTAGAAAGACTTTTTTTCAAACAACACCTGCTAGTTTTATATTGTATTTATTATCAGTTAATAGCAATTTACAATTTGAATCAGGTTTCTATAGACTAGTTATGTCGTTGAAACAAGACAGGAGAAGCTTCTAAAGAGCAAAGACAAGGAAGCAATGTTTCTCTTAAAATTATAAATGAAACGGGACAACCCCATTGGGAGACGAAATGCAATGAGAATGCTAATTTTTAAAATGGGAGGAACACGTAGCTGGTACTTTCCCATACTTGTTACGAGTATTTTAGCGCCAATAAATGACTGAACAACATTGTTTTAACAAAAATTAGACGTAACACCATTTTTAAAAAACGCTTCAGCGTAGATTTGAACTTGTGATAGCTTGTGCAAAAGGATGCCGTACCAGCGCTCGCTAACATAGTGTTATTACAAGAATACGCGGTCTAGCACATTAAGGCGCGGTCTGTAAGGCGCCACCGTTAGGGAGCGGGACACCAGGGCGCGAGAAAAGTAGGGCGCGGGCCACTAGGGCGTAAAGACGCTAGAGCGCGAAGACACCAGCGCGCCGGCCATTAGGGCGCCGGACACTAGGGCGCAAAAACACACAAATACATTTATAATTTACTACTACAATTACAATTCACAATTTACAATTACAATTACAATATACACTTACAATTACAATTACAATTACAATTACAATTACAATTACAATTACAATTACAATTACAATTACAATTACAATTACAATTACAATTACAATTACAATTACAATTACAATTACAATTACAATTACAATTACAAATACAATTACAATAACAGTTGTAGTTGCAGTTGCAGTTACGGTTACGGTTACGGTTATGGTGGCGGTTGCGGTTGCGGTGCGGTTGCGGTTGCGGTTGCGGTTGTGTTGCGTTTGCGGTTGCGGTTGCGGTTGCGGTTGCGGTTGCGGTTGCGGTTGCGGTTGCGGTTGCGGTTTCGGTTTCTGTTGCGGTTGCGGTTACGGTTGCGTATGCGGTTGCAATTGCGGTTTCGGTTGCGGTTGCACCTGTACCTGCACTGAACCTGCACCTGCACCAGCACCTGCACCTGCACCTGCACCTGCACCTGCACCTGCACCTGCACCTGCACCTGCACCTGCACCTGCACCTGCACCTGCACCTGATTCTGCATCTGCATCTGCACCTACACTAGCACCTGCCCTAGCACCTGCACTTGCACCTGCACCACGCATTCACACTCGCACTCGCACTCACATTTCCAATACCATCCCAATTCAGATCCCGATTACAATCCCAATTTCGATTCCGATCCCGATCCCGATCCCTATCCTGATCTCGATCCCGATCCCGATCCCGATCCCGATCCCGAACCCGATCCCGATCCCGATCCCGATCCCGATCCCGATCCCGATCCCGATCCCGATCATTATAGTTACAATTACAATTACAATTACAATTACACTTACAATTACAATTACAATTACAATTACAATTACAAATACAATTACAACTACAATTACATTTAAAATTACAATTTCAATTAGAATTACAATTACAATTACAATTACATGTACAATTACAATTACAATTACAATTACAGTTACAATTGCAATTACAATTACAAATACAATTACAACTACAATTAAATTTAAAAATACAATTTCAATTACAATTACAATTACAATTACAAACACAATTATATTTACAATTACAACTACAATTACAACGACAATTACATTTAAAATTACAATTTTAATTACAATTACAAGTACAAGTACAATTACAATTACAATTACAATTACAGTTACAACTACAATTACAATTACAATTACAAATACAATTACATTTAAAATTACAATTTCAATTACAATTACAATTACAATAACAATTACAAGCACAATTATATTTACAATTACAACTACAATTACAACGACAATTACATTTAAAATTACAATTTTAATTAAAATTACAAGTACAATTACAATTACAATTACAATTACAACCACAATTACAACTACAATTACAATTACAATTAAAATTACATGTGAAAATTACATTTACAATTCAAATTACAATTAAAATTACAATTACAATTACATTTACAATTGCAACTATAATTACAACTACAATTACAACTACAGTCACAAGTACAATTACATTTGCAATTACATTTACAATTAGAATTACAGGTACAATTAAAATTACAATCACAGTAACAATTACAATTGCAATCACAATTATAATTATATCTACAATTACAACTATAAATACAACTACAATTACAACTACAGTCACAACTACAATTAAAATTACAATCACAATTACATTTACAATTACATTTACAATTACATTTACAATTACATTTACAATTACATTTACAATTACAATTACAAGTACAATTACAATTACTGTAACGAACCGTTACTAATTTTGGATTTAATTTTCATTGAGTTTACAAGAATTGTTTAATTTTTACATTTAGTTTATATGCCGTTTTCCGTTTACAATATTATATTACCGTTAGGGGTTTATTTTTATATTTAAAATCAGTATGATGCCGTTGGTTTATGCTTTATATTCACTATGTGCAAGTTTCCGTAATTTAGCAACCGTTTCAGTATTTTAAAATTGTAATTTTAATGTATATTTGATTTCAAAACATTTCATTTACGGCCGGAAATCAGATAACCGCGTCTCCGCGGATCGAGCCGCAGAAATGCTATGTCAGCCCCGCTCTGTAGAGTGGGGATGCGCTTCGATTTCGGGCGCATACCGACCGGCTATAAATTCAAAATTTTGGATTTTGAAAGTCAGTTCGCCGATGTTCCAGCCAAGTACCAGTCCAGCCACTACTACAAGTCACCAGTGCTCCTACCGAGGTAACCCATCACCGCATCCAGGACATTGGGGTAAGCAAGCTATGTTTTGACACCATTGTTAGTAACGTCAAATATTGCTCTCTCTCTCTTTCTTATATATTTGTAAACTGTGTTTTCCGGAGTGCACCTTACGCGAAACACTTCCTGAGGTTGCACTTCTCTAACTCGCCTACGCGAAACAATTCCTGGGCAAAGTTTCCTCTTCTCTCTCTCTGACTCTTGTTTTCCGGAGTGCACCTTACGCGAAACACTTCCTGAGGTTGCACTTCTCTAACTCGCCTACGCGAAACAATTCCTGGGCAAAGTTTACTCTTCTCTTTTCTATGTGTTTGAGAGATTTGTTGTGTGATTCATAGCGGCGAATTTGTTCGCCTGGTGTCAGGATATTAGTTTGTTTGCTTTAGTGACTGGTACCGTTTCCGACCATATACTGGTGACTACTGTATATATATTGGCTACCGTATGTATGTATTGCTACCGTATTTGCTACTGTATTGCTACCTTATTTGCTACTGTTTTGCTACCGTATTTGCTACTGTTTTGCTACCGTATTTGCTACCGCATTTGCTACCGTATTTGCTACTGTTTTGCTACCGTATTTGCTACCGTATTTGCTACTGTATTTGCTTCCGTATTTACTTATTATAATCCGCTTTGCTTGTATATTATTAATTTAGGATTGGATATTATTTAATAGACGTATTTAAACCATTCTACGTTGTTTTACTTGACTTGTTGAATATATCCGAGTTAAATAGAGCTGCTTCGAGAACCTGCAGGCTGTCATTCCATCAAACAGACCCCTGGAGACCGACATCTTCAACTGCAGTTACCCAGGTCTTCGCTAAGCCGTTCTGTTACAGCGAAGCCGTTCTGGAGAGTAAACTCCATATAAAATCTGGCGCCCGAGAATTTCCCAGCGATTATACGAATAAGCAGCCGTATAATCCCGCCCACAACAAAATACAAGTTAACTACCGGACTACAGAGTTGCCAGATAGGCAACTGGGGAAAAGAGCGTCGCAAATTTGGCGCACGATTTCAATTACAATTACAATTACAATTACAATAACAATTACATTTACAATTACAACTACAATTACAACTACAATTACAACTACAATTACAACTACAATTACAACTGCAATTACAACTACAATTACAATTACAATTACAATTACAATTACAATTACAATTACAATTACAATTACAATTACAATTACAATTACAATTACAATTACAATTACAATTACAATTACAATTACAATTACAATTACAATTCCATCTACAATTACAACTACAATTACAACTACAATTACAATTACAATTAAAATTACAATAACAATTACATTTACAATTACAACTACAATTACAACTACAATTACAACTACAATTACAACGACAATTACATTTAAAATTACAATTTTAATTACAAATACAATTACAATTACAATTACAATTACAATTACAATTACAATTACAATTACAAGTACAATTACAATTACCATTACAATTACAATTACAACTACAATTACAACTACAATTACAACTACAATTACAACGACAATTACATTTAAAATTACAATTTTAATTACAAATACAATTACAATTACAATTACAATTACAATTACAATTACAATTACAAGTACAATTACAATTACCATTACAATTACAATTACATCTACAATTACAACTACAATTACAACTACAATTACAATTACAATTATAATTACAATTACAATTACATCTACAATTAAAGCTACAATTACAACTACAATTACAATTACAATTAAAATTACATTTGCAAATTACATTTACAATTCAAATTAAAATTAAAATTTCAATTACAATTACATCTACAATTGCAACTGTAATTGCAACTACAATTACAACTACAGTCACAACTACAATTTCATTTACAATTACAATTACAGGTATAATTAGAATTAAAATCACAATAACAATCACAATTACAATTATATCTACAATTACAACTACAATTATAACTACAATTACAACTACAATTGCAATTACAATTAAAATTACAATTACAATTACATTTACAATTGCAACTATAATTTAAACTACAATTACAACTACAATTACAACTACAATTACAAATACAATTAAAATTACATTTGCATATTACATTTACAATTCAAATTAAAATTAATAATACAATTACAATTACATCTACAATTGCAACTATAATTACAACTACAATTACAGCTACAGTCACAACTACAATTAAAATTACAATTACAATTACATTTACTGTTACACTTACAATTACATTTACAATTACATTTACAATTACATTTACAATTACATTTACAATTACATTTACAATTACATTTACAATTACATTTACAATTACATTTACAATTACATTTACAATTACATTTACAATTACATTTACAATTACATTTACAATTACATTTACAATTACATTTACAATTACATTTACAATTACATTTACAATTACATTTACAATTACATTTAATATTACATTTACAATTACATTTACAATTACATTTACAATTACATTTACAATTACATTTACAATTACATTTACAATTACATTTACAATTACATTTACAATTACATTTACAATTACATTTACAATTACATTTACAATTACATTTACAATTACATTTACAATTACATTTACAATTACATTTACAATTACATTTACAATTACAATTACAATTACATTTACAATTACATTTACAATTACATTTACAATTACATTTACAATTACATTTACAATTACATTTACAATTACATTTACAATTACATTTACAATTACATTTACAATTACATTTACAATTACATTTACAATTATATTTACAATTACATTTACAATTACATTTACAATTACATTTACAAATACATTTACAATTACATTTACAATTACATTTACAATTACATTTACAATTACATTTACAATTACATTTACAATTACATTTACAATTACATTTACAATTACATTTACAATTACATTTACAATTACATTTACAATTACATTTACAATTACATTTACAATTGCATTTACAATTACATTTACAATTACATTTACAATTACATTTACAATTACATTTACAATTACATTTACAATTACATTTACAATTACATTTACAATTACATTTACAATTACATTTACAATTACATTTACAATTACATTTACAATTACATTTACAATTACATTTACAATTACATTTACAATTACATTTACAATTACATTTACAATTACATTTACAATTACATTTACAATTACATTTACAATTACATTTACAATTACATTTACAATTACATTTACATTTACATGTACAATTACATTTACAATTACATTTACAATTACATTTACAATTACATTTACGATTACATTTACGATTACATTTACGATTACATTTTCCATTACATTTACAATTACATTTACAATTACATTTACAATTACATTTACAATTACATTTACAATTACATTTACAATTACATTTACAATTACATTTACAATTACATTTACAATTACATTTACAATTACATTTACAATTACATTTACAATTACATTTACAATTACATTTACAATTACATTTACAATTACATTTACAATTACATTTACAATTACATTTACAATTACATTTACAATTACATTTACAATTACATTTACAATTACATTTACAATTACATTTACAATTACATTTACAATTACATTTACAATTACATTTACAATTACATTTACAATTACATTTACAATTACATTTACAATTACATTTACAATTACATTTACAATTACATTTACAATTACATTTACAATTACATTTACAATTACATTTACAATTACATTTACAATTACATTTACAATTACATTTACAATTACATTTACAATTACATTTACAATTACATTTACAATTTCATTTAAAATTACATTTACAATTACATTTACAATTACATTTACAATTACATTTACAATTACATTTACAATTACATTTACAATTACATTTACAATTACATTTACAATTACATTTACAATTACATTTACAATTACATTTACAATTACATTTACAATTACATATACAATTACATTGACAATTACATTCACAATTACATTCACAATTACAATGACAATTACATTCACAATTACATTCACAATTACATTCACAATTACATTCACAATTACATTCACAATTACATTCACAATTACATTCAGAATTACATTTACAATTACATTTACAATTACATTTACAATTACATTTACAATTACATTTACAATTACATTTACAATTACATTTACAATTACATTTACAATTACATTTACAATTACATTTACAATTACATTTACAATTACATTTACAATTACATTTACAATTACATTTACAATTACATTTACAATTATATTTACAATTACATTTACAATTACATTTACAATTACATTTACAATTACATTTACAATTACATTTACAATTACATTTACAATTACATTTACAATTACGTTTACAATTACGTTTACAATTACGTTTACAATTACGTTTACAATTACGTTTACAATTACGTTTACAATTACGTTTACAATTACGTTTACAATTACGTTTACAATTACGTTTACAATTACGTTTACAATTACGTTTACAATTACGTTTACAATTACATTTACAATTACATTTACAATTACATTTACAATTACATTTACAATTACATTTACAATTACATTTACAATTACATTTACAATTACATTTACAATTACATTTTCAATTACATTTACAATTACATTTACAATTACATTTACAATTACATTTACAATTACATTTACAATTACATTTACAATTACATTTACAATTACATTTACAATTACATTTACAATTACATTTACAATTACATTTACAATTACATTTACAATTACATTAACAATTACATTTACAATTACATTTACATATACATTTACAATTACATTTACAATTACATTTACAATTACATTTACAATTACATTTACAATTACATTTACAATTACATTTACAATTACATTTACAATTACATTTACAATTACATTTACAATTACATTTACAATTACATTTACAATTACATTTACAATTACATTTACAATTACATTTACAATTACATTTACAATTACATTTACAATTACATTTACAATTACATTTACAATTACATTTACAATTACAGTTACAATTACATTTACAATTACATTTACAATTACATGTACAATTACATTGACAATTACATTTACAATTACATTTACAATTACATTTACAATTACATCTACAATTACATTTAAAATTACATTTACAATGACATTTACAATTACATTTACAATTACGTTTACAATTACATTTACAATTACCTTTACAATTACATTTACAATTACATTTACAATTACATTTACAATTACATTTACAATTACGTTTACAATTACGTTTACAATTGGGTTTACAATTACGTTTACAATTACGTTTACAATTACGTTTACAATTACGTTTACAATTACGTTTACAATTACGTTTATAATTACGTTTACAATTACCTTTGCAATTACATTTACAATTACATTTACAATTACATTTACAATTACATTTACAATTACATTTACAATTACATTTACAATTACATTTACAATTACATTTACAATTACATTTACAATTACATTTACAATTACATTTACAATTACATTTACAATTACATTTACAATTACATTTGCAATTACATTTACAATTACATTTACAATTACATTTACTATTACATTTACTATTACATTTACAATTACATTTACAATTACATTTACAATTACATTTACAGTTACATTTACAAATACATTTACAATTACATTTACAATTACATTTACAAGTACATTTACAATTACATTTACAATTACATTTACAATTACATTTACAATTACATTTACAATTACATTTACAATTACATTTACAATTACATTTACAATTACATTTAAAATTACATTTAAAATTACATTTACAATTACATTTACAATTACATTTACAATTACATTTACAATTACATTTACAATTACATTTACAATTACATTTACAATTACATTTACAATTACATTTACAATTACATTTACAATTACATTTACAATTACATTTACAATTACATTGACAATTACATTTACAATTACATTTACAATTAAATTTACAATTACATTTACAATTACATTTACAATTACATTTACAATTACATTTACAATTACATTTAAAATTACATTTACAATTACATTTACAATTACATTTACAATTACATTTACAATTACATTTACAATTACATTTACAATTACATTTACAATTACATTTACAATTACATTTACAATTACATTTACAATTAGGTACATTTACAATTACATTTACAATTACATTTACAATTACATTTACAATTACATTTACAATTACATTTACAATTACATTTACAATTACATTTACAATTACATTTACAATTACATTTACAATTACATTTACAATTACATTTACAATTACATTTACAATTACATTTACAATTACATTTACAATTACATTTACAATTACATTTACAATTACATTTACAATTACATTTACAATTACATTTACAATTACATTTACAATTACATTTACAATTACATTCACAATTACATTTACAACTACATTTACAATTACATTTACAAATACATTTACAATTACATTTACAATTACATTTACAATTACATTTACAATTACATTTACAATTACATTTACAATTACATTTACAATTACATTTACAATTACATTTACAATTACATTTACAATTACTTTTACAATTACATTTACAATTACATTTACAATTACATTTACAATTACATTTACAATTACATTTACAATTACATTTACAATTACATTTACAATTACATTTACAATTACATTTACAATTACATTTACAATTACATTTACAATTACATTTACAATTACATTTACAATTACATTTACAATTACATTTACAATTACATTTACAATTAAAGTTACAAGTACAATTAAAATTACAATCACAATTACAATTATAATAATAATTACAATTACATTTACATTTACAATTACAATTACAATCACAATTACTTTTACAGTTACAATTAGAATTACAATTACATTTACGGTTACATTTACAATTACATTTACAATTACATTTACAATTTCATTTACAATTACATTTACAATTACATTTACAATTACATTTACAATTACATTTACAATTACATTTCCAATTACATATACAATTACATTTACAATTACATTTACAATTACATTTACAATTACATTTACAATTACATTTACAATTACATTTAAAATTACATTTACAATTACATTTACAATTAGGTACATTTACAATTACATTTACAATTACATATACAATTACATTTACAATTACATTTACAATTACATTTACAATTACATTTACAATTACATTTACAATTACATTTACAATTACATTTACAATTACATTTACAATTACATTTACAATTACATATACAATTACATTTACAATTACATTTAAAATTACATTTACAATTACATTTAAAATTACATTTACAATTACATTTACAATTAGGTACATTTACAATTACATTTACAATTACATTTACAATTACATTTACAATTACATTTACAATTACATTTACAATTACATTTACAATTACATTTACAATTACATTTACAATTACATTTACAATTACATTTACAATTACATTTACAATTACATTTACAATTACATTTACAATTACATTTACAATTACATTTACAATTACATTTACAATTACATTTACAATTACATTTACAATTACATTTACAATTACATTTACAATTACATTTACAATTACATTTACAATTACATTTACAATTACATTTACAATTACATTTACAATTAAAGTTACAAGTACAATTAAAATTACAATCACAATTACAATTATAATAATAATTACAATTACATTTACATTTACAATTACAATTACAATCACAATTACTTTTACAGTTACAATTAGAATTACAATTACATTTACGGTTACATTTACAATTACATTTACAATTACATTTACAATTTCATTTACAATTACATTTACAATTACATTTACAATTACATTTACAATTACATTTACAATTACATTTCCAATTACATATACAATTACATTTACAATTACATTTACAATTACATTTACAATTACATTTACAATTACATTTACAATTACATTTACAATTACATTTAAAATTACATTTACAATTACATTTACAATTAGGTACATTTACAATTACATTTACAATTACATATACAATTACATTTACAATTACATTTACAATTACATTTACAATTACATTTACAATTACATTTACAATTACATTTACAATTACATTTACAATTACATTTACAATTACATTTACAATTACATTTACAATTACATTTACAATTACATTTACAATTACATTTACAATTACATTTACAATTACATTTACAATTACATTTACAATTACATTTACAATTACATTTACAATTACATTTACAATTACATTTACAATTACATTTACAATTACATTTACAATTACATTTACAATTACATTTACAATTACATTTACAATTACATTCACAATTACATTTACAACTACATTTACAATTACATTTACAAATACATTTACAATTACATTTACAATTACATTTACAATTACATTTACAATTACATTTACAATTACATTTACAATTACATTTACAATTACATTTACAATTACATTTACAATTACATTTACAATTACATTTACAATTACATTTACAATTACATTTACAATTACATTTACAATTACATTTACAATTACATTTACAATTACATTTACAATTACATTTACAATTACATTTACAATTACATTTACAATTACATTTACAATTACATTTACAATTACATTTACAATTACATTTACAATTACATTTACAATTACATTTACAATTACATTTACAATTAAAGTTACAAGTACAATTAAAATTACAATCACAATTACAATTATAATAATAATTACAATTACATTTACATTTACAATTACAATTACAATCACAATTACTTTTACAGTTACAATTAGAATTACAATTACATTTACGGTTACATTTACAATTACATTTACAATTACATTTACAATTTCATTTACAATTACATTTACAATTACATTTACAATTACATTTACAATTACATTTACAATTACATTTCCAATTACATATACAATTACATTTACAATTACATTTACAATTACATTTACAATTACATTTACAATTACATTTACAATTACATTTAAAATTACATTTACAATTACATTTACAATTAGGTACATTTACAATTACATTTACAATTACATATACAATTACATTTACAATTACATTTACAATTACATTTACAATTACATTTACAATTACATTTACAATTACATTTACAATTACATTTACAATTACATTTACAATTACATATACAATTACATTTACAATTACATTTAAAATTACATTTACAATTACATTTAAAATTACATTTACAATTACATTTACAATTAGGTACATTTACAATTACATTTACAATTACATTTACAAATACATTTACAATTACATTTACAATTACATTTACAATTACATTTACAATTACATTTACAATTACATTTACAATTACATTTACAATTACATTTACAATTACATTTACAATTACATTTACAATTACATTTACAATTACATTTACACTTACATTTACAATTACATTTACAATTACATTTACAATTACATTTACAATTACATTTACAGTTACATTTACAATTACATTTACAATTACATTTACAATTACATTTACAATTAGGTACATTTACAATTACATTTACAATTACATTTACAATTACATTTACAATTACATTTACAATTACATTTACAATTACATTTACAATTACATTTACAATTACATTTACAATTACATTTACAATTACATTTACAATTACATTTACAATTACATTTACAATTACATTTACAATTACATTTACAATTACATTTAAAATTACATTTACAATTACATTTACAATTACATTTACAATTACATTTACAATTACTTTTACAATTACATTTACAATTACATTTACAATTACATTTACAATTACATTTACAATTACATTTACAATTACATTTACAATTACATTTACAATTACATTTACAATTACATTTACAATTACATTTACAATTACATTTACAATTACATTTACAATAACATTTACAATAACATTTACAATTACATTTACAATTACATTTACAATTACATTTACAATTACATTTACAATTACATTTACAATTACATTTACAATTACATTTACAATTACATTTACAATTACATTTACAATTACATTTACAATTACATTTACAATTACATTTACAATTACATTTACAATTACATTTACAATTACATTTACAATTACATTTACAATTACATTTACAATTACATTCACAATTACATTTACAATTACATTTACAATTACATTTACAATTACATTTACAATTACATTTACAATTACATTTACAATTACATTTACAATTACATTTACAATTTCATTTAAAATTACATTTACAATTACATTTACAATTACATTTACAATTACATTTACAATTACATTTACAATTACATTTACAATTACATTTACAATTACATTTACAATTACATTTACAATTACATTTACAATTACATTTACAATTACATTTACAATTACATTTACAATTACATTTACAATTACATTTACAATTACATATACAATTACATTGACAATTACATTCACAATTACATTCACAATTACAATGACAATTACATTCACAATTACATTCACAATTACATTCACAATTACATTCACAATTACATTCAGAATTACATTTACAATTACATTTACAATTACATTTACAATTACATTTACAATTACATTTACAATTACATTTACAATTACATTTACAATTACATTTACAATTACATTTACAATTACATTTACAATTACATTTAAAATTACATTTAAAATTACATTTACAATTACATTTACAATTACATTTACAATTACATTTACAATTACATTTACAATTACATTTACAATTACATTTACAATTACATTTACAATTACATTTACAATTACATTTACAATTACATTTACAATTACATTTACAATTACATTGACAATTACATTTACAATTACATTTACAATTACATTTACAATTACATTTACAATTACATTTACAATTACATTTACAATTACATTTACAATTACATTTACAATTACATTTAAAATTACATTTACAATTACATTTACAATTACATTTACAATTACATTTACAATTACATTTACAATTACATTTACAATTACATTTACAATTACATTTACAATTACATTTACAATTACATTTACAATTAGGTACATTTACAATTACATTTACAATTACATTTACAATTACATTTACAATTACATTTACAATTACATTTACAATTACATTTACAATTACATTTACAATTACATTTACAATTACATTTACAATTACATTTACAATTACATTTACAATTACATTTACAATTACATTTACAATTACATTTACAATTACATTTACAATTACATTTACAATTACATTTACAATTACATTCACAATTACATTTACAACTACATTTACAATTACATTTACAGTTACATTTACAAATACATTTACAATTACATTTACAATTACATTTACAATTACATTTACAATTACATTTACAATTACATTTACAATTACATTTACAATTACATTTACAATTACATTTACAATTACATTTACAATTACATTTACAATTACATTTACAATTACATTTACAATTACATTTACAATTACATTTACAATTACATTTACAATTACATTTACAATTACATTTACAATTACATTTACAATTACATTTACAATTACATTTACAATTACATTTACAATTAAAGTTACAAGTACAATTAAAATTACAATCACAATTACAATTATAATAATAATTACAATTACATTTACATTTACAATTACAATTACAATCACAATTACTTTTACAGTTACAATTAGAATTACAATTACATTTACGGTTACATTTACAAT
>OY284496.1:31787260-31851115 GCA_958336395.1 Ctenicera cuprea
GGCTAGACCGGTGCAGCCTCCGGGTTTATAAGGGACGGGTAGGTAACAAGATGTGACTGCTGGGTCTGTGATTTAGTCGGAAATAGTAGTTTGTTGGCATGGTGGAGGGGATAGCTGTGGTCTCGGTTAATATTGTTAGGAGTTTTGTGTATTTCTATGGATTCACGGATCACACGGTTGAGGTAGATGGAAGAACGGCCTATGATTTTGGTCTTGTCAAATTAAATGTTATGGCCTGTATCGAGTTTATGTTCTGCAATAGCCGACTCAGCGGGACGTTTCAGTCGAGTGCAGCGCTCGATCGGCCTCTTCGTCTCACCGATGTAGGCTTTCCCACAGGAGCAAGGTACACTATACACACCGCAGGATTGGAGGGTAAGTAACTTGTTTTTGGTCGAAGGAAGGAAATTGGAAAGTTTTTGAAAGGGTGTAAAAACGGTTTTTATCTTTTGTTGTTTAAGTAGTCTGCTGATGCGGTCGGGGGTTTTGTGTATGTAAGGTAGAAATGCTATAGAGGTAGGTGGTGTAAGAGTATTGGTACGTTCTGTGTTTGCGGGTTGGGCCTTTTGAGTAATAGCGTGTTGGATGTCTCGTTTGTTGTAGCTGTTTTGGGAAAGGACAGTCGTAATGTGATTGAGTTCGTCTTTCAGGTAGGATGGTTCAGAAATGGCAAAGGCTCGGTTAACAAAGGAATTAATGACAGAACGTTTCTGGGCGGGATGATGATGGGTATGTGCGTTTAGGTAGCGATCTGTGTGTGTAGGTTTGCGGTGCACGGAATGTCCTAGTTTGCCGTCAGGGCGACGACTCACTAGGACGTTGAGGAAAGGACGTATCTGAACCAACATTTAGGTTTTAAAGGTGCGGAGTCTAGGGCTTCCTGTTCGAATGCTTCCATAAAAATGTTAGCAACGACAGGAGAGAGTGAGGAACCCATGGCAGCACCCGACACTTGTTCGTAAAACTGTCCACGGAATAGAAAATAGGTGGAAACTAGGCAATTTTCTACTACAGCCTGACAGCCAATCACAGACCCAGCAGTCACATCTTGTTACCCACCCGTTCCGTATTAACCCGGTGCCTGCACCGGTCTCGCCAGTTGTGTTCCAGATCGCATTTGCGATAAAGTTTAAAAAATAGGTTTTCAATAATAAAATTGTTTGGCGAAGATTCGGATTAAAAACCCGAACAAAAGGTACTATTGATATAAGTTTGTAGCAAAAGCAATACAATGTTCTGTATATTTAAAAAAAAGCCACAAGGAAATTGTTACTTAATCTTTAATATAAATATTTCAGAATATTTGTATCAAAAACTCAAATTTTAAATAAACATTGGCTTTCAAAAGCGGATAGAATTTGTTTGCAATGTTGACGATAGAAACCAGAGCTGCTCTACACAAATGACGCATATTATCAATATTATATTTGTATGTTGAAATTGTGAATATTACATTTCAATTTATAAACAGTTTGAAAAGTAAAAGTAATGGATTATATCGATTTGCAGAGTAAAACACAATAAATTGTACTAAAAAGAGAACGGATTGCTTTTAATCCTAGTAAGTTTCTCTAGCTAGGAACATCTGCAGAGGAACTGCGTAGTAATGAATTGCTTAAAAAAAACTTACAGAAGATTTTCAGTTTCATTTTGTACACCTTCTGATATAGTCTAACGAATTCCTTTCCTACAAAATTTTATTGGTTTTTAGTTTTCCATACTTCCACTGAAGTAAGGAAAGTTATGATTTTATGCAAAGCATCGAATTTCAGATTTTAACGAAAATACGCGTTTTGGGGTCCAAGAAACCTAAAAAAGTGTTTTTGTTAAATGTCTGTCTGTGGGTTGGTGCGTGGCGCGTGGGTAGGTGCGATTGTTTCCTTGTATGTCCAGAAACCCTTGGCCAATCTTGATCAAATTTGGCGTGTGGAAGTTTATTTAGTTGCTGGTAGTTATTTTTAAAGGTTTTAACCGGAACCGAAAACGGAAATTAGACATGTTTCGTGGAAATAATAAACCAATTTATAAATTAAAAAAAAACAAGAACTGTTTTGAAATTTTCAATCATACAAATGTAGTGCATGCAGAGGAAAATAAAATGCCTTTTTTCCGAATGCTGTCTCTACAAAACGAAGGCCGCTACGAATTTTTAAAAACGTTGATCTTAATGCTTTATAACACAAAAACAAATCATCTAATTATTACAAATACCTTAATGTATAATCATGCGATACAAAAATATTTTTGGAAATTTAAAAATCGTAAAAATGTCAAGTCTTTAAAGTTTTGGAAATTTTCAAAAAAATATTTATCCAAAACTGTTAAACACTTTTTTAACATAGTAAACCGATGAAGCATGCAGTACACTACAAATTAAGTTTTTCCTAATTTCCAAAATTTTACCTTGGCGGCTTTCAGGATTTTTTTGAAAAATTTGAAATTGTTGATGATGTATTCAAAAACGCAAAGCCAATTGTTATGAATTTTACTGCAAGCTATATGAGCTTACAAAGTTTTAAAATATGGCGTGGACAGTTTTTGAGGAACCTCCAATGATATAGACAAGAGTTCTCTGGATATAAAAGTGCTACAGGCAACATTAGAGTTCCCGTTGGTACGAAATCCACCTACAACTGGGGTCCCTTCATCTAAAATACTATTGTTACACACAAACTAGGCTAGAGGCTAGAGAAGTACAAGAAGTTGTAAGTCCTCTGTACATATAACACTAACGTTACGTTCAGATTTAGACCAGAGAAGCACTATAAAAGGGGCACATAGAATGAAACACGTGCAATAAAAATTTATTTGCTAATTTGGCGATGAACAAGAAGGAATAATATTTAATATTGTATGTGGGATGCCACAGAAAATCTAGTAACTGTGAAAACGTTATTCTATGATTTATTTAAAACTATAGTGGCTCATAAAATAATGAAGGAATCATAAAGTCAAAAAAAACTATATATTTGAAAACTATTTTCATGTTACAGTTTAAGTTTTTAAATATATTTTTATATTATATATTGTAACATTCCATCATTTAATACCTATCGTCACTTTTAAAAAAATATAAGAATTACGTAAAAAATGATTTCTTGCAATTTCGTTTTTAATAAATGATACGAAAATTATATCTAATTTTCACCTCTGATTTTGGATTTATTGCAAAAGCTTATTATTTATGAATTTTTTGCGTATTTTGTAAAATCGGTTATTACGTAAGGAAACAAACTTGAGTTTCTTCTCTAAAAATCTTCCTTGTTAACCAAAATGCAAAAATAGATTTTTTTTATAATAATTGAAGTAGGTAAAGGTAAAAAAGTAATAATTTTATATGTATAAAGAGAAATTTGCAAAAGACAAGGTTGCTTTATAGAGTTTAGGTGTAACGTAATAAGAGTTCAAGCAACACTTAACCCTTAGGTGGCCGACATTGCGTTATCTTATCGGCGAGATAAATTTGTAACTTTAACCGGGGGTTAAAATAAACCACATAAAATTATCAAGTTTGGTAGGAAACAGTAGGAGATTAAACGTTGACGATACAGACGGGCCCGTGACCGAAGGGATTTGGCGTTTAAGGCTGCGGTTGATGTGGCTCTCCGGAACAATACAAGCCCGCTCCGGTGTTACCCGCTGCCACTTTGCTTCGCTGCTCAGTTTACTGCATATTGTACTGTATTTCGCGCTTGCATTAGCATCTGTGAAATTTTAGCAATCGCGTTGTCGCGCAATTAAACCTGACGAATGGTGGAACATCGCGATCGCATTGTTGTTGTCCTGAATGCGATAGGAGGGTGTGACGAGACAATATTTTTAATTAAACATTTCAAATTCTCGAAATACATGTTTGACCATTTATCTGGAAGAACTAACGGGGAAAAATCAAATATTTTGATTTTTTTTTGCTGGGGTGACTAAATTAATATGAAACTCCATTACCATTACTTGTTTCATGTTGGCTATAATTATTTCACCACTCCGTCAAAGTTTATAAGTACAATTTTAAAATTTTTATGTTATTAATTACTCTTCTCATTCTGAATCTTTTTTTTTTAATTTTTGATAATCAAGCATATCAAAGTCAAAATATAAAATCCTCATAACTACTTCTTCTTCTAATGCCATACCCTATGCAGGGCGTTAGCGACCTCTCTCCTATGTCTGTGTTTGGTGCGCGGAGATAGATATTTTGCACAGACAGACATAGGGAACCTACAGTTTAACGTGAGCTCCGAAGCACAGAGGTTTTCCTGGGGAAAAATCCACCTCGCTGTTTTTTTTCATAACTACTAGATGCTTTAAATTTATAACTTATTTGTTGAAATTCTGTTAAATAAAAACCTTGTTAGTGTTTAGTTAAGTAAGTAAAAAATGTGCTAAGCATTTTATTTAGAAACTGTTACTTATTATATTTTCAACGCTGCAGCTCCAAGTGTTTCCTATAAAATCACATGTTAAATTATATTTACTGGCTTCTGCGTATTCTCCAAATAAGCATGATTATAATTAACTTTTAAAACAAAAGGGAACCGACTTCAAATAAAAACACAAAAGTGACATAAGTTAACTAAAAAGCAAAAAATAAATGTTTTTTATACAACAGTTTAATACTTATTTGTTGTTCCGTTTAATGTAATTAAGAAATTGCTGTTTATTATATAATTATTAATTGTTTTATAATTTTTAAGTCGGTGCCAAGTAAAACATAAAAATTCGAATCTAATTTGTTATTGCACCAAGGTATATAATTTTTATGTTTTACTTGGCACCGACTTCAAAATTATAAAACAATTAATAATTATATAATAAACAGCAATTTCTTAATTACATTAAACGGAACAACAAATAAGTATTAAACTGTTGTATAAAAAACATTTATTTTTTGCTTTTTAGTTAACTTATGTCACTTTTGTGTTTTTATTTGAAGTCGGTTCCCTTTTTTTTTAAAAGTTAATTATTTTACAACTTTAAGTGATGGGTAGACCTAGTAAAGATGCTTCTCGAATGAGGAAATGACGGCTAGTTGAAACGGAAGATGAAATACGGAAACACTAAAAAGTCGGTTAAAAAAATAGATTTTGAGGAGTATCTTCGAAGTTCAAGCTCCAATACCAATGAAATTATAATGGGACCAACTTGGAACTATACTGAACCCATCACAAAAAAATCATTAAAATCGGTTCATAAACAAAAAAGTTATGCCCGAACATACATTTAAAAAAAATAAAAAAAAACATATATACAGAATTGAGAACCTCCTCCTTTTTTTGAAGTCGGTTAAAAAGTAGATGCAGTTTGTAGGAGGCGCCAAGCGTAAAGTGATAATTTGCTGTACATTTCACGGCATTCAAGGCAAATTGTCCCAATATTTATTATATACCCACACATTTAGCTAAATGCTTTTTATTTTAATAAATCAGTATAAATTTAAATAGATCCTTAAATAAAAATTTTAAATATTAAATAATATACTTTATTTTACTTCAACAATAATTATTTATTTTCACCTTATACGTATTTCCTCATGTTTACACGTCATTATACAAATATGTACAAGTAAATAGGTGGTACTGCTATAGAAACAATAGAACCTGGTGACTTGATCTTGGTTATTAGTGTTTGCAGATGATTTGATTTCTCTCATTCCACTATAACGAAAAAAGCTGAAACTTAATATAATATAGTAAATTGATTTTAAATTTTTCAATATTTAATAATTCCAACAAATAATAAAGCATTAGAGATTTAAATAAATCTTAAAACATTTATTTTAAAGATACAAATATTTAGTAAATCTTTATGTATTTAGATGAATCTGCATTAATTTGTTTTAAATATTTCAATATGTAATAATTCTCCACAAATTTATATACATCTGTACAGATTTAAATAAATTATTAAAAATTTAAATAAATCTTTGCAGATTTAAACAAATCTTTGTAGATTTAAATATATATTTCCAAATTTAAATAAACATCTTAACTGTTAATTTTAAGCTGCAACATTTAATGTTAACCTGTAATATTTACTTCACCTTGGTAAGCCCAGCCGACAAAAACACGTATGGCTCGTTTTGAGAAATATTTATTTGATTATTTTTAATATTTGGAATAAGCTTTTTCTATAGTAGCCTCACCAAATATTAAAGTATCTAAAAATTAACATTTTTTGAACAGATTTTGGTTCTACTATCACGATCAAAAATTCTGAATAAAAAAATTTTATCGGACCCCGTTTAATAAATAAAAGGGTACCCATCTTCGATCTTCAAAAACTCATAGAAAGCGCCACGGTGAAATTATAGCTTTCAGCGAAATAACTAATTGTAGCTAATTTTCGGTTCTAGCTGCCTACAAAGACAAAAAAAATAGGCGGTTTTTATAAAATGCCTTTTTGAAAATGTTTGAAATTCTGGAAAAACGCCATTGCGATCGTTTTCATGTTTTCGAAATTAATTTCATTTCATCGTGTACTACCTATAAAGAGCTCTCAAAGAAGTTGTAGTTGATGCCGATCGTATAACTACTTTTTGAGTAAATGGGCGTTAAAGTCAAGATTTTCAAAACAGCGCTGTATTTCCGTTAAAATCTAGATTTCGAAAGTTTTCATCGAATCAATACTTCGTTATACCGAAGGTTTGTATTAGTATTGAACTTTTACCAAAAAAATACAAAAGATTAATATATTTCTGAAAATTAACGAACGGAAAAAACAAAAAGCCATACATTTATATTTAAAGAATTTTTAAAACAGAAACAACTCAACAGTAATTCTATAACTATTTTCATTTTAAAGTCACGTTTTAATCATTTCTTTAAATTTTGTAAACTGATAAAGTTTAAGATGCTGTACAAAATGACAACGTTAGTCATATATTAGTTAGTAGTTTCCGAAAAAATAAGTTTAATACATTAATAACTTTAAAGCACAAAGGCGCTAATAAAACAACACCAGATTAATTGTAAATGTAAAAAATTAAAAATCCTTAGAGGACCCTCTCAAATTACTGCATCGAAAAATAAGTTTCAAATAATATTTTACTATTACTGAGGAGCAATATCGTCTTCCGTTATTGAATATAAAGCATTAATATTCAAATCTCAAAAATATGTAGAGGGAGTTGTAGCGAAATTGGAGTATTTAGGGGAAAAACTGAATTATAGAGCATCATTACCTCTATTAGCTTTCAAAATTTTAAAAATTCGACCATGTAACAAGGCGTAACAAGAAATTGTGGGGCTTAAGTTCCAGGTTCAGGTCGAGCCCTTTAACTCCCACCCCCTGTCCCAGTAAGAAAAAAATAAAATCCTTCGTGATAGAAACACTTAAATATATATTGATTATTATTTAAATAATGGACAATACGGATCGCTGGTACTTTTTACGTTTTAAATATTCTTGCGCCAATAAATGACTGAATAACATTGTTTTACCAAAAATTAAAGCGAAACACCTGATTTAAAAAAAGGTAACGCACCAGCTGTGATTTGAATTTATATAAGAATTATAATCTACGATATATTTAGTTAAACCGCATAGGAGCACAGTAACCAGCCGCCCTACCGCTGATAAGATGCGCTTTGGAGTCCGGGCCAAAAATCGCTATAAGTATCTTATTTGAAGAGTTATCGAAAATATGCAGAAAATAAAACATAATTTGTTTACTGGAACTAATTGATAGGAGTAGCTAAAATTACGTAACTTTCCGAAAACGCGTTATTGATATTAAAAAGTATCGTTTTTTTCTTTTTTGAATTAGTTTTTGAAATAGTTTAATATTATTTTAATTTTAATCAACTACTTCAAATAGTCTATTGAACGATTTAAAATTAATAACGTTAATTAATAGCGTTTGCGCTTTTAAATAAATTATTAAAGAACTTCAAATTTTTCAAAAAATCCTGGACGCGTCAGAGTAAAACTTGGGAAATTAGTAATAACAAATTTGTAGTTCACCGTAAGCTTTATCGGGTCACAAAGTTAAAACAAAATATTGTGGGCACTTTTTGAGGAATACGTTTTTGAAAGTGTACAAAATTTGAAGAAGCTAACAGTTTTACGATTTTCACATTTCTAAATATATTTTTATATAACATGATTATACGTATTAAGGGCTATTAAATAATATGTATAATTGTATTAAACGATGGGTGGTACGACGCGGTTACCGTGTATACGGGCTCGTCTACCGGTGACGAAATTAAGCGAATTACGACGTGTTAAATTGGTGATACGAGTGCAATACCGGTGTTAAGGTTGAGCTGAAGGTATTAACTAAAGGATATCAACATAACTAAAGATAAAACAGCATTAATAAAGAAATAAAAGTGGATTGAAAATTCGCGTGATAGAATAAATAGCTGTGACGCGAGTGCGCAGGCGATAAGTGGCGATCGCGGAGTAAGGTCCGCGGGAATTTCAAAAGTTGTGATACGCGGGAGTGCGTAATAAAACAAGTAAAATCGGCAAATATCCATATCAGATCCAAAAATGCAGGAGGCACTCGATGAGATTATGAGAAAATTAGAAGATATAGACAATAGAGGGGAAAGAATGGAAACAAAAATGGACACATACCAAAAAGAACTAAAAATTTAAAGAAAGAAAATGAGGAATTGAAAGCAGAAAACTCAAAGATGAAAACAAATATGGCAGACTTGGAAACAAGGACAGAATTATTGGAAAAAGAATTAAGAAAAGACACAATAATTATTCAGGGTCTAAACGAAATGGATAATGAAGTGGAGCTAAGTCTGAAGGAAAATATTAGAGCGTTGTTAAGGGATATGGGCATTCAAATGAATATAGAAATGGAAATAAGAGATGTAAGAAGGTTGGGCGTTCAAGAACAACACAAAATAAGACCAGTACTAGTGGAACTGAATGCGTGGAGCAAGAAAATGGAAATACTGAGAGCGACAAAAAAATTAAACTGAACAAAAATATACATAACTGAGGATTACACAAAAAAGTGCAGCAAGAAAGAAAAATCCTAGTAGAACATCTGAAGGAGGCGAGAGGCAAGGGTCACCGAGCTTATTTAAGACACAATAAATTAATAGTAAATGAAGAGGCCTACTCAGTGAATCAACTGGAACAACTAAACCAACCCTACCACGAAAAAGTACAGGAAAAACCAGCAGCAAAGAAAGGAAGAACGGCAAGTGAACGCTCCAGACACCAAAAAAATAAGGTGGGTGAGGAGCATGCTAGCAAGATTATAAAAGCGACTCCAAAAAACTAAAACGGAAGAATAGGGATGGGATTCTCGAAGACGACAATGGCGATAAAAAGGACACCCACAAGGTAAAAAACAAAATTTTTATAGCAACTTGGAATGTCAGCGGCACATATGAGGAGGGATTAATGAAACAATTAGTAAGGGTACTAAAAAACTACAAGGTCGACATATTAGCAGTACAAGAATCAAAACAAAAAGGCAATGAAACTTACGACATAGACGGATACACATTTTTCAAGAGTAGTGGCACCAATAGAAGACTAGGGACAGGTTTTATAATTAGCGATAGATTGAGAGCGGTAATAGACTTTACACCTATATCGGAAAGAATGTGTTGGCTAAGATTAAGAGGAACATATCAAAAAATAAGTCTTCTAAATGTGCACATGCCAACCGAAGAAAAAGAATTGACAGAAAAAGAGCAGTTTTATGCACTTGTAGACAAAGAATACGCGGAAATCCCGAAGTATGACTTAAAAATGATACTAGGCGATTGTAATGCTAAATTAGGGAAAGAATTGTCGTACTTTCCAACAATTGGGAAATTCAGTTTACACGGGGAAACGAACGAGAACGGCAGAATGTTAATCGACTTAGCCATAGATAAAAATATGAAAATTAAAAGCACCCATTTCCAACACAAAAACATTCATAAAGGAACCTGGAGGAGCCCCGATGGGAATACTATTAACCAAATCGACCACGTACTAATAGAAACCAGAAACGAGAGAAGTATTACGGACATAAAATCGTACAGAGGACCTGATGTAGATTCGGATCATTTCATGGTTGGAATGAAAATGCGACAAGTAATACCAACCGGTCCACCTCTGAAAAATAAAAAAAAATCGCGTTACCGAGGTTGCAACTTCAGAACAAGACTAGACAAGAAAATTACAATAAAAGAATAAATGAAGTACTAGAGAAAGCAAAAGACCAGAGGGATGTAGAAAGGAACGTAAAAATTGAAGAATGCATAAAAAAGGTAGTAAATGAACAGGCCGATAGGAAGTACAGGAAAACAAAAGACTGGTTTGACGAAGAGTGTGAACATGCAATTAAGGAAAGAGAATCTGCAACGAAAAGAATGCTGATACAGAAAACAGAAACAAGTAAAAGAGATTACGAAGAAAAGAGGAAGAGTTGTAAAAAACTGTGCAGGGAAAAAAACGCAAACTAAAAATAGAACTACTCGAGGACATAGAAGAAAGGTACAACAATAGAGAAATTAGGAACTTTTACCAAGGACTAAAGAAAACGAATCAGGGCTATCATTCAAAGACAACTTTCTGCAGGGATAGGAACGGAAAATTACTAGGGGCACAAGATGAAGTAAATGAAAGATGGGCTGAGTATTTTGAAGAATTATTAAATAAAGACAAAGACAATGAAAATGCTTAAAGCCATCAGGAAATAAGTCAAAATATTGACAAAGATAAAGAAAATACCCCAGAATTTGATGAAATAGCCCCAGATTTTGAAGAAATAACAAATATAATTAAAAAACTAAAGAACAATAGATGTGCAGGCCCAGATGGAATTCAAGCTGAGGCAGTAAAATATAGCGGTGAAAACTTACATAGGGAAATATTCAAGATGATCCTAGAAATATGGAATAAAGAAGACATGCCAAAAGTATGGAATCTAGCATATATATATGTCCCATACACAAAAAAGGAAGTTAAGAAGATTACGGAAATTACCGGGGAATAGCGCTGCTGAATGTGTTATACAAGGTACTATCCACATGCATAAAGAATAGGCTAGAAAACCGCGCAGAAAAGATCATAGGCGAATATCAAAGTGGATGCCGGAGGGGAAGGTCAGTTGTAGATCAAATTTATACGCTAAGAGAAATTCAGGCTTCGGGTCACGAATTTAAATTAGATATACACATCTATTATTTATAGATTTTAAGCAAGCCTATGACAGTATACGAAGAGCCAAATTATATGTAGCGCTAGATAAATTAGGAATTCCTCCAAAACTAGTCAATCTAATACGAATGACACTACAAAAAAACGGAAAACAAGGTTAAAGTAAACGGAGCATTGACAAGAACTTTCACGGTCGAAAGAGGTCTGAGACAAGGCGACCCAATATCAGCTATCCTGTTTAATTTAGCACTGGAATATACATTACGCAAAGCAGATATAAATAGAGATGGGACAATTTACCAACGTCGACATCAATGCCTAGCGTTTGCGGATGACCTCACAATTGTGACAAGATCAAGACAGGAAATGCAGATTGTGGTAAAAAGGTTAATGATAAGTGCTAAGGACATGGGGCTTGAGGTTAATGTAAAAAAAAACAAAATACATGACATGGAATGACCAACTATATCAACAGGATAAACCACTGAAGGTTAAGATAAACGAAAACATAAAATATAATTTCGCGGAGGTGGAATCCTTTATATATCTAGGTACGGTGGTATCCAGGAAAGCAAAAACCCCAGCATAGAAATCAAGGCAAGAATAGCATCGGGTTCAAAAAGTGCAGCTGCGTTAAAAAATGTGGTAGTAAGTAACATGTTTCCACTGTCACTGAAAATCAGAGTTTATAAAACAATAGTGCGGCCTGCTGTGCTCTACGCTTGTGAAGTGTGGAGTTTAAGAAAGTACGACCAACTTATTTTAAATGTGTGGGAGCGGAAAATACTTCGAAAAATATACGGGGGAAAATGTGTCGAGGGCCAGTGGGTAAGACGCACAAATCAAGAGCTATACGAGTTATTTGGTGAGGCGAGCATAGTGGGTGTAGTGAAAGCACAAAGGTTCAGATGGTTAGGCCATCTGATAAGGATGAATAAACAAAGAACTCCCAGTAAAATATACAAAGCAGAAATTAGTAGCAAGAGGCGAAGGGGCCGACCCAGAAGCCAGTGGAAGAAGGAACTGCAGGAGGACCTACGTTGCTTCAATATCAGAGGATGGGAAGATAGAGCCAAAAATAGAAAAAAATGGAAAGAAGTCACAAACCAAGCCATGGGCCTTCTAGGCCTATAGGGCTACTATATATATAAATAATATGGCAATTTGTATTACTTGGCTATTTTGTTTCTGATTAATTGGGCATTAAAGTAAAAATTTTCAAAAATTCGTAACGGCCTTAGTTTTGAAGATACAGCATTCGGAAAAAAACAATTTGACCTTGATATGCACTGACGTGTTTTCAAAATTTTAAAAAGTGTTTACAAAAAAATTATACCAAAAACATGTCTAATTTCCGTTTCCAGTACCGGTTCCAGTTAAAGACCTTACGAAGAACTACCTGCAACGAAAAAACTGCCACATACCAAATTGGTCAAGGGGCTCCGGAGATACAGACAGACATTTTTTTAAAACTGCTTTTTTTCGGTTCCTTGGACCCCAAAACGCGCATTTTTGTTAAAACCTAGAATTTGCAAATAATCATTTTGTCATACTGCAGTAGAAGTGTGAGAAAGTCAAAAACGACTGTTGGTTTAAACTAGTATATTTTTAACATATCTCACAATTTGGAAAAAGTTTTATAGGATTTTTTTGTTAAAACAGTTTCATTTAATTTATGATGTGCAGACGTCTACGTCAATTGTTTTAGATATCGGAAGTTGTGTGGTTTGTGCAATTACCAAAAGGGCGAAGATAAATCATTTATTTTATAAATTACCAAAATAGTAAGATGTTAGTTTTAATAACATAAAATTCTAATCCTTTTAAGCAAAGTAATGTTTTCTGATTCCTAGGTCGTACTTTTAAAGCTATTATGAAAATGAAATCAATGGACTAACTCAATTTTATTGCCTCTCTTATCTTAGGGTTCGGATATGAAGAGTAATTATAAATTTTCAAATATTACACATTGAATATTATTGTCTGTTTACTGTTTCTCAAATTCATGCAAGGAAATATAAACATTAATTGATTCTGAACGTTTTATTTGTAGTATCGATTACAAGGTCAAATCAAGAAAGTAAGATTTATATTTTTGCAAAAATTCTACCAGAAGAAGAATACGGTGTAAATTGTTCCAAGTTCAGTGGAGGGTGACGCTAGTCTTATGATTGTGTAGTGGCAGAAAGGATAACCGGAAATAGACTTTCCTGGATTTAATACTGAACAGAATCAAGCGATATCAATAATGTTATCCTTAATTCTGGTATCAAGAATGATCACAGATGATGGCTGTGGGGAAAAATAGAAAGCTAGTTGTTATATTGTTGGAACGAGGAACACGTGAGTCTAAGATAACGTGACCGGTCTGTCGCACCCCGGCCTGAAGTATTAGCGGCCAAGGAAGCCCCGATAACCGGCAACATATGTACGCCTTCCCCATAAACAAGCTAAGGCTCCAAATATATTTAAGAAACTTTTTATTTAACCTCCGAATTTATTTATATCTTCGATGTGTACGAACGTGCTCTACTGCAACGAAGGATTCGATAGAATTGTTGGAAAATTCAGCATTCAACGTTCCTTACGACTCTAGTACGGTCCATGGGGTTGGAAATACTCCTGGGTTTTATTTTTTCTTATGATTTGTACGCTTAGTTCTTTTTATTTCTTGATTTTCCCTTCACTATGATTTATTGCGTACTATTAAACGACTTATTGAAAGGAACTCACGTGATGCAAATACATTTTCATCAAAAATAGAAAAAGGAGAAATGGTACTTCCCCGAAAAATTAGTATAAAATCTTATTTTACTGTCTGTTATTTAGCTTAAACAAACTTCAAAAATATATTAAAGACGCCACGTCTCACAGAAGTTATAATATCAAGCTTGTCAAATTACAAAATAATCGAATTGCTATTAAAATAATGTTTTAGAAATTTCAATTGTTTTCTAAGCATTATTGCAACAGTTACTACATTTGCAAAAATTCTTACATAAAATAGTATTCTAGCATGAAAAAACATTCATAATGATTAATACGGATCTGCCTACTTATTTTTGGGTAAACAGACATTAGAAATTAGAAATTAGAAATATTGAAAGTGAAAGTTAGGCGCGTAGTTTCTGAATAAACTAAAAAAAAACTGAAATTTAAAATTTTTTATTTTCAGTTATAACTCATTTGTCATTTATATTACATATTTCTAGTAAACGCATTATTGGGACACTTTTTCATGCTAATTCTAATACAAGGGTACTGGCCAACATGGAACACCTAAAATCGAGAATCATAAGGGAAGCCATAGAAATCGAGAAACGCCCAGAAAACCTAAATACTCGTGATGACACCCAAAGACTACCAGCAGCCTGGAAGCCAGCTCTGATAAAAAAACAAATAAATAAATAACAACGAGCAAACACAGAACCAATTCCGTTAAAATCTCGATTTCGAACATTTTCATGAAACCAATACTTCCCTTACTTCCCTATATCGTAGGTATGGGAATGTAAAAACGTTCGACATTTTCATGAAAATTAAAAATAGAATTAAAATGCGAAATAATATCAAATAAAACAGATGATTGTGAATTCAACCTATCATCGCTCCTAAATAATTACAGGTGATTTGGGCTATAATTATTGCAGGACATGAGTGATAGTGAGGCGGAATGTAACGGGCGGGTTAACTGGTGATAATAGGTTCCATCAGTGCGGATTTGTCCCGCGTGGACTTCTCCGTCTAAATCCTGGCGAAATAACGATAAATCACACTATCTGTATCTGAGGCTCTAGCTCTAGCACTTGTCACTTTAGTTTCGATTGCTCTCGCATCTTTTAACTTTCAGATAAGTTAAATTCATTGCCAAAGAGGTATACAAAAATCAAGTGTAGTACATTATTCTGGAGATTTTATCGCATTAACAGAAATAAAACGCACATTACAAATAGTCAAAGACGAAGCTCGAAACTTTTATATTATTTATGTAAACAAAAACATCTAAACATTACAGGATGATAATTAAGGAGAAGCATCTAATCATGTACTGACATAATCTAAATATACAATGAAACGCAAAAGTAATGACTTAGTAATCACACACTAATGAAACTGCAAAGAAGCTAGGTTAGTTCGCAAAAAAAACAGCGGGATAGAAAAATATGCCTCACTTAAAAAATAATAGCGCCTACATTATCACTCAGCAATCGGTTTCGTGGTTTTACAGAAAAAAAAAAGTTTGAGGTTTTACTATATTTCTTTCTTGCAATTTTTATGAGCACTTAAGTTAACGAATTGCTCTTAATTAATTTGGTAAGATGTAAGGTCAAAATAACCGTTTTTGCGTTATTCAAAATTCAATTCAAATTTATTGTTGTGAGCTTTGTACGCCATGCATAGTTTTAACTGTTTAAAATAACAGTCGCCAATGGAATCAATCTATCAAGAAACAAAAGAAAATGCAGTCACACAGCGATGAAAACAATAACAAACAAATCACGAACGATCGCATTACATAACATTTCCTTACATTAATTGTTTAAAATGGCGTTGCTGTTAATGTTTAAGCTAATCTACACAATTAACACATTGTATCATATTCGCTAATATTTGGCCGTTATGTTTCTGATTTCTCGTCTTATATCTCTTGCTAGTTATGCTAACACATAGGAGCAATAACATAATCAATTTTAACTTTCAAAGAACCCCATAAAACGAAACCTAGTAAGGTGAGATGGGGCGACCTCGGTGTCCACTCTACTACTAAATATGTTAAGGATTCTAAGTGTTCACTTCGATTGAACTTTCTCATATTAGATATTAATACTTACCGTATTAGCAAAAGTGTAAATTTTATAATTATAATGTTACACAGTTCACTAACTGTTGCATTTCAAGAAAACAAGTTATATAGGAAATCCTTTATACCACCCATACTTCACGTACTTCAAACTTTATTACAACCCAGTGAGTTGTGACGTAAGCAAAAATGATGCCGGCTTAGTAATGATACTTGCTCGAATCCTAACTTGTCCAAGTCAAAACATATTTGTGAGTGAGAATTTGTTTAAAAAAATAATTTGAATTTTACATTTTCTACAGTAGCTAACTAAATCCTAAATGTGTAAACAAAAAATATTAGAGAGAGGGGGATGTGTAGCCCTGCCATATACAAAATTTTATAAACTTTAGATTTTGGTTGTACTAGCCAAGATGGGTAATTTTTCTTAAGCAGAGATTATTTAATGTTTCCCGTTTAATAAATAAAGAGGTACCAATTTTTTATTTTCAAAAATTCATCGAGGCTGCTGCAGTGGAATTATGGTATTCGGCAAAAAAACAAATTGTAACCCATGTTCTATAAGACTACAATGTTAAAAAAAGGTATTGCCAGTTTTTGAGAAATATTATTTTGAAAATTTATAATATTTTGAATTTACAATTTCTACAGTAGCCCCGCCAAGTAGAAAAGTATCTTAAAACTAACATTAAATTTTGGATCTATTAGTCATTATGAGCATTTCTACTTAAGTAAAATTTTTATCGGATCCTCTTTAATAAATATAAATATAAATAAAAGTTTGTAGAAATCTAAAATGGAACCCTTTCCATTTTAGATTTCTACAAACTCATAAAGAGCGCCACAGTGAAATTATAGCCTACAGAAGAAAACCAAATTGTAGCAAACTTTCGGTTCTAGCAGCCTGCACGGTTTAGAAGAATCGTGTGAGCAGTTTTCGAAAAAAGCATTTGTTTATCGTGAGTTGTGTGAATACAAATATGAGTATAATTCAAATGATGACAAGTAAAGGCAATAATTGGACAAATAATTACTCATGTCAACAAAATAAATAGGCAAATAAATAACCAACCTAATAATTAAACCATCGAGTTTTAACACTTATAAGGGAACATATTATCATTTTTTTCTATGAAATAATGACCGTCCGTCTGTTTGCTTTTAATACTAAAACTGAACGGATCTTTACAGTATACAAAACAACTTAAATATATTTTGCTTAGGACGTTGTAAGCATGTTTGGCAGCTGCAAAAATGGAAAATCATGTTTACGAATTCCACACTGCATTGTCGAAAATATCGAGAGCTCCAGTTCAAATGGCAAACGCTAGCATTTACGATTACAGGTATTAAAGCAATCGCAAACTAATTTATAAAACTAGCTAACCTCGTGGACTACGCTTTACCCTTTTCTATTACAAACAATGGTAGCAAATTTATCGAAAAAACTACAATAATATAATCTGCGTCGCGATGTAAGACATGCTACTAAATGTGAGTTTATTAAAAATTGAGACAGGGAGAAGGAATCCGTATTTATTATATAAAATAATAAATAACCTATGTGGAAGTGTTAGGCATGTTACTGAAGGCGCAGTCACTAAACGTTTTGACAGGAAGAAGAGATCCGGATTTTATATAGAATATTGACTAGGACTTAGATCCTAGTTGCTCACAAACTTAGAGGAAGTTAAAGTAAAAATTCAAGTTGGCTATGAATTTTATATTTAAATTTGTTAAACAATTTCAAAGCGGCCATTGTCATTACAAAATTGAATATTTAGGCAACATTGTCTTTATTTTAACTTTTCAGAGTGTTTGGTGGCCTACTAGATCAAAAGGCGGAATTTCAAACTTTTTTCAGGGGTTTTCTCAGTTTTTATTGAATAACCACTTGTGTCTTGCCAAAGAAAGATTTTTTATGTAATTGGGGAAAAGAAGAAGAAATAAACTCTTATTATAGAATGTCAAAGTTTGTTTTTGTTTTGACGTGTCAACTATTTATTCTTTTGCTTTTGTCGCTTTAAGTTTGATGCTAAACTAGTCGATTTTCGAGTGAATGGTTTTTAACATTACATTACATAACGCGTGTGTGCGCGTGTGTGTGAGTACGTGTAGCGTGTGTGCGTGTAGCGTGCGTGCGTGCGTGCGTGCGTGCGTGCGTGCGTGCGTGCGTGCGTGCGTGGGTGCGTGCGTGCGTGCGTGCGTGGGTGCGTGCGTGCGTGCGTGCGTGCGTGCGTGCGTGCGCGCGCGCGCGTGTGTGTGTGTGGTGTGTGTGTGTGTGTGTGTGTGTGTGTGTGTGTGTGTGTGTGTGTGTGTGTGTGTGTGTGTGTGTGTGTGTGTTTTTAGTATATGAGCGAATCTGCAAGCACCTAGAATATAAATAATTGGGGGGTGGAGGTGACTTAATGAAATTAGTAAAATGATGTTTTCGAAGTTTATTTTGGAATAACAAATATATTAACTTATTGTAAATAAAACAATTTTTAACTTCAACGGGTTTTTTATTTCAGCTTTATACGTATTTCAACGTGTTTACAAGTCATTATCAAAAGCAAGATTGAAAATGATGACGTGTAAACACGTTGAAATACGTATAAGGCTAAAATAAAAAAACCTGTTGAAGTTCAAAATTGTTTTATTTACAATAAATTAAAATGAACTTCAACGAAGTAAAGCTCGAACTTATGAATAACAAATATATTACTCCAATCCAATAGTAAATATTAAACAATATTATTGGAAGTACTGCGAGTGTGTTTACCTAACTAATTGATTGTTTGCTGAACAGTGAGTTTGAAATTAAGCGCAAGTCTGATACATGTATTATTCTTGATTGTTTCGGGTGTACGATTTGATTTCAATATTTTTGACGTGCTTATTTTATTGTGACACTTAAAGCTGTTGACAAGTACATTCTTCCCGACTTTGGTCATAGCTTCGCTATTTTGTTCTACAAGCCTCGCTTAACAAAGATTATAATTTCATACTGCAGAAAAGCAAAGTCACAAACGATACATTTTTTTGTTAGTTATAGTTTTAATATAAAATTTTAATTTGTTTAAGTAAAACTATTAAAAATAAGCATCTAAACAATTTTTAAATTGTATTGTACCTACATAAACAAAGTACTTTTGAATTTTAAAGCCTATCGTCGTTAAGTTGTGACTAACGTGTAGTTTATAAAATATCTGTAAATGGATGCAAGGCGGACAGACCATACAGACTATAATACTATCCCTGTCCTAAACTTCGTTGTTGCGCCGGGATACACAGGTTAATTTGCAATGAAGTAAAACAAACAGAAAAGTAAATACAGTGTTTCTACGGATGAACCTGAACGAAACAAGTTGGAAAACTTTTTACTTTCCTGTACTTTTAGTATAGGGAAGTACTGATTTCATGAAAATGTTCGAAATCGAGATTTTGACGGAAATACACGTTTTGGGGCTCAAGAGACCTAAAAAGTGGTTATTACAACATGTCCATCTGTGGGTAGGAGGGTGGGTGAAGGGTATGTGGGTATGTGCTCCATGACTCCCAAACGTATGATTTGATTTTAATGAGCTTTGGAATGTGGGGGTATTTCAAAAATTTAACTGGGAAATAAGCGTTCAAAATGTTCGAGATTTTGGAAATTTCAAGAAAATATTGTTCAAAAACTGACCATACTATTTTTTCTAAATTTTATAAGCTAATAGATTTAGAAATGAGCTATAATTTAGTAGAAACCCTAGTTCTCTAGTTTGTCTGTAATGCAGTTTATGAAAAAAAATAGGAGTTTTATGTATTTTTGTTTAATGAAAGGGGGATGATAAAAATTTCTTAAGCTCAATTGCTCACGAGTGATTGAATAAGAGGAACAATTTAATTATTAGGTGCAGCAATATTTAGGGAGGTTAAGTTTTGCATTCCACCAAATATTTGGTGGGCGAATTTGTCTTTCCGCTTTGATAAATTTGTTTTCTTCATAGTACGTGCAGCTGGCTGATGTGTTATCCTCAGCTATGATGTCTATGTGAGATATGTGAAAGGGCGGTATACATTCCATTGTTTGTTGTGATTATTTTGGACAAGAAAATTCTTTATTTCAGAGGGGTTTCTGGTAATCCTTGGTTAAAAGTTAAAGCTCGGGAAGATATTAAACGCAGGTAAAATAAGGAACCAACTTATGCGTAATTCATTTAAAATAAGCATTTTAGGTCTTAAATAACTTATAATTCAACCAAGCTAACCTTTAAGAAATGAATTGGTGTCTAATCAACAATTTCTTTCGAATCTATCTGACATGGATGCAGTCCTTCCTTTAAGCCGACTTACGCAGGCTGTAAGAATATGTTTTGGAACTGCATTCTTTAAAATAGATAATTTTGATGCCAACTATATTAAAACAGCTGTGCCTGCGATAGAATGGTAGGGTAGAGTAGGTGCAATCTTAGTCATTATTGGCGGTAAATTTTTTTTGAAAATGTAATAAGTATAACAATTTCTAAAGTATAGGAGAGTCCAGACCAAGTGTTTTCCTCATTTTTATTATTGGTTATTCCGAAAATTTTACTCTTACAGAGCAGTTTGCTTGTTTTCAAACCCATTATTTTTTTTCGGCAAAAAAAATGTAACTAAAAAATCGCTATCGCTAAAAATATTGATTTTCCAGCAAACTAAAGTTTTCTGATTTGCTTTTTGATTGGAACACCATTTGTACTTTTTAGATATTTAAAATCAGTACTAAAAATACTTACGTTGGTACGCTTAAATCATAAAAGATGTATATTTTCTTAAAGCATACCATGACATGTAAACCCACCAACAACCAACAACTACTTACGAAATGTAAAACAAATGTTACTTGCTTTTAAAAATGCATCACAGCTTGATAATCCCATCGAACTTCATTAAAACATGTGCAAACATGAAAAATCTATGTTTCCCTCAAGGAAAAATTTTCAGTCGCAACATAGGTATACTCATGGATTTGGAGCGTAGAACAGCTGCAACGTTTAAGATCATCGATGACAACATAACAGTGCGCGAGGTAGATCGCGACACACGTGGTGCGTAAGAGACGAACACTGTGTAATCACGTGGCAGTAGGCAAACACCGAAAAGTATCACCACGACAAGTTTAATTTAAATCTTTCTCTGCCAAGTATACGTATATAGTTTAAGGACGATTGACTTGCCGGTTGGCAACCGCTAACTGTGAAAACGAGACAGCCACTGCTTTAACACTTTTTGTTTATAACACTGCCGTGTTGAGAGGAAAGGTCTTACGTGCATTTCATGCGATATGCAGAAAAACACTATTTTATATTTGATTTACGTCGTTACAATACAATACAATATTTTTATATAATATTTCACCTGCTGTATCAAGTAGATACGTTCATCATAATGTATTAAAGTTGTACAAAAGCAAACTAATTTTGCACCGTCTCTAAATTTTCGTTTGGCTGACTTTTAGAGTTCTGCACTAATTCTATATATTTTTTAACATTCAATTTTAAACCCCTTAAGATTAATTCAAATTTTAATTGGGCTTGTTTGTAAAGAATTAAAATTTTAACTAAAATTTCAAGTTGTCATTTAATTACCAGATTTGAAAGCATATTTTCTGAAGCAGAAAGCGCCCAAATCTTAGAAGATGTATTTACAACTTTGTTTTTCTCGTCTTATTTTGAGCTACAATGTTCGCATCTTCTGCTTCTAAATTAAATCAAAAACGGAATATGCACACTGAAGGGAATGGTCGTTGATTATAATCCTAAAATTTACCTTTTATCAAAGTAAAATGCATTAGCTAATAAGTTATAATAACGAAGCATGTAATTACGGAACAGTCGACTCGGATGTAAGATTCTATTTACAGTGCCACCAAACCTTGTTCTAAAACCACCTATTATTGAGGATATTTGCTTGTAACTGTAGTTATTTAAGATTAGTAACACGTAGAATGAATCTATGAAATTTCGGCTCGTATTTTTGCTAATGTAGCATATAACGACAGCCTCCAGGGTGGCAGAGAATTACAATATGAGATTTGCAAGGGGCAGGAAGCCTTAGTTCGGTTAGATCAACCCTGCTACGGATGAATCACAAGCCACATCTGCTGCCCTTCAATATTGTAATGTCACTGCATTTCGTATAAGTCTTTGTCGTATTTGCATTTTAATAAAGCAAAAATCAACACGGCATTATCTTTTTATACGATGTAGATTTTTTAATCTGTAACGCAAATCATTCTTTTCGTTATTCATTATCTCCTATCAGAAAGAAAACAGAAACGTTTTGAATGCTATAAAAATTTAGATGGTAAGAAAAAATTTCGCAATTTAAATTAAAATTATAGTGACATAAAGTTAACGACCAAAAGCGCGAATTTACACACACGCACGGGAGGAAGGATAAACTCCCTAAATATTACTGTAAAACATTAAGTTACAGTTGTGTTTCTTCTTGATGAGCAACTCAGCTTAATCGGGAATTTTGTATTGGCCCTCGTTTATTAAATAAAAGGGGGTTAATATCTGTAACGGTGCAGACACCGTCGTATACCTGTGCCTGTGCTGTGGCTTGATACTAGTCAGTGAAACTTCAAATAATTTACTTTTATTTCCCTATTTTAAAGAGTTGTAACTCGCAAGAGTTGTTACAATAGACATTACACTGAGATATTTAATAAATTCACCTTATTGAAATTCACTTTGATGAAAGCAGAAGGAAAAATCTGTTCTTACAATAAAGTAAAATGAAACATTATAACAAACTTTTAGAATTTTCATTTATTAAATTATTTCGCAAATTTGATTAAAAATGATATTCTCCTGGATTTGCAGCAACGTATGATAGGCATTCGTAAAGTCTTAAAACTTAATATGTGATAGATTTTAAAGTTATCTATATATTTAATCTGTGTCTGTTCTGCTTGTCTCACGATTTAGTGCAGTTTGGCTCCTGCAACCGCATCTACGCGCGTCAATTATATAAGGCGCATATTTCTATGTATTGTTGTACAGTCAGCTAGTACAGTTTCCGACGCAGATAAGAAACTTGGATTTATACGTTATATGCATGTATAATTGTAATGGCATTAGATACTGCCTACGTTTCATTTCCAAACCGGACAGATATGCTGTCGGGATACGGCTCCTTTCCACCGGGCTATAATTTTACTTACGGCAGAACGTTTGACTGCTTGTCTCAGTACAGCTCAATCATAAAAACAACTCAGAGATGTTGATCGCAGTTACCATATTTAACTTAAATAAGGTTTAAAAACGCATTGTAGCTGAGACGTTTAGTCTGCAGATTGTTTTATTACCTACTAATATTTATTATCCTAGGGTACTGAATTACCATTTACAATTAAAAAAAAGTTACAGAAAAGACTAACCCATCATAGCCGAATCTAGCACACACAACACCATTAATAAGGATCAAGGTCAGATATCATTTCTACAGTTAGAAATGTTTCAAATAGTAAAAATACAATTTAAAACACTAATAAAAGGAAATCAATTTAAAAGCAAAGTAGGTACCTTTATTTCAAAGATTTGTGGATGTTGATCACGCAGGGTCGGGATGTTACTTTAAAATACTAAACATCAGGTGACTAGTTAGTAGTTAGGCATGTTAAGTTATACAATACTGCGGGACTCATTGGCTACGTGTCGTGCATTACGACACAGTGTTCATTATTTTTACAAAAAGTTACCAAAAAAGTGTACCTATTATTTTTTTATATTCGTGACACGTTTCATAAACCCGCTGAATAGTCCCTTTTGTGTAAACCTCCTCTAATTCAGTTCGGCCCTCTGAAAAAGTCGCGATTGCAGACTTGGCACCAATGCAGTGTTTTTACCTTTCTCGAATTAAAAAAGAAGCTTGGATATGTATTCTACGTATATCAAATAGTCGACATGCGCAAGCGCTAAACGAACAACGTTAAACCTCTATCAAGTTTTCTTTGCTTCAATAATGTCAAATTTTTAGGTTTTAAACTTGGAATGCAGGTGTTAAAAGGCAATACGAATAACTGTTCATGGAAAACAACCTTTTGGGAGGTTAACTTTTAGACGCTTACTTGAACAGTTTAAATGAATAATCGTCAAAAAAACAACTTGTAAAATTGATTTTGAGATTTCGACGGATATAATACGTTGTGTACAAAACACCAAAAACAATAAAATTTCGAAAATGGTCAAAATTTGCAAACAGTTATTATGTATTCAAAATTTTTTTTAAACGTTAATTTCGGAAAAATTGTAAATTTTCTATTTTAATAATTTAAAATTTTTTAAAAATGTAGCTTTACGCATATTTCGGTGAATGAGCAAACTCATCTCTTAAATTGACCAATATTGGAAGTTTTGGAATAAGAAATCAAGAAATCAAGTCATAACCAAGATCAAGTCATTGCAAGTTCTATTGTTCCTACAGCAACATCAATTGTTTAGTTTAAATGTCGTTTTTGATAATGACGTGTAAACACATTGAAATACTTATATGGCTAAAAAAACGTTGAAGTTATTAATTGTTTTATTTATAATATATATATTTTTAATTATTTAAATTTGTTAAAATTATTAGAAATTCAAATTATCAAATAATTAATTGTTTAAAAATTACTGTAATACAAAAATTTTGAAATAGTTTCTATTTAGCACAGGCACTTCAAATTTGTAGTGGAATTCAAATTAAGATAATCACTTTCTGAAAACTTTAAGAATACCTGAAGAATAAATATATACCTGGAAAAATAAAAGTGACCTGTAAAATATAATTAACTTGTAAAATAATGTCATCGGGTGTGATTGTGCACTTTTACATATCCAAATTCATACGACATAGAGGAGCTGATGCCCTGGGAAAACATTAAATGATATTTCATCTATAGCTTCGTCAATTGTACACGATACACAATATTACACGATTCGATCTTCTAATGCAGCAATCGGTGTAAAACAACAAATGCTGAGTTTCCGACGCTCTTCTAGGGAATTTATATTGTGTTTATTTAACAATCCATGATAAGGTAGGAAGGTGGAGTACACGGCTGTAAATTTAAAATCTCAATTCCTCGCAAACTTCTTCTGAGCTCTATCAACTTGTGTACATCATAGAATGGTCACCATATGATAGAAGAAAATTCAAGTTTGGACCGTACATAAACATTAAAACGGGTAAGTAGTGTACGTTTATTGTTAAAATTATGGGAGTTTCTAATTACAAAACCTAAATTTTTAGACAAGTATTTGCTATTTGTCATACGTGTTCCTTGAATGTTAGCGTATTATCAAACAGAACTTCTAGGTCCATAACTTTTTCCATACAGACAAGATAAGTCATTGATAAATTATGGGTTTTAATTTTTTTGTAAATGTTACCGTAGAACATTTTGAGACATTGCAGTATAATAAACAATATTATAGATAGTAATAGATACCGTTACTGTCTTGTTGGAGTGATTCAGAAGTTATAGAGTCTATAACCTTCCACATTTTAAAGTCATTATCATTTATAAACAACAGGAATAGTACAGGTCCTAAAACAGCTCCCTGAGGTACACCAGAAATTGCGTTATACTTTTCGAACAAGCTTCCATTGTAAACGAGAAACTGCCATCTCTCCGTAAGATACAATTCGAGGAGTTTTATGAGGTTAAGATGACAATCAAACTTTGCTCGTTTTTGTATTACTACTCTTGATTGACTCTGTAGAAGGTCTTGCCAAAATCAGTGTATATTATATCCAATTGTAGACTCTTATTCAAGGCTTCCGCAAGGACTTGTGTGAAACCTACAAAGTTTGTGGATGTTGATCTTTTAGGCATAAAATCGTACTATCAACGATGATATGCTTTACGTGAGGAAATATTTTTGCACATTGCACCTGTTTAAAAACCTTAGAGATACATTGTAGGAGAGATGTAAGTCTGTAGTTTACTCTTTCAAATTATTAGTGGGCATAAAATTTTACAAGTTGTCTCTAATTTAACCGACTTTTTATATCTTTAAAAAATCCCAATAGTTTACAGGCAATTTAATACATTCTTAATACTATTTTGCCCGCTATATTGAAAAAGTTTTAGAAGAAGCTGTTGTTACACTTGCACCTTTTACTGGCGACGATTTTATTTTAATGCAGTACAATGGAAAGCACACGTCGCAGGAACTGACTCGTTATCTGAAGGAATTTGATATTAATGTTCTTGACTTGCCTGCATGTAGCCCTGACCTAAATCCCATAGAGCACTTATGGAATTGGCGTACGACGGCTAACCAGCCGTTTCGGAATCTCGTTCACAACTGCAAGTTGCACTTCATGACGAATACGGTAACATTCTTCAAAATTTATTGAGCTCAATGCCGGCCGACAAACAGGCCAGCTACCAATAATAACAGAGGAGGAAAATACACCTTATTAAAAGTATTCTGTTCTTTTTCTTTGTTTTTTTTTAAATTAGGATTTGCGCTTATGTCTGGTATTATTTCTTCCTAATATTTTTTTTTAATTCTTTTAAATCGATAATTAATGTACCAAGACTGAAATATGTATTTGGGTGCTATTTTATAAGCAATACTTTTTAATTTTTCAGTTTGAAATTCCTGGGCCACTTTGTTTCGCGGACAGTGTACATCACTGTTTTGTGAAGTAGAATAATTAGTTAATTTATCGGAAAGCAACTACGATAAAATGATAGAAGGGCGGGTATAGTAACAGTTATATCCACTTAAAGCATTAGAGTTATCTGATAAGGCATTGGTAAGGAAGACAGATGCGCTAATGCAACATCCCCTCGTTATAATTAGTGCAGCAATTAATTAACATTGTTATAATGCAGAAGGCTACGACTATGAATGCTAATATTGTACAACAAGCCTCAGTTATGCTCTGGATATTAGGGGTACTGCTCTGTCCTGAGATTTAATATACACTTATATAACTTGTGGAGATATTCGATAGAAGTAGAACCAAGGTGAGATCACCTGTTAGAAATCAATTATGTTATTGTTGAATTCGACACACGCAGAAATAATTGTAGTGGTTAACAAAATCAGACCGTTGCGGTATTTGTATTTGTATTTCAATAAGCCGCAATTGAAGAGCGATTAAACACATTTTAAAGCCAAGAGGCACCAAGACAAGACACTAAAACGATGTAAAACCACCTCTTTAATGAGAATCCTTGGCTTGCCTAAAGCCAAATGCAAAATGCGGCTGATGGCAGAAATTAAGGCAACATGCTACGCTGTCGAATAAACCAAGTTACATGGATACGCAGCCACGATTGGAAATAAAAATAAAATATTCCCTTATATTGCAACGCTGTAGGCTGATTTAAACAGAAATAATCTGGCTATTCTTTCCTTCTTTAGTGACATAAACCTCGAGACAAAATAAAAGTAGCTTAGATGCCAGATAATCTTTTGCAAAATCGTTTGCGAGGTTCACCAAAAACTTGAGCCGTTATCAATAAGGATTTATCACTGTGACCTTTAAAGTAAGACTTATAAAATTACGTTCTTTGCAAATTCAACGAGCATAAAACACAAATTTTATTGCTTGTAAAGATGCGAGTGAATATAATGCGGTCAAATCAAGCGGTCATTAAAGGTCACTGATTTTGTAAAAAACCCACTGAATAATTATTTTTCACTTTGTAAACTTCCGCTTTTTTCACGGTTAAATAAATGGTGTTTGTGATATTTAAAGTAGCAACACTGTTTTTGTCAACTATATTGTTGATACATTTTTTAATTATTCTGGATATAATAAAACATTACACTCTAATTGTCGATTTTCTAATTATTATAACGAACGTGTAGATAGTAATCTAATGAGTTACTTTCGTTCATGGCTAATGTTGAAATTTAATCCCAATTGTTTTATATAATAAAGTACTAAAATATAATAAAGAAACGTGCTTCTTTTAATAATAAAAAAGTAATAATAATAATAGTAATAGAAATTAAGTTATTCATCAGCAGGCATTGGCCCAATTATGAATACAATATACAACATGAATATAATATGTGTGATCTAGGCACAAATAAACTTTTTTAACATAACAAATAAATAACATACGTAATAATTATAGGAATAATTCTTTTTTTATGTCTGTCTGTGGGTGTGCGTAGGTGTGTAGGTGGGCGACACCTCTAAAGGCGAAAGTACTAGACCGATTCTGATGAAATTTAAAATTAAGAGGTATATCAAAAATTGTAGTTCTAGTTAAGCTTTTCAAAAAATCCAAAACCGGAAACGGAAGTTAGACATGTTTTTTATAGCGTTTTTTTCAAAAACTAAATTTTGTTCTTTGAGGCTTTCGCGGTTTCTCGAACTGTCAATATTACAATTTACTTTCGGCTTAGACCGCGTCGTCATTTGGGAACTACACCCAGCATAATCAGGTAAGGACCGACCTGTAGCTTATCTGCTTTTACAAGCATTTGCTCTAGAAGTCTGAGCAATATTTGTTCGTAGGCCCGGCCCGCCTAAACAGGGCCGTGTGCTTAGCTTATTTAAACCTTGGGGCGGAGAAGGATTTGATCTTAATGTATTTTGTTTGCCAGGATAATTATACTTAATCGGCTTATGCCTGTTAGGTGTTTGTGAATCCATACAAACTAACATTTCGCAGCTTGCATCTTCAGAGTGAATATAACACTGAATTCAAATCCGGGAAGCGGAGGTATTTAAACCTCTTTGAGCCAGTCGAGCAGAACGGCGTAGTTCTGGTTGGCTGTCACCGTTGGGCAAAGACGGATCCGGTGGAGCGTGATCGTGAGATCGATGATGCTTAGGAGTCCTCAGAGGATAAACTACCGGAGTCCAAGCTTTACGGAGTCTAAAACCATCCTCCCTGTTTATGTTGTCAGGTTGTTTCTCAATTTCAATTGCTTTACGTATGATACGAGGGAAGTAAGGAGGTACACTGGCGAGTACCCGAGCATTGTCAAAGTCCATCTTATGTCCAGTTAAACCAGTATGTTCAGCTACCTCAGATTTTGTAATGCGCTTGTGTTTGCAATCACCGGTATGCTCTCGCAATCTTAACTCAATGGAACGACCAGTTTGTCCGATGTAGTTTGAGCCACAAGAGCAAGGGATGTTGTAGATCCCGGCTGATTTTATATTTGATCCCTTGCGTATCTGAAACCGTTTCCCAAAGTTTTATTAGTCCTAAAGACTGTCTTTATGCAGTACGTTCTAAGAACATGCCCAATCTTGTCAGTAATGCCTTTAGTGTAAGGTAGAAACGCTAAACCTTCCGGAGGTGCCAGTTCCTCCTTAGCCTTGGGCTGTTCCGCATTGCGGATTTCTCTATGAATTTCTGTGGCTGTATAACCGTTTTGTTGCAACGACATCAAGAGGTGAATTTTCTGTTGTAGTAGGTGTTCTGCATCTGATATTCGGACTGCTCTGGTTGTTAGAGTTGTTAGAGCAGTCGGAATATCAGATGCAGAACACCTACAACAAGAGAAAACGGTTATACAGAAATTCATATAGAAATCCGCAATGCGGAACAGCCCAAGGCTAAGGAGGAACTGGCACTCCGGAAGGCTTAGCTTTTCTACCTTACAGTTAAGGCATTACTGATAAGATTGGGCATGTTCTTAGAAGGTACAGCATAAAGACAGTCTTTAGGACTAATGAAACTTTGGGAAAGTAAAGTAAATTGTAATATTGACTAACAAATTTTGGATATTTTAGCACGGTAACTAAGAGAAGAGCTTAAGGCAAATCGAAAAGGTCTTTTGTCCAACTTTCTATCTTTAAAATGACGGCCGCTAGAACTCTTTGAAAATCTCGAATTTAACGCCCATTTACTCGGAAAGTAGTTGTCTAATCGGGCAAAGCTACAACGTGTTTGAGAGCCCTTTATAGGTAGTATACGATGAAGACAAATTAATTTCGAAAATCCGAAAACGATCGCGATGTTGCTGCTTCAAAATTTTGAAAATATTTAAAAACGTGTTTCAAAAACTTTCTGAGCCGATATAACTTACAGTGTACTACAACTTTTTTTTTACTAATCTCCCAAATTTCACACTGACGCCTTCCACACATTTTTGAAACTTTTAAAATTGATTATTTACTTATTTATTAACGCAAACGCCAATCGTTATAAGCTTTTATCAGTTCCATAGACTATTTGAAGTACTTTGTTAGGGTTAGCAAGAATTTTTAACTTTTCGAAAAATTAAGAAAAAAATGTTACTTTTTAATATTAACAACGTGTTTTCCGGCATTTACGTGATTTTAACTACGCAAATGAATTAGCTCTAGTTAAAAAACATATTTTATTTTTTTAATATTTTCGATAACTCTTTAAATAAACTATTTATATCGACTTTTAGACCGAAATCTGACTTTAATGAAATTTTAAATCAAGAGGTATATCTAAAATTGTAGTTCTAGCTAAGATTTTCAAAAAAATACAAAACCGGGAACGGAAGTTGGATATGTTTTTTTTTGTAGCGTTTTTTTCTCCAAAACAAAATTTTGAAAATTTGAGCACGGAATCTAAGAGAAGAACTTAAGGCAAATCTAAAACTTTTTTACCGAACTCTCTAGCTTCAAAATAACGGCCGCTGCAGTTTTCTGACAATCTCGACTTTAACGCCCGTTTACTCAAAAAGTAGTTGTTTGATCGGAATCAGCTATTACTTGTTTGAGATCCTTTCCTATGTAGTATACGATGAAATAAAATTAATTTCGAAATTCCAAAAAATACCGCAATGGTATTACTTCAAAATTTAAAAATTTCACAAAAACCTTCACACCTTTTCTTAAACTTTTTAAGCCGATAGAACTGGCATTGAACTACAGATTTGTTTTTTACTTTTCTCCCAAATTTTGCTCTGACGCCTTCCAGGAAGTTTTGAAAAATTTGAAATTGATTAATTATTTATTCAACAACGCAAACGCCGATCGTCATAAACTTTCATCAGTTTGATAGACTATTTAAAGAATTTTATTAGGACTACAAATTTCAACTATTTAAAAAAAAAAACGATACTGTTTAATATCAACAACGCGTTTTCTAGCATTTACGTGATTTTACCTACGCCTATTAATTAGCTCTAGTTAAAAAATATATTTTTCATTCTTTGAATATTTTTCATAACTTCCCAAATAAAGCTAATATAGCCATTTTTGTTCGACATCCGAAGCGGAATTTGTAATCCGCCGATATGCCCGCCGGCGGGCTCCTACCTTGCTTCGGTGGTGCAGGTAGTCGCTGCTTCTATGGGTAGAGTTACGGCACGGAAACCAATTGAACAGCCTATCGCAAATTCAAATTCCCGCTGCTTGTTTTCTTAGAAATTTAATACTCCCTGAACTGTACACCGTTGTAATTATTAAATGTTACACTTTTGCAAATACGGCAACGGCAAGTATTAGTATCTAGTATTGGCTACAATTTGCTTTTTTACTGTGGCGCTTTCTATGAATTTGGGAGGACGGAAGGGAAGGTTATAATTATAAAATTTACACTTTTCCAAATACGATAAGTTTTAGTATAGGAAAGTTCACTTGAAGTCCACACTTCAGCTGTTTTAAACTTGAAACACAAAGAAATTGGTGGATTTAGATTAATGTCAAATTCGATTTTGGATGTAAGAACATCATTATATTTGTGGTGAAAACGTGCATTTAAATATCTACTTTTTAAAGAATAGTGCCATTAGAAAAAATGACTAATTTACAAAAACGTGAGTTCTTTAAATATGGATGCCTGTACTTATCAGAATACTCGTAAAAAATCATGTTTGTATTTTTTTCTTATCCTCTTCGTTTCTTAGAATGATATAGGCCCGGTCACTTTACATTTAAAATAAAATTTTTTTCTAAAATAGTGCTGGTATATTTAAAATTATATATAGGGTGTCCCATCTGAATTGTACATTTCTAAAAAAAAACTTCTTTAAATGATACTTTAATGTTATCAAAATCAGATAAGTGGTTGTAATTGTTTGAATGTTTGGCTAGAGCACACAAGTTTTTATTAATCTAGCAATCGCTTCTATGGTGAGTTAGTCTGAATTTTAACTAATAAGTAGTTTGATCTATGTAATTCTTATCGCACTCTTTACAAGGGATACAATACACAACATTGGACATCATCAACATAAGAGTTTCGCTTTTCATATTTAAAAATTAATTGTGAATAGTTTTTAAATTGTATTTAGCTATCTTGATATGGTCATCATACACAGTTTTAACGACAGGTTGGGGACTAGAGTACCTACTTAATTTACAAATTGAAATTACTTATCCAGAGAAAAAAAGATTAAAAATCAATTAGTTCTATTAGTCACTTGCATGTTCATGCATGCTCGTAGGCGTAGGGCCAATATTGCTTTACAAAAAAGTTTTCTCCTGTAAAAATAGAAATATCAGGAAATTTAATAACCTGCGTGCGAAATCAAAATTAAAATGTTTCAGGACGATAGTAAATGGATCAAAAATCGTAATGCGGTGTTGCCAGAGGCAGTAACAGAAAATAGTCGCCAGTCAGACCGGCAGATCAAAGACAGGAATTTACAACTCAGTGCACTTAAAGTAAAGGGTTGTACCCTGTTTTAGCAGGTAGAATTCGGCATTCATAGTTAAACTTTTGTACAAGGAACACCTTTGAATATTGAATAAAGTATCTTATATTTGGTATGTGAGTTTAATCGCTTTACCACTTTTATACATAGCGTTGACGACTAGGATTAAAGTGAATATTAGTGAATATAATAATATATAGAAGGTGACAGTTAATTCGTGAAGAGGGGAGTTTTTTAAAAGTAAAGTAGCAGCTTAATTTCGCAATAGAAAAATGTCCGCGGTTTTTGGTGCAGTTGAACATTTCGACTGCGGTTGTCAAGACTGGGTGGTGTACCAAGAAAGGCTGAAACAATGTTCCGCGGCAAATGAAATTAAGGACACTAACGGGTCAAAACGGCGAAGTGATATATTAATAATTAGGCAGCTCTCAGCAGAAACGTATAACTTATTACAGGATTTGTGTTATCCAGCAAAACCAAATGCCGAAAATACGAGGAATTGTGCAACGGAATATACCAGCATTTAAGCCCGAAAATCTCAGTGTTCCCAGAGAAGGTCGAGTTCTACGGTGCGAAACAGAAAATGGATGAATCAGTTACCGAATGGCATGCCAGAGTGAAAAATCTCACAGTAAATTGCAAATTAGCGAACTTGGATAGCGTTTTGCGGGACATGTTTGTCACGAGACTCATAAGGGGACCGATTTTGGACAAGTTACGCGAATAAGAGTACACGGAAGAAATAACTATGAAGAAAGTGCGTTAATAAAGGAGGCTAGTTTACTAGCAGCTTCATCATCATTCATTCATCATCAAGTGTGTGGAGGTTATTTAGACACAGAAGAACAAAATGCAAAAAAAACAGCAAACCAGAGCAGATGACATTGGAACCAACGTCATATACGAGGGACGCATCATGTAAGGTTTGTGACAAATTTCACCAGGTTCATCAAGTATGCAAATTCAAGAATACAAAGTGTTTTAAGTGTAATTTAGTTTAACATTTAGCGAACAAATGTAGAAAAAGTGCCATTAAAAACCACACCATTCAAAGAGTAGATAAGGAGGATTTAGATTTGTTTAATATTAGGTCAAACAGTAACAATTCCATTAACTTTACTGTAAAGATAGGAAATTTTGTTTTATTAATGGAAAGTAGCGCCGGGGTCAGTATAATTTATAAAAAGCTTTTTGAAAATAAGTTTAGTAGTTATAAATTAAAACCAAGTAACATTGTTTTAAACGAATACACCGGCAAAACGTCAGAATCATTGGTTTTTTACAGTACATGTAAATTATCACGAAGTAACGCATGAGATAAATTTGTATGTTGTAAATGGCGGAAAACTTCTATTGTTAGGCATGAAAAAGTAAAATCATGAAATTAATTTTGTAAAGCAGGTTAGTTTATAATAGTCACGGTAAAAGACTCAATAACACATTTAGAAAACAAACTTAGCAGATGATTTTAAACGGCTGGCGGATTCCGGTTTAAATGTAAAAATAGGAAAGTGTCAGTTTTTCAAACCTAAAATTGAATAATAAAATTGGCACTTTTAGATTATTTTACATGGTTGGTATTATTCTTAGAGTGATTTGTCACTTCCTGTAGATCAATGTTATGGTTACTTAATTTTAATGTTTTTTTTCGTTTATTAATTATTCAGGCAGGTTCGAGGTGGTTCCCGTTATCAGTACGTAATCCTCTGCCCTAAAATAAGAGGGTCTAGTTGGTTCTTGAGTTTCCGGTATACAGTTTAGGATTTAACTTTGCAATATCTAAGCAATCGAATGCTTTAGACAAGTCGAAGAAAAGACCAGCTACGTATTGGCCACCATCTAACTTTTCATATACATATTCCATAAAAATAAAGGCTTCACTCTCCGTCGACTTGGCTTCATAAAAACCATGTTAATTCATAGCTTGATGTTTATAGAGAAAGTTCATCATTTTTACATACACAACTTTTTCGAAGACCTTAGCAAGAACACTCAAGAGCAACTGATTTATAGTTACTTTATAGAGTAGCATCACTGTTTTTATAAGTCGGAGCTACGCACGCTACTTTTAAGCAATTTGGAAATTCTTTTAACTGTATGGATAAAATAAATAAACTTAAATCAGCGATTTGCGTACAACTTGTCTTGAGTACCTTTAATGCTATTTTATCTGTACCGGTACTATTTATGTTTTCATTTGGCATATTGCACCTGTTACCTTCTGTATTATAATTTGATGAAAATGACAGGTACGCTTAGCAAACATCTCTGCCATTTCAAAGGGATCGCTAATTAAGTTGTTACTACTATACAACAAACTTATTGTTTCTTCATTTTTCTCACTTAACACATTTTGGACTATAATCCATACTTTCTTTTGCTTATTAGGGGCATTAGCAATTATATTATGGTAATAGTTTTTCTTCGTATTTCTAACTAATTTGATATACAATTTGTTTTTGTTTTTGTAATGGAGAAGTTGCACTACGTTATTAATTTGTCTTGCAAACCAGGACAGGTGTCTTCATCAGCGCATATCCAACTTTTGTTATTACAGTTAGATTTGCATAGTTTCAATGGGCAATATTCCATGATATTATTAGTGAAAGTATAAACATCTCAAATTTATCATTAATGCTTTTACTGCTCTAATAAATACGCTGAAGATCATCAGCTGTTACTGATATTGGTTTTAACGTTTTAGCTTCTGAGTAGGCTATCCCTTCTTTTTTAATTTATTTCTTTACCGCTTTACATTTATTGATATTGTAGCCTCTGCCAGCGCAAAGTCGCTACCACTGTCGAATTAGTTTAGAACAGATACATCGTCACATATTTTGTATTGTTGGAAAGGACATAATCATTTTCATTTTTAACGTTGTCGTTTGGACTTTTTCATATTCCCTGCAGTTTCTTGATCCTAAACTACATTTTCTTGATATTGGAACATTTGCTACATTCCACCGTAAACTGCGAAGTATGGTGATGGAGCTATAGGTAGTTTTAAATTAATTACAGAATGATAAAATTGCATTACACAAACAGGATTCAAAACAAGTCATAAAATAATCCTCCGATCTATGCTCCATTAATTAAATGCGTTCAGCAGGGCAAGTTTGCCGTAATAATGCATGCACCATCCATAATGGCTGTCAGAGCTCGCGTACACTACAAATGTGTGTAATGTATTTTTGGGAGGCCCATTAGTAGAATAATTTGTGCATGCATGCTCGTACACACTCAGAATAAACGATTTCCGTGTTACTTTCGACTTTTATTTCCACCATTTTCTTGATTAATTTTTCCTCTTGACACACTGTTTCCTTATTTCGTCTATAAATACGTTTTCCGACTCGCTCGCTTTGTTAACAATTTTAGGTACTAGGAAACAGTGGTGTGAAGTAAACAGGAACTTTAAAAAGCATTTCTGACGATTTATGCGAGTATGTTTTATTTCATGGAGAGATAATTAAAAAAGTTAACTGAAATGCAGCAATCGTGCAACAGGCTACAACTTGACGTATATATTATAATGAAATCTACAAACAACATGAATGTGCTCTAAAATTTAGATAAATTCAGGTGCTTTAATTAAAAATAGTGCATATACAATATTAACATAAATAAAGTATTTGATACTAATTATACTTTTATACTACGGTTAAAATAAATAAAAAATATGTGAAGTTAATTACAGGGTTTTTAAATTTAGTTCAGTAAATATGTGAAACTAATTTTTATTTCGATGTTTATTTTATGAATGCTGAGGATGTTACACATTTATTGAAACATCCCGACTTAAAATATAAAATGGTTTTTAATTTTAAATTTTTATATGGAGTTGCGATACAAAAGATTTATTTATTTTTAGTTATTCAACATAATCTTTTGTACTTTAGTAAATACTAATTGTTTTAGCATATTTACATTTGGTTCTGAATAAAAAACCTTGAAAGCAGCGCTGACTCTAGGGATCAGCAAAACAAGCGCGTGCTTGGGGCGGCACATTTCTAAGGGCGGTTATACAAAAAATATTAATTCGTAATAAAGCAAAGGTAAACTAATTTATTTTGGATAATTTTACAAAACAAGAAAACATTAATATTTATAAAAGCAATTTGTGTTTGCTTTCCGATATTATTTTAATCAAATATAGGTACCCAAAACTGAAATTAAGACAACATTATTTGAGATTTACTATATCTCAAAATTGTTTGTCCGGGTTTGCGTTAATTTCTACTGAGTACACCACTGCAAAAAAAATTTGCTTTTATTGAATTATTAAAAGACGATTTAGGCATTAAAAGCCAGAAAAATTCGGTATATGTAAAATTTTACTTACATTTTTAATTATTTTATTACAATCTATAGTTGTGTATTATGTATACCCAAATTGTTTGTAGTCGTAATTTTATTATAATTAAATGACTAAATTAGTAGGAAAAGTTTTTGTTTCATTAAATACAAAAGATTTATTGTAGTAAGTTAAAGAAATTAAACAAAAACATGGGGGGGGGGACGAACATGTGTTTACTTGGAGCGGCAACAAGCCTTGAGTCGACCTTAGTTGGAAGTTATTTCGTCAGTTGTATGATTAATTACTAAAACATCTTGTTACTAGACCGGAAAGAAACCATGATTATTTTTGTTTTGTTGTCTTACAGACGTATTCAAAATTTTCGTTGATTTTCTGTTTGTATTTTGTTTCCTACAAAAATATATAACAACAGTCACTGTCAACATTTATATGTCAGTAGCTAAGGCAAATCCAACCAACGTAGATCTAAGAGAAAGGTGGGGTATTCGCCAAAAAATCGATCTTACGATGCAAAAAATTACTCAACGAAAAATTGTTATTTGAGTTACTGTGCATAACTTGAAATTATTACCAGTTATACAGGATGTTTAGGTATGCTTGCTATACCTTGCTTTATTATTTTAAATGGAACACTATTATTGAATTTTTAGATTTTACATTTCATTCTAGCTATAAACGTATATGGTACTATAATAACAAAATTGGCGACTTTTGAGTAGACTAATATTTTATAATTAATATGCTAGAAACTGAAAACCTTCGCCCATCGGTATTTTGTACAGACCATTAACACATTATAATTTAGTAGGAAGGGTGACACTTTTGAAACGTTATAAAATAGAATTTTTGCTCTGTTTTCATAGCACATCTATTTAAATTTGTAATTTATAAAAAACACGAAAAGCTATAGATATTTCAATATTTGGTATACAAAATCCTATATCAAATTGAAAGAGAATTTAATTCTACATTTAAAGGTGTTAAAATACACCGGACGTTCTATTTGAGCAACAAAGGTTATTGACATTTAATGGTTTGCAAAATGGACATTAAATTGTTATCACCCTATATAATAATTTGCTATTTTTAACATACTTCTGAATACTTTATAATGTGTTAATAATCTGTACAAAACACCCATTAGCAGATGTTTTTAGTATCTAAAATATTCATTATGAAATATTAATCTACAAATCTCAAAATTTAAAAAAAATCCGAGTAACTCTAAAGCCACTAATTTTAGGTTTAAAGTATTTTTATACTTTTATATATAGAATTAAATGTAAAATCTAAAAATGCAATAATATAAAGAAGATTTTATTTAAAATAACAAAGTAATGTGCTGTACAGCGATAAATAAACATCCTGTATAATTGGTAATAATTTTAGGTTGTGCACAGTAACCCAGCAAACAATTTTTTTTGTTTCTGCCTTACTAAAGTCGTTAGAAAACAATCTCGCACTAGAAACTCACCCTGTATATATAATGCAGGTTTTATATTAGAAGAAGAAAACGAAGTAAAATTAATATATTCTTTGAGGCTTTCGCGGTTTTTCGAACTGTCAATATTACAATTTACTTTCGGCTTAGACCGCGTCGTCATTTGGGAACTACATCCAGCATAATCAGGTAAGGACCGACCTGTAGCTTGTCTGCCTTTACAAGCATTTGCTCTAGAAGTCTGAGCAATATTTGTTCGTAGGCCCTGCCTGCCTAAACAGGGCCGTGTACTTAGTTTATTTAAACCTTGGGGCGGACAAGGATTTGCTCTAGAAGTCTGAGCAATATTTGTTTGTAGGCTCTGCTTGCCTAAACAGGGCCGTGTGCTTAGTTTCTTTAAACCTTGGGGCGGACAAGGATTTGATCTTAATGTATTTTGTTTGCCAATACAATAATACTTAATCGGCTTATGCCTGTTAGCTGTTTGTGAACCCATACAAACTAACGTTTCGCAAGACATTGCAGCTTGCATCTTCAGAGTGAATAGAACACAATAAACTAAGCACACGGCCCTGTTTAGGCAGGCAGGGCCTACGAACAAATATTGCTCAGACTTATAGAGCAAATCCTTGTCCGCCCCAAGGTTTAAATAAATTAAGCACACGGCCCTGTTTAGGCAGGTAGGGCCTACGAACAAATATTGCTCAGACTTCTAGAGCAAATGCTTGTAAAGGCAGACAAGCTACAGGTCGGTCCTTACCTGATTATGCCGGATGTAGTTCCCAAATGACGACGCGGTCTAAGCCGAAAGTAAATTGTAATATTGGAAGTAAAATAAATGCAGTGAAACCGATATTTTAAAAATTTTGATGAAAATTTTAACAAATATTTTATTAAAAAAGGTATATACATAAAACATGAGAAACGTATTTCAATATATACAGGGTGTTCCTACAAGGTCTGGAATAAATTTAACCATACATTCTCTGCTTAAATGATGTCAATTTAACTCAAAAACGCTTCGTATTGGTGCTACAGCTTCTCTAAGAACGAATAGTTTAATCACTGTATTGACGATAACTTTGGCAATTATTGCTATAAAAACTTGTATTTGCGGCTTATAGTCTATTTGTATTAGCATTTCTACTTATTTTTGTTTGGTTATGTCCTTAAATGACGTTTCATATGGGAGGGGGGGGGGCGTAATATTTTCTTTTACATATTTTCTATCTTTGCGATTAAAATTTTGCTTAAAAAATCCTATTTACTATACAAAAACACACAAAAATGTACTCTTATTGAAAGTTCTGAAAAACAACGAATTTCGAGAACCGTATGGTGGATCGATGAAGTAAAAAATAAAATAAAAGCGAAAAAGAAATCAATGGAAGAAATACTAACAATCGAGGCAAATGGAAGACTATGATGAATACAGCAGAAAAGATGAAGCAATGGAAAAAATAACTGGCACAATAACAGCGTAGACAGACTTTGGCTACAAGATGGAAGACGCATATAAAAATAATCAAAATACCTTCTATGGAACACTGAAATAGGTAAGACAGAAGAAAACGTAACCCTTGGGATTATTAAATTTTAAAAAGAAAACAACTAACAAAGAAGAAAACGTTATGGAATGTTGAAATAGTTATTTCTAGAAACTTTTAGAAGCGGAGAATGAATACCCCAGAGACAGAACAAGAATAGAACACAAGAAAACGAAAACATAAAGAAGAGGGAGGAAAGAAATATGTAAATAACATATGAAGAATTCAAGAAAGCAATATCGAGACTAAAAGTAAGCAAAGCTGCAGGGCACGACGGCATTAGCGCAAAAATGATTAAATAAATAAATTAAATAAATAAATTTATTCAGATTTTTACATTAGAAGTACTTATCCTTGTCAAGAGGCAAGTTGAGATAAAATATAATAAGAGTAAATTATAATATAAACATTTGAAAACACAAAAACGTTAACAAATTCAACAATATTACATTTGACTTTCACTTACATGTTACAGTATGTGTTTGACGGTGTAATGAACTCTTCACTTTTATATAAAGGATGTTCAACTAGTCAGTTTTTTAATTTTAATAACATGAGTTTTACAGGTAGCTGCTTAACTGCTAAAGGAAGTGCATTATAGTACGTAACTGAGAGGTGTTGAAAATGATTTTTAGTTTTGGTTAATCTGCAGCGTGGTAAATAAAGATCTTCCCTCTGTCTTGTATTATAGTTGTGAATGTCAGAGACTGTACTTAAGGCGTCGATACATTTAATTACGTACTCTACGCACCTGTAAACAAAGAGCGACGGCAAAGTGAGAATTTTAAACTTTATAAACAGTGGTTTACATGATGTCCGTTGATCAACTTTTGCTATAATTCTTACTGCCTTCTTCTGCAATGTAAAAAGTCTTTCTCTGTCTGGGCTGTGACCCCAAAGTAATAATCCATAGCTCAGTACCGAGTGGAAATGGGCATGGTACACTGTAGTTAGTACGTCTTCAGATACTTTTTTTTGGAGCATTCGTAACATATATATTTTTGCCGAAAGTTTTTGAGCTACTTCTTCTATTTGTCTATTCCAGGTTAACTTTCCGTCTAGGTGTAAACCTAGAAACTTTTCTGAAGTGTTATCTTCTTCTGTTGTAAGTGATTTGCTCAATGTAAAGTAGAAGTGGGAGGTTTTACCTTCGTTAAGTTTTAGTCCATTTACAGTAAACCATTTCTTTGCTTCTTAAATACGTAGGTAAAACTGCTAAAAAGAATTATTAGAAGTGATTAACAGTACGATAGAATGAAACGCGTCGAAAGACTGGAAAATGGGAATCATAACACCGAATTATAAAAAGCAAAACCAACGAGAATGCAAAAACTACCGAAGAATAATAGTACTAAGTATACCAAGCAAAATCTACAAAAGAATAATAGAAACCAGACTTACAGCAACATTAGAAACAACCCTGAAGAATAGCCGGAGTAGTTTTACAACAAATTAAAGTACACAAGACCTCAATGCAAAGCAAATAAGCAAAACGAACTGGCAACCAAGTACACATATGTTTTATTTATCTAAAGCTTTCAATAGAATAAGAAGAGATGTATGGAAATGTTTACAAAAGAGGGAAATTCAGGGACATTTGATAAAAATGCTCTAAATTCTATTCACAAAATGCAAAAACTAGAAACGAAACATGGAAAACGTTTGTGACAAAAGTAAGGCTTAAGCAAGGCTGCGTACTGAGCTCTCTGCTATTCACAGTAGTATTGGACGAGATAGTAAAAACATGCAAGAAAGAAGTATAATACGAAACGAGAATAAAAACAATGTAGGCAGGCACCAGAACTAATATTCGTGGATGATATGGTGATACTAAGAGCAACTAGCAGGACCTACATCGGATATCCGATAGAGAACTGAAGAAATAGAGCTTGATTGAAAAACGTAAGTCAATGACAATAAGCTCGGAATCGAGATCTAACTACATCGAACTAGAAGGTAGAACAAGTAAAAAAATTTAAATGCTTAGGGGTGCAAATGAGCAAAGACGGAAAATTAGGAGAAATCAAGCAAAGAAACACAACAGACAGACTCTTCAACGGAATCAAGAAGTTCTAGGGATAAAAGGTCTTTAAAGACACGAAAGTAGAAATATACTATTGACATATGCAAGTGAGTAGTGTACAACACCGGACAGACAGAAAAATAGAATAAGATATGAAAATGCAACTTCTGAAATAAATAGAAAGTAAAACAGAGAGAGACAGAATAAGAAATGATACGTACAGAGAGGCACTAAAAACAGGCCATCTAAACAAGGCAGTAAAAGAAAGAATAATCAGAAAAGTGTATGAAGCAAGCGAGATAGGACAGAAAAACGTTTTTAACCAAGCACTCGCGAAAAATAGACAACTGTCTCACAGCGGAATAGAGTGACCTGTTCCTATTTTTGTTAGAAGGGCTGTGTTCATTCTTAAAATGAATATTGATTGAGAAAGACTATTGCTAAGAAAGGTCTCGTAGCATTGCGTTGCGCAAGGAGGTACCCCTATTTGGAAAAGTCTCCAGAGTGATAAGTACTCTGAAGATGCAAGCTGCAATGTCTTGCGAAAGGTTAGGTGGTATGGGTTCATAAACAGCTAACAGGCATAAGCCGATTATTATTATTGTCCTGGCAAACAAGAAACATTAAAATCAAATCTTTCTCCGTCCCAAGGTTCAAACAATATACGCCCACGGCTCTGCTTAGGCAGGCAGAGCCCACAAACAACTATGTCTCAAACTTTTAGAGCCAAAAGCTTGTGAAGGCTTACAAGTTACAGGTCGATCCTTATGTGGTTATGCTGGGTATAATTCCTAAATGATGACGCAGTCTAAGGCAAAAGTAAATTGTAATATTCACAGTATAATGACGTATTTTAAAAAAGTTTGTAGTTCTACTATTTACTTTTCTATTTATAATTATTGTGTTATATATTATGTTTGTGTTTTATTTGTGGACTATTTAATAGGAATAATAAAAGTAAATGGCTATCCGCTTTAGAGCGAAGCAGAAAGTGTAACAAAACAAGTTTTGGAGTTCTGTCATTTATTCATAGCTATCCATGCCGCGGCAGTAGATTTGATTTAGTGCGAAACCGCTCTTCGCCAATGTCATTAATGGAATTTGTTGGCTAAAGTAGAGATGTAAATATAACATGTGCGGACGTGTACTCCTATCATTAGAAAAACGATTTTCAAATAAACCACGAATGTTTGTGTTCTACTTTTAGTTCGGAAGTTTACGATAGTTTTAAATTTGGTCCGAATTTTCTGATATTTATAATGTGGTCCTATACTTTTCGCATTAAGGCATTTCCATTTTTCGCGATTATTGGATTGAACTTTAGAGGAATTTTCGCATATAATCAGCGAGCATTCCATACTATTTTCAATGCAAAAACGCGCCGTAACAAAGCGATAACATCGCCCTCGGGGTGTAAAAGGAAGTATAATACTTCCTTTAGGAAGGTAGTAGAGTTCACTTTCCGTAGGGTGACGAAACGTTTGTGTTGGCTGCCAACACCACGACTCTGAAAAAAACGTTTCCTTTTTGTGTATTTCAATGGGACGTCAAGTTGTCAAATCTGGAGTCCGCGGTATCACGCACATTGTGCTCTCCGCAGGGGACGAATCCAATCTCGCTGCTCGTGTGGGACTGCACCCTTTTCTGCACTAAATGAGTCCAAGACCCTTACTTATTTCTGATTTAAACCCATGCAGTTTCTATGAGAAGTCATTTGTAATACTTAACTCTTGTATAGATAAATTCCTAGACCAAACACGTCCCGTGTCCATAGCACACGCATAACCTTACCAATCCGATCTCCAACAATTGATAAGAATGTCAGATTTAAACCGACAGATGCGGTTTTCCGCTGTAGTCGAAATTAAAACTGTAAAGCACAATTAAGTTTTTTAATTATTCCGGCCGGATTTTGGTCCGATTAATTCAGAGCTCGCTTACTGAAACACAAAAATTAATGTCAGATTATTATGGTACTGAAAAATAGAAGACATAAGCTGCGGCCAGCTAATTGCCTGTTACTTAATACATTCACATCTGCTTTAATTGGGTATCTCCTGCTATTTTAGTATGTTACATCCACCGAAGTTTGTCTGACAACGCTCTCGGGTCCTGCACATTGCGAACTCGCAGTTTTATGTTTGTAGGGAACCTAGCACCAATATAAACAATAAACTTAATATGTTATGACTTCCTTTTAACTAAAAGCCAATAGCTCAATTAACTCGCTTTAGCAAATCTCTACAACCATTAATTAAATCCAGAGTGCCAACTCCTAAAAGGTTCATTTATTAAAAATTAGTTTTTGGCATAAAAATTTTAAATTGAACGACCGATTAGATTAGAGCCACGTATCGACTGTTTTTCTTATTCATACCTGACACTTTTAAACAAAGAATCAATGCTTTTCGACATTTTCATTTTATAGGTGCGGGGGTAGCACAGAGGGATTTGGGGTTGTAGTTTTATTTATTTAGGTATAGAGAGCACCGGAGGGTGACTTGAAGGTTATACTTTCAGAAGACGATTGTGTTTCGGTATTTAAAATTTTTTTAGAGTACTTCAGTACAATGTGGTTAGTCACGTGTGTGTGCGTGTTTCAGCGAGTGCGCACGCGCCTGCGTGTGTGCGTGCGGGCGTGCTCGTTAAAAAAATTGTTATAACAACTTTATTTCTAGAGGTATCAAAAATATGGTAAAAATGAAATTTTCTTTATTAGAGCTAATTGATAGCCGTAGTTCAAATAAGTTCCCTAAAATGCGCTGTAAAAATTAAAAAGCATTGTGTTTTTCATAACTTTTAATATTGTTGAAAATTTTCGCTAATTCCAATAAACTACTTCGAATAAGCTGTCAAACTGTTGAAAGTTTATAACAATTTGGGTTTGTTAAAATTTTCAAAAATTTCTGGAGGGCGTCAAAGTAAAATTTGAGAGATTGTTCAAAAACAAATTTGTAGTTCATTGCAGGCTCTATCGGCCCCGAATGTAAAAAAAATGATGTTGGCAGTTTTTGTGAGATAATTTTTTGAAAATGTCTAAAATATTGAGTCGCTAGTATGTTTACAGCTTTCATATTTCCAAACATATTTTTGCATCGTGTTCTTCTTACAGTTGGCTATCATCATTGTTATACGTAATTTGTTGACGGCCGCTCAGAATAATTCGGTGCTGCTGCAGTTAAACCAATCTCGTAGATTTTTCAGCCATGATATCTTCCGCCTGCCAACATTCGTTTTTCCTTTTATTTTTCCCTGTATTATGAGTTGGAGTACTGCATATTTGGACTTTCTCATTATATGACCCAAGTACTGAAGTTTTCTGTTTTTTATCGTGTATATAACCTCACATTCTTTATTCATCCTCTCAAGAACCTCTCTATTTCTGATTCTATCGACCCAAGCTATAAAATGCTTGTATTTTATCCTAATGGTTTTTCTCAATCGCCCAAGTTTCTACACCATAGAATAAGATGGAAAACACGTAGCAACGAAGCATCCGCATCCTAAGTTCAATGTTGATGTTACGACTACAAAGTAATTTCTTCAATTTTACAAACGAGGATCTGGCCGTTTCTATTCGGGCTCTTATTTCCACTGTTTGATCTCCTGTTTGTACCAGCCAAGTTTCAAGGTATTTGTAGGTATGTACTCTTTCTATGATGGTATTTGCGATTCTTAAATTTCCTTGATTCTGTGGGGATTTTGCAATTACCATCCATTTGGTCTTATTGAGATTTGTTTTCAATCCCTAAGCATTACAGCTGTCATTCAATTTTTCAAGCAAGTGTTGTAAGTCTATGAGGTTGTTTCATAGCAGGATTGTGTCATCTGCGTATCTCACGTTGTTGACTGTTTCACCGTTTATGACAATTCCCGCTGATTCTTCATCCATAGCTTCTCTAAAGATGGCTTCGCTGTACATGTTAAATAGAAGTGGAGACAAAATACATCCCTGTCTCACTCCACGACGTATTTCGATTTCTTCAGTCGTTTCTCTTTTTACCTTTATATTGGCAGTCTGTCCCCAGTATAAGTTACTAATTATTCTCACATTTCTCATGTCGATGTTCTTCATAAGGAGAAGCTGTTGTAATTTTCCATCTCTCACCTTATCGAATGCCTTTTGGAAGTCGATGAAGCATGCATACACATCTTGGTTCATATCTAAACAGCGTTGGCAAAGTACATTAATCCCAAAGAGAGCCTCTCTTGTTCCAAGGCCTGCCCGGAAACCAAATTGGGTATTGCTTATATCTTCTTCCAGTATTTTCTATATTCTCTTATGTATAATGTTTAAGAACAATTTTAATGTATGACTCATGAATGCAATTGTTCGATAATCTTCGCATTCTTTTGCATTAACTTTCTTGGGAATCATTACAAAAGTAGACAGCAGCCATTGTTTAGGGATTAGTCCAGTGTTATAAACAGTGTTGAAAAGGTCTAGGAGAATATCAATTAGTTCATCACCTAAGAGTTTGATGAGTTCTACTGGTATCTGATCTGGGCCAACAGCTTTAGTCGATTCCATGTTCTCTAAGGCATGCATTAGTTCTGGTTTCAATATTTTTAGATTTTCAGTGTTCACTTCAAGAACAGTATTTGGCGTTCTTTCGTCATTAAATAGTTCTTGGACGTAAGTCTTCCATCTCTCCAGTTGATCTTTTATATCCACCAAAGTATGACTGTTGGCATCTTTGATCACATTGTTGTCGTTCTTACTTTTCTTTTTGTATCCCGTTATTTCTTTTGATCTTCATTTTTTGCATCACTTGACTATAATTATTAAGCGCTATCAAATAATATGACAATTTGTATTGATTGGATATTTTGAGTAATCGGGCATTAAATTCAAAACTTTCAAAAACTCGTAGCGGCCTTCATTTTGAAGAAACGGCATTTGGAAAAAAAAAACATTACATTTGTCCTTAAATACACTACAGCGCTATGTATTCAAAATTTTAATAAATTATTTAAAAAAATATTTGTACCAAAAACCAGATCTAATTTCCGGTTCCGGTTCCGATTAAGGACCTTATAAAGCAAACCTGCAACTAAAAAACTTCCACACACCAAATCTTATAAAAATCGGTAAAGGTGTTCCGGATCCGGAGACATAGGAAAACGAACGCACTTACCCACTGACAGACATTTTTTTAAACCACTTTTTGGGTTCCTTGGACCCCAAAACGCGTATTTCTGTTAAAATCTAAAATTCAAAAATTTGCATGAAATCATAACTTTCCTTACTTCAGTAGAAGTATGGGAAAGTAATAAGAGTGGGGGGTACTATACTTTCAAATCTCTACGACTTTCGGCGTCAGAGTCGGCTTGAGGATGTTAAATAGCAATAAGAACAGCCTTGTATTCAGAAAACGCTACGGGGAGGTTTCCTTTTGGTTGTTTACCTGGACAGTATAATTAAGTAATCGTCAAAAAACGACACCCAAAGGTGTATACGACATACAGAATTTAGAGATTTTTACGATAAATATTGAGTGCAGCTAGAAAACACTAAATATCATAAAGCAAGGCAACTGCTTAAAAAGATACGAGAGTGGAGAAGGGGTGCTCAACTTCAATATAGACGTGCTCGAAATATAACCTAAAATTCGTATTCTACGCATGTCAAATAGTCGATTGGGGTAAGCGCGATCTTTTTACTTTTTTCCATGCCCCCGCCAGCGAGTTTTCGATATTTCAGAAATGTTCAACTTTTGGCTTCAATTAAATTGGTATGAACATGTTGAATGACAATAGGAACGATTTTCCATCAAGAAAACACTTCTGGGGCGTTTTTTTGTCGTTTACCTGAACAGACTAATTGAATAATCGCTAAAAAAATAAGCTTTACCAAATTATACAATTGATTTTAGATTTTAGCGATTTATTTGCAATTAGAAAATACTAAAACTCAAAAACTTTTAAATCTTTTAATGAATTTTTAAAATTAACATAAATTTTCAAAATTATTATTTATAAATCATCAAAATTTTCAAGTTGCAGAAATTTTCAAATTTTTTAATATATACGGTATTTGCATAATTAAAAAAAATTGACTTAGTTTTTAGGTGGAGCTGTATTTTGAGGTGTTAATTTTGTCCTGCCGCCAAATTTTTGGTGATATAATTTGTGCTTTCGATTTTGGTTGTCTTTCATTCCAAGAATGTTTTTCTAAAAAAATTCAAAAATGTTTACTTTAAAACTTAAAACTTTAAAAACGTTTGATACATTCGGTTACTCGTAGTTCACGCGCTGATGGTGTCCTCAGCTATGAGTCTGGTAATCTCTGGTTCAAGGTTGAAATCCAGGAAGGTGCCAAGCTCAGGCAAAATAAAAAACGGAGTTATAAGTTATAAATAACTTAAGCTAACCGAGATAAACCTAAAAAGATAAATCTATTTCTTACTATGAACAATTTCTATCGAATCTACGTGAATACAGTTCGTACTTTTACGCCGACTTACGCAAGTTGTAAGCATATGTTCTGCAATTACCTTTTTAAAGCGGATAATATTGACGCCAACTATACTTAAACAGCTGTACGTCTGGTAAGAGTGGTAGGGGAAGTGCAGACTATAGTCATATTATTGGCGCGTAAGACAATAATACAATAATATTTTTGAAAATATGAAAGGTACCAATTTCTAAAGTATAAGAAAGTCCAGGCGAAGTGCTTCGCTCATTTTTTAAATTTTATGCTGTGTAAGCGTTAGGGTTGCATTAGTAGTAGAGTGCTGGGGAGGGGAGGGGGTTATTTACACTTCTGTGGGCACTTTGGAGTTAAAAGAAACGAAGTAGCCAATTTTGCAGATCATGTTATCCATACTCTAAAGCCAAAATCTCTTCAAAATTGTTTTGGCCGAAAGGGCACAATTCAAAAAATTTGAGTTGCATGCATGATTGGAAAGTAGGTGTCCGAAACTATCAATACGTGTATTTTCGTTAGTTGATCGAGATAGCTGGCATAAAAGTTGGTATGCATCGTTTATAAGCAAACATAATATAGATAAATTTCGCAAAAAGTTTAAGGTTCGAGAAAATGAAATTCTTGATAATAAAGCTATTCTCTGCGTTCTCTCTAGAAAAAATGGATTTGACATAAACAAATGTGTTTTCTGCCAAAAGGTATTGAAGAAAAACAAACTTTCGCAAGTATTAACCCTTAAAATTCAGATTATTGAAAATTTTATAAAATAATAGAAATTTAGAGTTAATGCTTAAATAACCACTCATAACTATCAAGGGCGCCAATTTTTAAAATTAATTTAATTCAGAAGTAACAATTATTCCACGAATAAATAGCCAAACCTAATTTCAGAATATTTTTTTGGTTGCCCAGATTTTACTTTTCTTTAGAATAGTCTAGTTATCTTATTTGGAAAAAGTTGTTGCTTATGAATTGAGTTAATTTTTTTAAACTGTAAACAATCGTTTTATTGGCTTTTCATGGCATACTTGATAGTTATGAGTGGTTCTATAATCAGTAATAACATATATTCTTTGAGGCTTTCGCGGTTTCTCGAACTGTCAATATTACAATTTACTTTCGGCTTAGACCACGTCGTCATTTGGGAACTGCACCCAGCATAATCAGGTAAGGACCGACCTGTAGCTTGTCTGCCTTTACAAGCATTTGGTCTAGAAGTCTGAGCAATATTTGTTCGTAGGCCCTGACTGCCTAAACAGGGCCGTGTGCTTAGTTTATTTAAACCTTGGGGCGGACAAGGATTTGATCTTAATGTATTTTGTTTGCCAAGACAATAATACTTAATCGGCTTATGCCTGTTAGCTGTTTGTGAACCCATACAAACTAACTTTTCGCAAGACATTGCAGCTTGCATCTTCAGAGTGAATAGAACACTGTGTTCAGTAATAACATTTTACTAAATTTTCAATAATCGGAATATTAAGGGTTAATACTTGCGAAAGTTTGTTTTTCTTCGATACCCTTTGACAGAAAACAGATCTCTTTATGTCAAAATAATTTTTTGTAGGGGAAACGCGGAGAATTGCTGTATTATAAAGAATTTCATTTCATTTCAACTTTTTGCGTAATTTATCTACACTGTTTTTGATTATAATTCTAAATGATGCATAACAATTTTTATGCCAAATAACTTGATGTAAACAGAATTTTCTTAGATTTTGATCAAACTCTCATTCAAATAAAAATTCACGTTTTTTGTAATATTCTCCCGTATTTTATAAGTATTTCGTAAAGTGGTACATGTTTTTCTCATCTTTTAAGAAAAAATCTTTTTTTTAAAGGAATCATGAGGCCGTGCGTGAGCACGACTCCATGATTCCCATCCCACTCCTTACCCGGGCTCAGCATACTAAGTGCTATACACCGGTCTAACATGCACCCCACCCCTGACAGACATGCAACCCAACATACACACCAACCATGGACACGCCGGATTTAACTTATTCAGAAAATTTTCCGACGAGCAGTGGACTCGCACCTACTGCCGTTGAGAGTCTAGTTTCAAAGCCTGGGACTTTAACCACTAGACCATCCGCTGGCCCAAGAAGAAATCTTGATTTATGGCATAAAATACACTTTTCAACAAGGTTTTGAATTTTTGTATTTGCTTTAGCTCGTCGTTTCACTCTCTATCAGTAAAGAATTAGTTAAACAACCATGTTCCTACAAGAAAAATAAATAATATAATACCTACCTAAAAAAAGGTAGTATTCGCCGCAATATCCCAATTCAATTGTTTTAATCTATAACATTGGTCAAAACGATTGTAATTTCTAAGGGTATATAACAACTTGATTTCATGAGTAGAATAAAATAAAAGGAATGTTTTTAAAGCTTACTTTCAAGAGACCTAAAAAGTACAAAACTGCAGAAATAGAACGCATCGTTTTTTTTTAAAGAAACACCACCGTAAATGTCATTTATTTTTAAGTAACTCAAAAGTCCAAAACTACAAAAATAGAAAAGTATAGCTTTTAAATACTCGTAGACGAAAAACGTAGTGGGGACAGTACTTACCCATAGATGCACAAGAAGCGTGTGGATGCAGCGCTACCACCGTAATAGATGTTGAAGGTATAAAAAAGGAAGTGGTTAATTGTTCGATAAAATGAACGGTTATCGAGATAAACCTAACTCGAAATAATTGATTTTTGGAGACATCTCAACCGAGAAAAAGGCGTTTTTAGTTGTCGTTGAATATCAAAGAATACAAAACTGCCACAGACAAGTTAACAAAAATAAATGTATTGATCGTTTTCGTAACGTTCTTTCCAACCATGCATACAACTCAAAATTTTTTTTGAATTGTACCCTTTCGGCCATAGCAATTTTGGAAAGATTTTGGTTTCAGAGTAAGGAAAACATGGTGTACAAATGTGCCTATTTCGTTGCTTTTTCCTCCAGAGTGCCCACGAACTTGTTTATTTAAAAAGTTTTGTTACTCTGAACACTACTATAGAGGCTGGTTTGAGATTAGAAGCTGTAAAAAGAAATTGATTTTCGTAAACTTTATTAGTTACCGGATGACAGATACCAATGGCGATAGTTTTGGGAGTAACATTGTTTTAAAAGGGACAATCAGTCACATTTTCTTCTTAGTTCTGAGGGACATTATTATCATAAGGTACCTATTTGTTTATCTTTTTACTTTCAGTATAGATATAGATATTAATTTCACGAAAGTATTCGAATTCGAGATTGATTTTGTTGCGCTTTTGAATACAGAGATGTCTCAAAAATTTATTTACAAAATAAGCGTTTGGAAAAAATCCGAAACCGGAAGCGGAAGTTAAACATGTTTTTTTGGTAGTATTGTTTTTGAAAACAAAAATGTTCAAGTTTTAAAACGGAATCTGATAGAAGATCGTAGCGTAGATCTAACTTTTTTCCGAATTTTCTAGCGTTTCTGACGGCCGTTACGATTTTTTGATAAACTTTACATTAACGCCTTGTTACTCAAAAACGAGTTGATCGGTCTTGTTAAAATTTGTATTTATAATAGCTCTAGCAAAACATAATGTCACTATGCAAAAGAATTTTTTTACAAATAAAAAGTGTGGAGTCAAATTTCAATTGTAAAATTAATTTTTTAAATTTTGTAGGCTTGTAGAGATAGGGATAGGCTACAATTTGGTTGGTTTCCCAGTTTTCTTATTTCTCTGTGACGTCTTTGATGAATATTACAATTTACTTTCGGCTTAGACCACGTCGTCGTTTGGTAATTACATCCAGTATAATCAAGTAAGCACCGACCCGTAGCTTATCTGCCTTTACAAGTATATGCTCTAAAAGTTGAAGCCATGTTGTTCGTGGAACCTGTCTGTCTAAACAGCGGCCGCCATTGTGAAGGTAGAATGTTCGAAAAAAAATTGGATTTGTTTTAAAGTCTTCTATGCGATTACGGTTTTAAATTTAAAAACTCCGTTTCACGAAAAAAAATGCTAGCAAAAAAACTTGTCGAACTTCCGGTTTCGGAGTTTTTTAAAACCTTATACCCCCAATAAAGTTTTGATACAACCCCCACATTTCAAAGCTCATCGAAATTGGACCATCCGTTTAGGAGTTATAGACACCAAATTTTTAAAAAAGTTTGTACATTATCAAAAACTAATACCCAAAAACAGGGAAAATATTTTTTTAAATTTTGTAGGTACGTGGAGATAGGGAATAGCTACGAACTTGGTTGGTGTTCCAGTCCCCCAATTCTTGTGACTGCTTCTATGAACTTTTTTTTAAAATCGGAAATTGATCTCTTTTTATTTAATAATCGCCGGACGTTAAAACATTTATGTTGAAGCGAAATTGTTCATGAGTGATGCACAATTAGATTCACAACTTAATTTTTAATTTAAGGGGCTGAATTTCTCCCTCCAACCTAGTTTTTGACTGATGAATTTGGTTTATTGTGGACGATTTTCCTTAATACCGAGAAACTGTAAAAAATTAATATTCGGTCGATACAACTTAACGGTAATTTAGTCAGTGGTATACTGACCAGGTGGCTAATGTCCCGTGCAAATCTCTGTAGTATTCGCTATTTACCAGTACGTTCGTTCTGCAGTGGGATCTTACCAAGCGTTATGCGTTGTTGATTGCTTTTTTGAGAGTGTTGGGATTTATTAAAATAGCTATAACTTTATTACCAAATAACCCATACAGGCATTTTATTTCTCTAAATTGTTAGAATTTAATGGTCTATTAGAATAAAATACAAGGTGAGTCATTTAAGTGCTATCCCACTATTATTTCCTAAACTATTGAGAATATCAAAGGTTTTTATTAATAAAAGTTATTGGGATTTATCAAAAATACCACCATTTTAAAATTAGTGGTTTTCGAGTTATTTGTATTATTTCAAAATTTTTGAAATTTGTGGACCAATATTAATTAATTAATATTTTAAATACTAAAAACGTTTATCTATCGTCATTGTGCACAGATTGTTAACACAGTCGAAAACATTCAGCGGTATGATCAAAACACCAGAATATTATTCGTAATTTAATTTCCATTTTTCAACACTGTATTTGTTAATAACTTTTTTGTTTTAATAGGAACAACCAGTATTTGTAACACCATCAAATGTAAAATTAAATTCTCTTTCAATCTGATATACCGGATATACCAAACATGGTTCACCCCCCTTATTTCTCTATTTATTAAGGTAAGCGAATGAAATTTGGCATGAGTAATATATCCATGAAATTCAATTATTTGATAATATTAGCAATTTTGCTGACACTTTCTGTTTCGCCGGAAGTGATCATAACTTTCTTATTTTAAATGCAACACTTTGTATATTTTTACATATTTGGATACTGGACGAAATTCTGCATATGATTGTGCACTTCAATTGTTTCTTTGACAACTTTAAAAATGTTATTTTTTTTTTGTTTTGCGTCTAGAGTGTCATAACGGGTATAAAACTGTCCCTATGCAGCCAGGCGTTACCATAAAACTGTTTATTATCGTTTGTTGTCCGTATCCGTCGATCCCGGATGCTTTAAAAATTTAGATAACAGTTTTTTCAGTCAGAAATTTCAAATGGAACAATATTGCTTCATATTGTTTTTCGGAAAGAGTAAAAGTCGTAAATTATAGTTCATGTGCATTGAGACTATTAAAACAACGGAAGTTGTTAACAGTTTGTCCTGTTGATATATTATTACTTTCTTATTGTTTTGTATTTCAAGAAAATACTTAATTTCGTAGTTAGTGTAATAATAATCTTTGCAAAATGGAAAACACAAGCGATGAAAAAGTAATATCTACGGTGAATGTAGAAGAAATTCTGTTAATGCAGCTTCGTTGTATTCACAGCGTTACTTAAATAAACGCCACCCTACTAAACAATACTTTCCAAATCTAGAAAGAAAATTCATAGAGGTAAATTTAACAGTAGACAAAGACAAGGAGATTAATAATTTTCGATGAGCATTTGATAGGAGATCGCTACTTGCATTTTCTGCAAAATAAAATTGAATAAGGTGGAGACCACTAGACAATATGCACGGCGTCTCCTTTTTTTAACAAGATGGAGCCCCGCCTCATAATGCAAGAAATGTCATTTAACTTTAACAACAATTTCAACGAAATGTGGATAGGCACGAATGGTCCTATTACGTGGCCTACCTATCCACCTGATCTAACACCTCTAGATTTTTTCGTGTGGGATTATATTAAAAATCAGGTGTACCAAGCTGCACCAAGAACTCCTCAAGATCTGGCAAACAGCGTTATTAATGCTTCAAACAATATTACTCTAGAACAATTAAATGAACTGATGCATGAAACTGTGGAAAGAGTCGTATTATGCAGCAACCGCAATGGAGAACATGTTGAACAGTTTTTACAATTTCTGGCTCCGTCATTCTATAATCTTCTATGCTAAATAAACTATTTTTCGTCTTTCATTCGTTCAAATATTTTAAACTGATTTGCGCGCTAAATTTAAAATTCAATTCTATATTACTATAAACAAAGCATCCCCAACTGCTGTTTATTTACTGTGTACTTGATTTGTATTTGTTTTTGTTAATAAATTGTTTTGAATGTTGTGATGTTTTTTTATTTGAAAGTATAACGACTGTAGTTGACCGTAGGTTACCTCCTTATTTAACAACTAATAAAAACCCAATTTCACTGGTTAAAAAAGTAATCAAGTATCAAGTTATGGATATTGTTGCAACCGTTAGGAAGTGCTCTTTTTGAAAAACAATATAAACCAGTACTGTTCTCATTGTAATTTTTGACTTTTTCCTAAAAAAACTGTTAGCTGAATTTTTAAAGCGCCCGGGATTGACGGATACGGACAGCAAACCATAATAATAATCAGTTTTATGGCAACGCCTGGCTGCATAGGAACAGCTATACCCGTCATGGCACTATAGACGCAAAAAAAATAAGTAAACATTTTAAAGTTGTCAGAAACAATTGAAGTACACAATCGTATGCAGAATTTTCTCAAGATTCTAAATATGTAAAATATACAAGGTGGTGCATTTAAAATAAGAAAATTATGGTGACTTCCAGCAAAACCGAAAGTATTAAAAACTTGCTAATACTATCAAATAATTGAATTTTATGTTTCGTTTACACCTGGTAGGGTTTGGTATACCAAATTTTCAAATTACTATGGGTTTATTGCGATTTTTAAAATTTTTCTAAATAAATTTTAAATGAAAATAGGTGCTCTATAAAAACAATACAAAAACTCCTGTTTTCTAACGTAAAAAACGTAACCCCCATCATACTTTCTTATTGAGATAATCAATTTTTTTCTTAATGAACGTGGTTTGTTGCCTTATGCGCTACTTTATGCCATACTTTTCTGTATTGGCACGTGACTGATTAGTGAGGTCGTCGATGATTTTATTATTTGGCAACATTCATATTTTCTTAGGCCGTTAGATGATATAAAATTTTTACACCCTTAAATTACAAATATGAAAGTTTTAAGTCATTGAAACGAGAAAAAAATCTATCTAACTGCCTAGGAAAATGTTTATAGTAGCATTTAAAAAAAATTGTCGATTACATCACTCCTCAGTTACGCAGCAGACCACTTGTATTAAGAAAAAAATTGATATTCTCGATAGTTTTAAAAATAGTATAGGGGGTGACACTTTCTAAAAGTAAGAAAATAAGAGTAATCGTTTTGTTTTCATACAACACCTCGTTTCATTTGAAATTTAAAAATAAATGAAAAAAAAACACAAAAAATGGACATTAAATTACCAACACCCTATGTAATAATCTGCTGTTTTGAACATACTGCTGAATATTTTGTGCTGTGCTAACAATCTGTGCAAAATAGCGCTAGTTGAACGTTTGTGGTATCTAAAATATTAATTAGTCAATATTAGTTCACAAATGTCAAACGTTTTGAAAAATCTGAAAAAACTTGAAAACCGCTAATTTTAAAATGGTAGCATTTTTACACTTTTTATGTTCTTATACTTCTACTGAAGTAAGGGAAGTTATGACTTCATGCAAATTTTCGAATTTCAGATTTTAACAGAGATATGCGTTTTGGGGTTCAAGGAACCTAGAAAGTGCTTTTAAAAAATATCTGATTGTGAGTGGGTGCGTGGATGGGTGGGTGCGTGAGTGCATTCGTTTCCCTATATCTTCGGAACCCGTTGTTTAATTTTTATAAAATTCGGTGTGCTGAACTTTTTTAGTTGCAAATAGTTCTTTGTAAAGGTCATTAATCGGAACCGAAAACATAATTAGACCTGTTTTTTTAGTATAGACTTTGAATACATAGCGTTGTAGTGCATCTAAAGACAAATGAAATGATCAATTTTGTTTCTTTATTGATCAACAGGAAAAACATATTTGGAATTATTAATATACACCTATAATTTTTATTGTTTGATGTGTACATTAAAATTCTTTGCACTCCCGGTCTACCAAAAATGTTCCCAAATTAATTTCTCATCAAAATGGAATACTCTGTTGGATGACATTTTTCAAATTAAAATAAAATTCAACTTATCTTTTAAGTTCATTTTGAAGTTCATAAAAAATGATCCAATGTACTTCATAGGAATCCTATTATGCGAGTAAGGAGAAAATAATTCTGAAAAATGAAAATAGGGCCTTAATAATGTACTTAAAAGATAGGGAGATTTTTATTCTGATTAAAAAATGTCAAAATAAAGAATAAACTGGAACTATTTGCGCTGAAACCGATTTCAAAAGTTTGTAATTTACATCAAATAATGAAAACGTATGTGTATCTCGCTATGCACTTGCAATGTACCTTAAATACATACTATACTTAGGTACCTTCTAAAGAAAATTGGTACACGTATTCCCACACGTCGACCATAGATTAATATCTAAAGTAAGAAACATATAAGGAAGGTTATGATTTCATGCAAATTTTCGAATTTCAGATTTTAAAGGAAATACTCGTTTTGGGGTCCAAGGAACCCAAAAAAGTGGTTTTTAAAACTGTCTGTCTGTGGATGGGTGGGTGCGTGGGCGGTGAAAGTGTGAAAGTTTTTTAGTTAAACATAGTTCTTTGTAAGGTCACTAATCGGAACCGGAATCGGAAACGAATATTAGACCTGTTTTTTTGATACAGAATTTTTCTAAACACTTTTTTGAAATTTTCAACACATAGCGGCGTAGTGCATCTAAAGACAAATTGAATGCTTTTTTTTCAATTATAAAACGATAGTTTTTAATATCAATAACGTGTTTTCCGGCAGTTACGTGATTTTAACTACGTCAATCAATTAGCTCTAATAAAAAAAAACATTTTTCATTCTTTGCATATATTTGATAACCGTATAAATAAAGTTGTTATGACCATTTTCGTGAGCGCATTAACTATCTTATTAGCGCATTTTACGTAGTAGGAGCGTGCGCCGCTCGTATCTACGTAACCAACGCCTTGAGTCTGCAGGGGGCTTGTACTGGCTTGATTAGATGTAAATTTCCAGCACTTTTTGACGCGAGAATTTTTGAAACCTAAAAAGTATGGGAAAGTATCAGCGACCTGTTTCGCCCATTTTTAAATACATTTTTAAAACTAATTCTGATACATTAGCGTTTTTTTGACAAAAATAATACATTAAAACAATAAATGTATTTCTAACGCAGATTATCTGTAACAGTAAAATAGGGTTGAAACAAATCAATACTTAACATACGTATGTCGTAATTATTGAGTAGGATTATCCCTTTTCCTATTCTGAGTGGATAGAATAGATAATAGCAATGCAAATTAATTACATTGTAAAATATACACCTTAATGCGGATGATGAAAAATTAATATCACTCACGATCTCACTGTGTTTTATCCAATTGGAATAATAACAATATTTTTAAATTACAAAACAGCCAATTAGTCTGCGTAATTACATAAGTGCGTTTATTCATATTTTGAAGCGATCGGAATAATTTCCATGCAGAAGTTACTCTTAATTTTGCAGATGCGCAATGCCTATATTACTCGCAATTGTGTCGGGTGTACAAGCGAATTACAATTAGGTAGTGCATATTCCGGAGCTTGTTTCAAACTTCGTGATTAGCACTGGAAATTTATAATCGCAATACGGATTGTATATCAGATACCTATACTCAGCAAACGGACAGCTTCCAAACTCGAATACATTATAGAGCCGAATACATAATCTACGCCCCGCCCTCATGGGATTACCGCTATTATCAGTGAATCAGCTTGATGCATTTTCTAATTACCAGACAACGAGCTTGGAGATTTATGCGCCAACAATACACTGAACGAGAAAATGTTGAATAATCTACTATGGCTTTCAAAGATCCGATTATACTAATGTTAATCAACAATCAAAGGTTTGCCATGTTTATACCAAAAATTATTACGATTCTCTGATCCTCAGAATTATAAACCCTATTAGTAAATGAATATAAGGTTAAAATTAAAGTTTATGTTACTACCATTCCAAAATCTAACGGGCGTATGTCAGTTGAGCCACAAGGAGATGTATAATATGTTTAATGTTAAATGAAGGATTAAAAGCATCAGTTGTAGCAAGAATATTTTGGAGCCCACGAAATGCATAATGCGGAATAACAAAGTTACTAACGTTAATGGAATATAAACTACATAGTATCACCAGCAGAGTGACATTGGTGGATACGTTTTGCGTGAGATGAGTCATGGGTGGAATATTTTTAAAAGCGTTATACAAATTAAACATCTTACTGTTGAAGTTACTTTAAACGCGTGTACAGAGTGCGAAAATAAATAACATGGGAAACAAATTAACGGCAGTTATGGTGACTGAAAAAAGACCTAAGTCACTGGTAACTTTAAATTTTCAAAAGATAACGTCGAAACGTGGAAAAATTGGTTAGAGATGCTGTAACCGAAAGTGTTCCGTAAAAATGTATATACTTGTAGAATATCAAGACACTTACAGCCAGGAAACGGATACACGCATTTTAAGACAAGCTGTTAGTAAATTTTTGAAACGAAAAGGTTTAGACAATTTGACGGAAAGGTCATCAAAATTAATTCATGGAAAGTTGTAAATAAAGAAATTTAGTGATAATATTGGTGTTGGTTGATACTGACTGTTAGGCGGAATATAGCACGTCGGAAAATGCTGCTAACGGTTCCAAAAAAACTAATACGATATTTTTGTTCAAAGTTCTATCTAAAACTTTCTAAAGAAGATTTTGTGTTAAGTAGACGAAGAAAACAATTATTGTGTTTCATAAATCTTTTGATTTTACGATAACCAGATACTGTATTTATCGACGGATTATTTGGATTTTGTAGTAAAGTTTTATGTCAAATATTTATAAAACATGGCTTTAAAAACAGCCAAAGAAGTCGTACCTTTACTTTTTGCTTTGCTATCAATCAAGGAAATATAGACTTATGTAAATTTGTTTAAATTAGTTGACCTGGAATGCAATGAGTTTAGTGAGTATTCCTAAATATACAACAAACTGTAGTAGATTTTGTGGTTACGATTCACAAAGCTTGTGCTAATGCATGGCCATGTACTAAACTTGTACCATGTAGGTTTCATTTAGCCCAAGATTGGTTCCACAAAATTCAATCTTTAAATATGACATGCAAATATAAATACGATATAGTCAAATAGATAGTTATTTAAAAGTATATTTTACGACGCAAATTCAAGATGCACATAAAGTGGTCGACTGTTTTGATGATGAATTGTATTGTTTAATGCCAAACGATGTCCAAAATCAGCCGGGATCTACAACATCCCTTGCTCTTGTGGATCATACTACATCGGACAAACTGGTCGTTCCATTGAGTTAAGATTGCGAGAGCACAAAGGTGATTGCAAACACAAACGCATCACAAAATCTGCGGTGGCTGAACATACTGGTTTAACTGGGCACAAGATGGACTTTGACAATGCTCGGGTACTCGCCAGAGTACCTCATTACTTCCCTCGTATCAAACGCGAAGCAATTGAAATTGAGAAACAACCTAACAACATAAACAGGAAGGATCGTTTTAGACTTAGTAAAGGTTGGACTCCGGTATTTTATCCTCTGAGGACTCCTAAGCATCATCGATCTCATGATCGTGCTCCACCGGATCCGTCTTTGCCCAACGATGACAGCCAACCAGAACTCCGCCGTTTTGCCCGACTGACTCAACGAGGTTTAAATACCTCCGCTTCCCGAATTTAAATTCAGTGTTCTATTCACTCTGAAGATGCAGACTGCAATGACTTACGAAACGTTAGTTTGTATGGGTTCACAAACAGCTAACAGGCATAAGCCGATTAAATATTATCGTCCTGGCAAACAAAACCATTGGTTGAGAAAACTGCAGCTCAATACCACTCGAACTTGCTATGTCCACTAATTGTCCAGTAGCGCTAAATCGTGTTGAACCGCATACTTCGTCGTACGCAAGAAATCACAATAAATAGCATGTCACCTTTAAATTGATACCTTAAATTAGGTACAATAGTGTCCTAAACAGTGTTCTATAAGTTTTACATTCTTTTTATGAACTCCATAACGGCTTTATTATTCAACGGGCCAACATAAGCTTAAAGTTACAAAATGCCAAAATATTTTTTAATAAAGTAATAGGGGAGAGGGTAGAAGTATTTCAACTTATTGTGCAAGTGTAAGTAAGAAATGCGACATTTCAATCAAAAAACATAAGATTAGAAGATTACTGAATTTTAAGAAATATACCTTTTTCTTGCATTCTGTCCAGTTGCACTATCATTATCGAGCTATCTAAGCAGAGCATTAAAAGGGTGGCCATTTGCACAGTTGATCTTCTGCGATAATATTAACTAAAAAATTTCAGGTATCGGTTAAGTGTGCCAACCCTGGCTTCTACAATTACTTCTGTTTACCTCTACTGTTAGTTATCTGCAGAACTATGATTATATGAAACAATAAAAATTAAGAAGATACAGTTAATATAGGAAGACATGGAGATCAAAATATAAGTCTTAGTTTAAATTGAAAAACCAGTGACTAAACTATCGTAGTCATTTTTTCTGCGTCAAACTAAATTTGTGAAATGTTATTGCTAATTATGTGGGTGAATTTCAGTTTTAGGAATACATCGACTTTAGCGACGATTTATTAGTGGAATATATTTTAGTGTAAAATTCGTAGACATTGCCCACCTTCAATTTAATTTATATATATTCACATATTCCATTTTTAGAAAATGTTATTAGTTTTATGTGGCATTTAGACCTGATATACGAAATCTTCGGGATAATTCTTTTGAACAGAATAGAACGAATTGTGGCTTTTCCTAACTAAATCTTATAATACAATGAATACAATTTAATTTTGTTTTATGTCGAAACGTACTGTACATATCAATTTTTACCTCCGGTCTACGGAAGTATTGATTTCATAAATATTTTCGAAATTTAGATTTTAACAGAAATACACGTTTTGGGGGCCACAGAACCCAAAAAAGTGGTTTCTAAAAATGTGTGTCTGTGGGTGTGTGTGTGGGTGACGCCTCTACATGCGAAATTTTAAATAAGGACGTATATTGAAAATTATAGTTCTAGTTAAGCTTTCAAAAAAATCAAAACCGGAAACGGAAGTTAGACGTGTTTTCTTGGTAGTGCTTTCTTTCCAAAACTCAATTTAGGAATCTGAGAGAAAAACTTAAGGCAAATCCAAAACTTTTTTACCTAATTCTCTAGCTTTAAAATGGCGGCCGCTACAACTTTTTGAAAATCTCGAGTTTAACGTCCATTTACTCAAAAAGTAATTGTCTAATCGGGATAAGCTGCCACTTGTTTGAAAGCCCTTTGTGGGTAGTATACGGTGAAATATAATTAATTTCGAAAATCTAAAACCGATTACAATGGCGCTGCTTAAAAGTTTTGAAAATTTTCAAAAAAATATTTTTCAAAAAGAGCTTATACGATTTTTTCCAACTTTTTGAGCCGATAGAGCTTGCAAATAGCTACAAATTTATTTCTTACTAATCTCCCAAATTTTACTCGGACGCCTTCCAGGAAGTTATGAAAGTTTTGAAATTGATTAATTATTTAATTAAAAACGCAAACAACGATCGTTATAAATTTTTATCAGTTCGATAGATTATTTAAAGTACTTTCTAAGGATTTGCAAGAATATTCCACTATTTTAAAAAATAAGAAAAAAAGAGATACTTTTTAATATCAACAACGTGTTTTCCGGCGTTTACGTGATTTTAGCTACGCATATCAATTAGCTCTAGCTCTAAAAAATATATTTTTTATTTCTTGCATTTTTTTGATAACTTCCCAAATAAAGCTAATATAGCCATTTTTGTCTGGCATCCGAAGCGGAATATGTAATTCTCCGAAGCGCGTCGAGCGCTTACCTTGCTTTCGTGCAGTAGTTGCTGCTTCTATGGGTACGGAAACCAATTGAACAGTCTATCGCAAATTCAAATTTCCGCTACTTGTTTTCTTAGAAATCTAATACTCGGTGAACTGTACAACGCTCTAATTATTAATTGTTAAACTTTTGCAAATACGGCAAGTATTAATATATAGTATGGAAAAGTCTACTCGAAGTCCACACTACAGCTTTTTCTAAAATCTACTTCCTTTTCTAGGAGTAGCAGAATATTTTTCCAAGCGACGCTGTGTTAAATTCGGCGTTTGTATAGAACGCCGTTGTACTTATTATAAAACATTGATTGATGTCTAAAAATATATTTTATTGTTCATTTATAGTATACGAATAATGTTTGCATTCTTTTATTAATTTATTTAAAATGGTCTGAATGATTTTCAGACGTTAACTAATGATTTTTTGGCGTTATTAATTAGATTTTTGACGAATAAAACAATTTCTGAAGTCAAATATTTCATTACAAAATTTAATGAAAATGTTATCCAAAATTCGATGACGTCTAAAAATCAATTTCCGACATTTGCAATTCCGTTGGTGACGTCTAAATTTGAATTATTTAGCGACGAGGTAAATGTAATTTTCTTGTACATAATTCAAAGTTAAACGACGTTCGATGCATTTGTCAATTGGGCCACGATTTGCCATTCCAGATAATTTAGGATAAAAGAAAATCACAACAAGGCAGTTCCTTTTTAATAAAGTAGTAAAATGAATAATTATTTCAAAGCAATGTTTTAATGGTTACGTATTTTTTATTACAATGAAAAGTTTTAATTTATACATAAATTACACTTTGGAAATTGATTAAAACATGAGTGAGCTGAAATAATAATTAAGTCTGGCTGGTGCAGACACATATGTATGTATATACAGGATGTATCAAATTGCGTGTTAACTATGGGGATCTCGCTTATTTGAAGAGATACGACGATGGTTAACTTAGAGAAAAGTTGTGGAATTTTATACCTATTAATAATCTAAAGAAATTAGAGCTATCCTGCTCATTTTCTGAAAGAACTGGAAAAAACTAAAATTTTGGATTTTTTGTTTTCGGCTATACCTCATTTGTCATTTATATGACATATCTCTAGTTAACGCATTATTAGGACACTTTTTATGCTGAATCTAAATTTTTAATCAGATTTACTATAGCTGTTACCATT
>OY284496.1:31851315-31898400 GCA_958336395.1 Ctenicera cuprea
CCACCCACCACCTTACAAAAATTTAAAAAAAACGCATTGCAAGTTTTTTAAAAATATGTATATGCAAATTTTAAAAAGTTGAGTTTTCCGCATTATAATTTTATTTTAGAACACTTTGTCTTTGTACAACTATAACTACAGCAAAGTTTATGCCGAAATGCACTCATTTTGAGTTGGCTGATTAGCGCTTGCCATCTCATTTTTAAGGTGACAGAAAGTAAATCAAAATTTTGAAAAAGTATTCAACTTTCAGGTTGTACTTTCAAATTTAAGAAAATTCCTTTATAAACAACTGGAATGGGAAACATGTTTAAGGTTTCAGATATTTTAAACTTTATCAAAATCGGCCCAGCCGTTCTGAAGACGAGGAAACGAGTGAACGATTTTTAAGTAATTAATACTTCTGTATATCATACTATATAAATGCCTTTACCATTGTAATCCCGTTTTTGGCATCTTTGGAAAAAATTCGCTTTTATTAGCTTATGTTTTATGCCCTTTTGGTTAAGCATGTGGTGTGTATTTATAAGTAGCAGGGGATTTTATGTATATTTTCTGAAAATAATGTAAGAATTGGCTAAAACATCAACCAAAATACGAGTACGGCGCACAATCTAAAATGCAGGTTGCCTTCTATTTACAGCAAAAGAGGAATCATAAATAGGCTTCCTCCTGTTGAATAAAATATAATATTACAAGGGCGACCGTATGCAGACAAGTATAATTCTATATTATAATATATGTTGCGTACGCTGCGTAGAAAGTAGAGGTGGGTTTATAATTCTACATGAGTAGCACGACTAGGACTAACCCTTCAGCTAACTACTTGTTATGCATTACGTTACATTCATTTTGTTTTCGCAACTAAAAGCGGCTGAATTTTTCATTCCAAGTAGGATGATGTGAGTACTTATTATACATATACAATGGAAACAGACATAGTGTGAAAATCTTTGCGTAATGTGCGAGCTTTGGCGAATATTTATAGGGCATTATTGCCTACTACGAATAGAGTTCAACGTTTCTTTTACTTTCCTAGATATTTTGTTTTTGTCTCATAAATTTTCGCTCCCTGCTCATACCCTGAAACATTTACATATATCTTATGCTATCGCACAGTCAAATAGTCAAACTTCTGTGCAATTAATAAAAAAAAACGAGTTCGTGACAGCGCTAGATAAACGACAAAATGAAAATGGACGGAAAACCTTCTAAGAACGAAAATCCTTGCAGACGGATAATTAATTGCCACACACATTAGAACAAAAAAGTGTTTAATATCATACAAAATTTAAATAGATTAATTTTCGTTTTTTTCGCGCATGTTAGAGACAACATAAACACAACGCAAATCAGCAGCCGTCCCTTGATAGCTTACACTAGTTTTCACTATGAAAAACTTCTAGACATTTATCATTCTTGCCTTCTTGACAATCGATAAAAATGCTTCTAAGGACATTTATCTGAAGAAGGAAAGCTGCTAATTTCGTTTCTATTCTATTTTGTTTTGGACATTTGTTACTACATTGTTATCTGACAATTCAGGATTATCTGTTTTATTTGTTTTTATATTTCTAGTTGAAATAATGTTTACCGTTTTTCTGGAGCGATTCTCAAACTATAACTTATTAGGGCTGGTCGTCCATATTCAAATGGTGGAGGAGCTCGGTCATTCTTTAATATGACAATCAGGGTAGTTAAATCAGGGTAGCTAAATCAGGATTAAGAGGAATTTCCGCATTAGAACCAATCCGAATATTACTGGACAGCAGCAACTGCATGTCAATTAAGCAGGTGGCCAGACAACTGGACAAAATTCCTTAGTTTAAATCAACGAAATGCCTTCAGCATTCCAGTAGCAAATATATCTCCTGATGTATTTATTACTTGTTCACGATATTTGTACTATTTCGTATAGATTATTGTTTTGGCACGAATATTAATCAAATTGTGTGTAGATATTCAATATTTTGCAATACAAAATTTAAACTTTTTGTATCAGTTCACAGTAGGTTTGGTTTTTCATCAGTTCCAATTCAAGATAAAGGTTTGACAAGAAAAGATATAAGAATAGCCACATTTCTTTTCTAATAACGTGACATCGAAGCAGGTGTCGCTAAATTCTAATAATATGCTCCGCTTTTGGTTACAAACGCACATTGATTGTGTAGTATTGATTGTGGCGTAGCTGCAATCAGCACTGTATGTAACTGTGCAAACAATAACATATTCCTAGCACAGGATACACGGATGTAGATGTACAGAGATTGTGATAATTAGAAGATTATGGTACGTGTGTTTAGGGGCAACCAATAGAATGTATTATAATATCGGATGTAGAGCAAATTGCAAAACATAATTTAGCTGTTTCAAAACCATTATGTCGAAGTAAAAAAATGTAAATATTAAAAAGAACTTGATGTTCCAATTTTACTTTACTAGTGGTTCTCAAGTGCGCCCACCAGGTAACATCAGTGCGGTCACCAGAATTTTTTGAATAATATAAAAAAAAATTTTATATTATTACTTTTATATTCCTAGATAATTTAATTTACCTTCTTTAGGTATGTAAGTAGATCAAGTATTTTAATGAATGGTGATAAGATATGCAATTGTGCAATCGCATTTTTGTTATATTTCATGTTAATGCGGGCAAAATCCAGAATTTCTTAGCAATGAACCTAACAACCATTCGGTTTAAAATTTTTGTCGGATCCCGTGAAATAAATCTAGAAATAGCGCAGACGAAATTTCGGCATTTAAAATTTTTAAGATTAACACTACCTAGATCAAAACATTAAATACAACATATACGTAGCACTAGTTTTTTTTGCATATTTCTGCATATTTGATTTCTGTATATCTTAGTAGTAGAAACATTTTGGGGGCAGCAAGCCAAACTAAAATAAAAAGATTAGTAGTTTGAGGATACAGAGATAAAGAGAACTAAATAAGCTACAAAATCGTTGCAATCTAGTTGAGTCCCAGTTCGTAGAAACTACAATAGCGATAGACAAGCTGGGCCCCGCTTGCGTTAAAGGAGATTAAAGATTACACTGATTATTTACTAATAACACAAACGTTTGCAAGAATAAGAGGTTGCTTTAAGAACAATTAATATGGATACCAGCACTTCCTATATGTTATAGAAATTCTGTTGAATTAAAAAGCCAAATGCGAAAGCAAGCTTTAGTTACAGATTTCACATTGCAACAAAGTTTTTAGTGAACCAATCCATACTTGCCATCAGTAAAGATATATCAAATTGCAATCACACAAATATATTTATTCTTTCAAGTACGATCTTTTTTATAGTTGAGTATGAATAAAATGCTTTTTACTTCAACAATATTTATTTATTTATTAATTCCTGCTTTACTTCGTTGAAGTCCATATTTAATGAGTATCTGTGTATAAAATACTTAATCACTTTAACAATATCTATTTATTTAAACCTTATACGTATTTCGGCATGTTTACATGCCATTGTCAAAGGTTATATGAAAGTAAACAGTTAGTGTTGTTATAGCAATAGAACTTTTTTACTTATCTTCGTAATCGTCTGCAGATGACTTGATTTCTTATTCCAAAATGTCCAGTAGAGGAGAATTTAAGAGATCAATTTGCTCATTCATTAACGGTACAGTTTTTAAATGTTTGTGAATTTCAAAAGCTTCTAGTATATCTAATTTACGTTTATCATCACAAAAGTGTAAACATTTTATGGTGTTGTTAGATGTCATTGAATGATTTTGTTCTAGTAAGTGTTTAGCGTAATTGGATTTATGTGGGTGTTTGTATTTGTAACAAACATTTAAAAACTGTACTGTTAATGAATGAGCAAATTGATCTCTTAAATTCTCCTGTACTGGACATTTTGGAATAAGAAATCAAGTCATCTGCAGACGATTACCAAGATAAGTAAAAAAGTTCTATTGCTATAACAACACTAACTGTTTACTTTCATATAACCTTTGACAATGGCATGTAAACATGCCGAAATACGTATAAGGTTTAAATAAATAGATATTGTTAAAGTGATTAAGTATTATATATACAGATACTCATTAAATATGGACTTTAACGAAGTAAAGCTGGAATTAATAAATAAAGTGATGTCATCTTCGTTAGAAGAACAAGCTAAAATGTACAAGAAGATCATGATCAAACATGGTGTAGCAACACAGAACGTTTGGTTTAATCAACAATGTCAGAAAAAGAAGCTCATTCCAAACTACATTAATATCTCTACCAAAACCAAGAACAGCATAACTGAGAAGATAATCAGAAATGCTAAACAAAGATGGTTGAAAGAAGAATCAAAAAGATGGTTTAGAATTAGAGACAATTTGCACATTTATTTAAAGGTACTTTACACAGAACTCATTCACAAATTACATCCAATTGAATTTAACGTATTTGACAATGACATTAGAGAATTAGTTAGTAGAATAAGATTTAAAAAATACACAATACAGAAAAATAAACTTTCGAGATTAGAACAACAAACACGTGCACTTCAACCACACACAAAACCTGACACAATAATAAATTTTCATCCTCTTTTTCTAAATTTATCAAACACAGATTTCAATGACCAACAGATAAAATTCCTAAATAAGGGTTTTAAGTTTGCCCCTTTTCCAAAATTTACCAATAATATTAAAGAAATTTTAGCAGTCAATTCTGAACTGATTCTTAAAGAAAGACATTTCCTATATGCAAAATTTCAAATTGCTAATTTATTAAAAGAGATGTCAATCAATACCAATAAATCAAAAAATAAAATAAATAATCAAAATAATTTATTCCTTAAATCGATTAAAGAAAAAAATTCAGTAAATAATCTGATTTCTGTCAAGGCAGATAAAGGAAACACGTTAGTTATATTACCCAATGACATTTACTTACAAAAAATTAATGATTTCATAACAAATTCAAACTTAAAAACTAGTAATCCTACCAAAAATTATCAAAAAGAATTAAAACAAACATTAGAAAATTGCCAGATTTGTTTAACAGATTATCAAAAAAGACAAATAATAAATCCAAATCAACAACCACCAAAACTATACGGTTTATTAAAAATACACAAACCCAACATGCCCATTAGACCAGTAGTATCATACATAAATGCACCCAACCATATGCTAGCAAAAATACTAAATAATATAGGTACCAGTTTTGATTATAAACCAAAATATTCAGTTAAAAATTCTTCCGAATTAATCAAAAAGTTGTCTAACTTACATTTACCACCACAAAGCAAGCTAGTTAGTTTTGATGTTACTAATATGTTTTCCCAAATACCTCCTCAAGAGTGTATTCCTTTGTTAAATGATATTCTTATTAACAAAAATGTTGAGTTAATAAAACGGACTGAGTTGATTCAATTATTTGAACTTTGCACCAATCAAAATTATTTTACTTTTAATAATAAAATTTATTTCCAAAAAGATGGTTTACCCATGGGAAGTCCAATTTCACCTCTTTTAGCTAACATATTTATGGAAAATCTAGAAGATCAAATATTCGAATCAAATCAATCTGAGAAAGTTATGTTTTGGTTTCGTTATGTTGATGACATTTTAGCATGTTTTAATAGTTCATTTGATTTAATTAATGAATTTTTAATTTTTATTAACAGCTTGCACCCAAACATAAAATTTACACTAGAAACTGAACAAAATAGATCCATTAACTTTTTAGATTTAAACATAAAAATTAATTCAACTAATAAATTTGAGTACTCAGTTTATAGAAAACCTACACAAACAGACATTACAATACCACACGATTCTTGTCACCATAAAACACATAAATTAGCAGCATACAGGTCCCTGATACATAGGGCTTTGACGGTCCCTTTAGGTGAAATTAATTATAATAGAGAAATTTCAATTATTAAACAAATTGCATACAGTAATGGTTATAATACTAAACTTATTGATACATTAATTAAAGAAAAAGATTATAAATTAGCCATTCAAAAAATTTATCCGAATATCCTAACATCGTTCGATACAATTAAATATGCTTCGATCCCATATTTTGGTGAGAAATCTGAAAAAATTGCTAAAATTATAAACAAAACAAATAAATATAAAGTAAGCTTTAAAACAACTAGGAACATCTTAAACACTTTGTTTAATGCAAAATCAAAAACAGACAATTTGATAAAATCAGGCATTTACAAATTAAATTGTTCGCATTGTAATTCGGTTTATATAGGCCAGACAATTAGAAATTTTGATATTAGGTATAAAGAACACGTACGTTGTTACAAATACAAACACCCACATAAGACCAATTACGCTAAACACTTACTAGAACAAAATCATTCAATGACATCTAACAACACCATAAAATGTTTACACTTTTGTGATGATAAACGTAAATTAGATATACTAGAAGCTTTTGAAATTCACAAACATTTAAAAACTGTACCGTTAATGAATGAGCAAATTGATCTCTTAAATTCTCCTCTACTGGACTTTTTGGAATAAGAAATCAAGTCATCTGCAGACGATTACCAAGATAAGTAAAAAAGTTCTATTGCTATAACAACACTAACTGTTTACTTTCATATAACCTTTGACAATGGCATGTAAACATGCCGAAATACGTATAAGGTTTAAATAATTTGATATTGTTAAAGTGATTAAGTATTTTATATACAGATACTCGTTAAATATTTATTTAATTTAACCTTAGACGTATTTCCTAATGTTTTCATGCAGTATGTCCTCAATCTCAATAAAATACATTATACATAATGAAACATACATAAGAAAACGAATCTTTTTATTATTGCACAAATAATTACATATAAAGATGTTGACGAAAAATACAGAGTAAGAGAATTAGGTTAATGCATAAATTTTTTTTTATGCTTAATTAAGTAAACTAATACTAGTTTATAGGTACTGTATGCTTTTTAAGTATAAAAAATAGAAATGATAATTTAAATTAATTAATAAAGTTTAAAATATTTACCTGTAGCGGAAGCTCCCGACGCCTATCGGTATTATCCGATTGGCGCGTGACGTCACTAGCTCGGAGCGTTTGGCGCGCTAACCTGGTTTCAAGTAATCTGTGCGGTGTTGACGTTTACGTTTAATGACTATGGAAATTAAATCAAAACTAGGTGCTATAAGTGGTGTTTTGTGCCACAGTGCACAAATACAACAATAAGTAGCCGGATAAAATATTTGTTACTATACCAAGAGACAAATCTAAAAGAAAATTGTGGTTTACAAGTGCTAGAAGGGATGTTGCAAACATGTCTAACTCGGACTTATATTGTTGCCAAGACCATTTTGAGGTAGGGATTTTAAAATAAGTTCTATTGTTTTAACTACAGTAAGTTGTTTATTTTATCTTTTAATAAATTTTTAGCTGGAGAATGATTTAGAAAATTTTATGTATCATAAATACATGAATATGAAAATTAGAATTAAAGCTGGTATAGTGCCACACGTATTTGATTGTCAGCGAGACAGAAAGCGTGCTTTTAGTAGCACCCTTAGATCAGCTGTTGAAGAAAGATCAAGAAAACAGTTGGTTGAAGAAGCCATTGCATCTTCTTCGGAGAATAAATTAAATCAAATTCAAGCAACGACAGTAGGTACAAACACTTTCGAAGAATCTACAAGCACTTCTTTATCACCAGAACCAGTAATAAAATCCGAAGAAGACGCTTCTAAAACATTTAGCAATAAAGCAGTGCAAATGAAACCATCGCATCGAAGCAAATATGTGTCCTGCAATATCACTCCGAAAATGGTTACAGTGGCAACATCCCCCATAAAATGTCTACAGCTTTCAGAAACAACTGAACCACCTTTACAGGTTTTTACTGTAGATGAAAAAGCAACTTCAAGTTCATCTCACAAAACCTCCGAGGATGAACCGTTCGATTCTAGTACAAGTTATGAGCCAAGTGAAACGAATTCAAATAGTACATCAGACATGTCGGAAGACAGCGACAATGAAACAAAACACGATATCTTTAATTTAGGAAGACATAACATGACGGTAGAACTGTGTAAAGAAAAGCCGAAACAATATTTAGGAATTCCAAAAGATTATTTTTGGTTAATAGATCTACTGCAAATAAAATCTCAAAGTAAACTAAGCCATAGTAATATTTTATTCACTTTAATGAAAATCAAATGTAACGATACGTTTGATCGGTTAGGTGACCAGTTTGGAATGCCAAGCAGCAACGGTAGTAGAGTATTTGGCAAAACCATCCCAAAATTGGCTTATCTCTTAAAACCTTTTATTTACTGGCCTAAAGGAACAATAAAAAAAATTTTACCAATACCTTTTAGACCTGCATATAGTCATGTAGAAGCAATTATCGACTGCTTTGAAATTGAAATCGAGAAGCCAACGAATCCTCTTACACAAGCATTAACATGGTCAGACTATAAAAAGTGCAATACGTTAAAATATTTGATTTCTTGTACCCCAGATGGCTTTATAAATTTTATATCTACAGGTTATGGTGGAAGAACTGCAGATATTTTATTGTTTGAACACTGCGGCTTTCTGGATAAGATTCCACATGGTTGTGGTAGCTTAGCAGATAGAGGATTTAAACATATTAAACAAATTTTGAAAAATAAAAACTGTGAACTTATAAAACCTCCTAGTGTGTCCTCATCTGCTAAACCGTCCAAGGAAGAAGTGCTAGAAACCAAACGAATTGCAAGCTTACGCATTCATATAGAACGGGTAATACGAAGGGTACGAGAATTCGAAAGCCTAAAACCACATGCAGTAATCAACCATAGCATGTTAGCTTATGCAGACAATCTTGTACTCATTGCATGTGCATTAGTGAATATACAGTCACCTATTATAAAGACAGGTCTTTAATATTCTCAATACTTCCTGTAAAAATAAAATGCTGTATTTTATTAAATAAATATTTATTTTTTTACAGGTTTTTACGTTACCCACTTTTTTTATTTTTAATTTAACTTAGGAATTTGAGATTAAAAATACGAATTCATTTCTGAAAGTTAGTTGGGTAAAGTAAGTATTAATAAAAAACAATAATTTCTGTATTGATATTATAATATCCTATACTTTCAAAATTTGATGTTAGATGTTACACATCATTTGCGAATGTTGTAATTTAAAATCTATTTTCATTAATAAGTATTCTTAAAACTATTTACATGCAGATTGAAAAATTTTCATAAATATACATTGCTTCCAAAAATTGTTAGCTTTTTCAAGCAAATCATTACACAGATTAGCATCATAATCTACCCAAACTTCATATATCTTCCTATTCGTTACAAAATTTGCATCAGCAACACAAAACAGCCCTTTTTGTCTTTTTTAGCTGCAAACATTTGCAATTGAATTTGCGATAAATATTTTGATGCCACCACACCGTTTTTTATATATCGTTCCAAAGACTTATCACTAGTAGGACACTTGACTTCCACAACGAAGTTATCAGTTATCAACCGCACTTGTTAAACTTAATTTCCAGTTTCTCTTCCATCACACGTATCACTTCACCTTCTAGTCTTCTACCACGTTCCATTGCTTTGGTGTCCTTTATCTTCGATGCACCAATCAACCGATTAACTAGGGACCCGTCAGTAGTCTTACAGTGAGCTGCCTCGTACAACTTAGAAGCTGTTATTCTACCATATCGTAACTCGAACCAAAGAACTTCGTCACTTTGTCCCCTCGTTGAAATTTCAGCTCTGTACAAAGCTCTTCAGACATATTTTCTTTACAATAATTTAAAAATTCGCCAACGGAAGTGCCACCTCTCTCACAAAATTCTAGCATTTGCTGGTAAATTGATAATACAATTAATTTATTTTTCTTTGCAGTGAAAGAATGCCTCGAAATTTGGCTTTCGAGCTGTTTGTTTTCAGATAACAGCAAAAATTCTTTTAAAATGGTACTGTTATCTGGCAGATTCGTTCCCCTTTTCTGTTTACCCAATGCTTTCGCTTCAATAAATTTCATCGATGTACCAACCCTAGATAATGTTGATTTTTTCCAATAGCACGTCACTTCGGTTGGAGCTGGGTCTTCACTTCTGCGATGAAGCCACATTAAAAATGCTAATGCATGCTTACAACCACCTATTGTTAAAAGCATTATTAAAATAAGAAAACAAAACATCTTTTAAATTTTCTTACCTGCTGCAGCAGCACAGCTATGGCACGCAATTTCCACTACCTTTTCCTGATCTTCGACTATCTTCGATAGTCAGGGACACAAGGTACATTGAACTACGTTCCTTATGTTCTGGACAAATTTTTGCTTTTAAATGGCATTGATGACCGTCCCTTTTTAATTGCACATATCCAATCGCATTATCGCCGTATGACTCACGCGAAGACCTACAAAAAACAAATTATGTTGAATACCATATTATTTGGAAAAAAATCGCTATAAACTACCAATTGCGGTTAGTATTATCTCCATTTTACACAAATGTTAGAAATGTTAATACAGCCAGCTAATATGAAAAACATTTAAATACAAATTTCAGTTTATACTTACATAGCAGCTTTAGCACCTCGAACCTCGGGAGCACCAAAACAATGGTCTGTTTTTAAATATTCTGTTACCATAAACATATCCACACGTGGTAAGTTGTCTGATTTGGCTTTAATAAATCCAACCTCAACCAGTATTACTTTAATTTCAACTACAAGTGTCAACCACAAGAATAAACAACGATAATTTGCACTTGTAAAACAAGAAATTAACAAGAAGACGTATCAAAATGCGACAGGTTAGTCCTAAAAAGGACTCTTTGTAGTAATAAAGAAACTTTACACTTAAAAAACACAAGAAATTAACAAGAAAACGTAAATCAACAGCGGTTAACCCAGTTGAACGTCAATTGACAACGACAGCAAATTCCAACCGTACCAGCCAGTGACGTCAAACTGCGCTGATTGGTTTCCACTTTTTTCTAAATTATTTTAGCGGCAAATTTGAAAAATTCAAAGTTTGATAATTTTTTTAAAATCACCTAGAGGTTTTTTCACGACAAATTCAAGGTTAATAGGTTTCGTAAGCTGAAATGTACGAAATATGCAAAAATAGTGCATAATTTTTTTTGCATCAACCCAATTTAAGAGTGTGTAGTACTCACAACAGGTAGAAGAGTCTTAGTAAATGTTTGCCCGACAATACTTCCTTACGGAATTACAGCCATTCGAAGGAAGAACAGTTAAATCACTGTTTTGTCGATAACTTCCGCATTAGTTAAACTAAAACTTTAAAATTTTATTTGCGAGCACTACTAATTTAGCTTAGTATTTCTGCTAATTTTCGTTGAGTAAGTACACCAGAGGTGGGGGTGGCAGTGGGAGTGTTACGTAATGTTTGCTTCTAAATATTTTAATCTTTACAATTTTTGAAGTTTTGTCTAGAAAATATTATTCTCCATACAAAAATATTTAAAAAAGGTACTCTTGTTGAAAGTCGCTATACCTAACAGTTTTTAAGGTAATTCGATGTTTTCGTAAATCAAGTTACCATGAAGATCTAAGTGTTTTCTCAGGATGTCCAAATCGTTTCCATAAATTGTAAAAGAAAGTTATACACATGAAAACGATGCAAAAGTACCTACAAACATTTGCTCGAAAACGCTTCGTTACTGAGGTACTGCCTCTGGAATTCCAAGTATTGCCTTGTCGGGAGGTCGTAACTCCGTAAGGAAGCATTTCTGGACACATGTTTTTAAATCTAATTTTGTTGTTATCTTTTAAAGTTTGTACCAACTATTTTCGCATCTTAGGAAAACACTCAGACCTTCACGGTAACTTGTTTTGTCATAATACCTGAATTATCTCAAAAACTGTTACACATAGCGACATTCAAGAAGTGTACCTTTTGTGTATTTTTGAATGGAGAATAAGATTTTCTAGAGAAAACTTCAAACAATGTGAAGATCTAAATTACGCAGAAAAAAATATTACTGACCTCTTCATACACCTCTGGGGTATTTATTCAAACAAAAATCAGTAGAAATGTTAAGCTAAAGTAGTAGTGTCCACATAAAATTTCAAAATTTTAGTGCAATTACTGCGAAAGTGATCGACAAAGATTGTTCTTTCTTCGGAGGGCTGTAACTCCGTCAGGAAGCATTTTCGAACACATGTTTACTAAGAATGTTTTGATTGTTTCAGTGAATACTGCACGTTCTTGAATTTTCTGCACCTTCCTTAAACACCCTGTATAGATATATATTATGTTTTGATTCTTAACGAAAATAGTTTCGTGTTACAAAGTCATACCTAAATTAGACTGAACCATATTTTGCAATTAGCTAAAGTTATAGCATATTTCCGAACTGTGTACCCTTTGTAGAAAAATAATATAAAAATTAACAAAATAAAATATTTTATTTTTTCAACATCAAATACAAAATTTTCAGGTAGGGAGTATTTACTATATTTTATTAATATCAGTTAATCTTATCATTATTATCTAAGTTACTTTTAGTAGTAGTCCGATTTACTTCTAAGATTAAAGCAGTCCTGGTTTCAGATATGTATTAGCGAGAAGATCAGGGATTAACTGTGGGGACAGAGGTAAACTCGGCCGCTTTAAATATTTTAATCCTCGCGGTCAAAATAAGTCTTAAGCTGTATAGGTAAACTCGGCCTGGTAGTCCAAGCATATAATTTGAGGCCATTAGCACACGTATCTAAAACGGCCGAGATTACCTCAATAACTGTACTAATTTTGTTAAATAAAATCACAAATGCATATGACATCATAAAAATTTATTAAATATAACCCTAAAAACAATACACATAGAAATATACACCAATTCAAAATATATTTTAATATTACATAGTGGAACTATAATAATGCGAAGTTAACTTAACAAATTCTAACGTTGACACTTTCCCATTATTAAAATCATTAATTTTGTTTTGAAGGTATTCCTGCCTTTGCCGAGTGTCCGAATAAGGTACATATGGCTTGTGAATACTTTGCAACTTTACATATATTTCATTTTGAAAATTAATTAGGAAATCAATAAAGACAGAAGGATCAAATAATCAGCAAACAAAGTAACTTTATCATTTTCTGGTTGAATAGCAGATAATGTAAAAACATACACATCACCAACATCTTGTGGTTCTAGAAACAACAATCCAAAACAATAACCATTCCCTTTTTCCAACCTCGCTTCTTTCTTTATAATCTTCTGAAAGTCCAAGTTTTTGAATTGTACGCCACCAAGCTTGCGTTACATGAAATCTGCATCAAATTATTTTTATTTGTGGCCAAACAATTTTAACTGCATTATGGATAGCCATCTCAAAATCTGCCACAGTTTCGGTGGGACAAAACGACAGAATATTCACTACACTTTTCAGTCACAAATTCGAAACACTTTTTGTATGTTTCTGTTGCTTTGTCTGGTAGCACACAAAACACTAATGGTACATAATGATCGTTAAGGCAGCCATGTATGGTGAACAACTGCAAGAAAAATTTTGTGCAGTAGTCGAAAGTACCATCCACATAAATTTTCTGGCTTAAGCAAAGATGCTTTAAATTTGTAAAACAGCTAAACACTAATATATTGGAATCTTCGCTGTTGACTAAAAGAAATTCTGCCTTACGGCTGGTCAAAAATTGCGTCTCTGGTTTAAGCGAACTGTGACCTTCTAGTTTTGTTTTGGGAAGTACTGGCTGTAATTTTCTTCTTGCGTTATATATATTCTTCCTTACATAGGACAGACCCGTTGTTGTAATACTTGTTGAATTTTCTTTGGCAATAAGGGAACGCACAATTTTACTTGGTTGACTGCCAATATCGTCCACAGCTTTACGTTTTGCTGCACTTGTAATCACTTGTCTTTGAATGTTGCGAATGTCACATGCCGAATGGTTATGAATTAAATTCGATTTCGATATTGTGTTCTCCGGGCCCACTGTATAAACATTTGCTAGACACTTGGCAGTCTTACACCTCCACTTTTTCTCGCCACTTTTGATTTCTTCTTTAAAAGAAAACTTAGAGTTATCTACCAAGAGCATAACTTTGCCTCGTTGACTAACTATTTCTTTAACACTCTGCATTGTAAGTAATGAAACTACAACTGCAGTTTTATAAATATTAATTTTCTTGAAGAGAACAAAGAAAGAAAGTTATACGCCACGCCTTCATAATGCAAAATAACCAATGAAAGTGTTATTATTTTAAAAAGGGGGTTGTTGATTTTTCTAGGAAATTTTTAATGGGCCACATAGTATGACGCAGATAAGTTGGGCGGATAAGTTAAGTAATTTTAATCTCTAATTAGGGTCAAAATAGCAGCTAGGTATCTACCGGCCGAGTTTACCTATGAAGATTAAGGCTGAAAATATCTAGCAGGCCGAGTTTACCTGTGGGATTAGTACATGTTCTGTTGAGCGGCCGAGTTTACTATCGCCCAACCGTGTCGCCATCTACAAACATCCCATTTAGGACCAGGATTATAAACTGACCGCGGGACCCAACACACCAGCAGCGATCCGCCTTATTAGGCAGGGTAGGCAGTGCCTACCAATAATTTTTCAAATAAAACGGAAACTCAAATTCAAAGTTTTATTAAAAATAAACTTTTACATACAGATGTTACTTTTGAACACCACCCCTAACATTAAAAATTGGGCGCTAAATAAATAGACAGTTGTCTTTTCGCTCCCAGTGATTCCCAGTCACGAAACAATCAACCAATCTGTTATTCTTAATACGTCTAGATGCACGTCGGTAAACGAATACAATCTAATTTGATGCAAATAAATATTAGGGATGTCAGCATGCAGTAACTATCGAAGAGGCGCGCCTGTTCCTATACCCTAAATCACCAGATTTCATGATTTTGAAAAATGGTTTGGTGATTGGTAAAAACTTTTGCAAAAACTCAAAAATCTGAAGATTATAAATCATTACAAAAAATTAAAAAAAACTGATTTCATAATTCAATAATAAAAATTTAAAAAATGTGTTTATTCATCATAACCCAATAATTTAATTATTTTAAAATTAGCGCTATTTGTTAATCCGCCAAAAGTTTCGACTACTGGGATAGAAAATAGGCGCAATAAAAGCTAGCCACGGGAGTACAAAGCCATTAGCAGCGTATTACAGCACAGGTGCACAAGACGCTCGCTTCAAAATAAATAAAGAAAAAACTTAATCTTTTATTTTCAAAATTTTTATTGTTCTTACTTGAAGCAAACCATAATTTGTTTGCACAGAGTAGCGGCAAACGTCTACGGTCTACGCAAACAAGAAAGCATGCGCTTTGCCTAGTACAGCGTTAAAGATCCTGCCAGGGCTCGCTACGCTTATCATGCATTGATGCGAATGCAGTGCTGCAGACCATCAGTCTATTTGTTTATGTTAAATTTTTAATAGGCCACTTTACCTTGCCCAATACATTTGCTTCTGAGAACTAAAATAACCTTAATCTGCCACTGGGGAATCCAGGATTATTTTGTTACTGTTATAATTCGGTAATTCTCCCAAATAATAACCCGCTGGACTTATCACAACAGCCATGAGTAGCCGAACCTGCAGATTTATGTGAATTCTTGCCTTTACAGTCTTTTTGAGGCATTAGTCCTCACCCATTACACAATAGTCGTTTACCAACGTACCTACCTATTATTTGTACATTACTTAATCAGAAGAAGTAAATTAAAATACACAAAATTTTAGCTAACATCTAAATAAATACACTTCTTCTTTTTCTTCTAATAAAACTAGTGCCTTTAATAGAGCTATTTTTTCTTCGTGTTTTAATACAAGGGGGTAGGGAAATTCATTTAAAAATTTGGTGAAATGGAATTTTTTTGTCTGATAGGTAAAATTAAAATTTTTAACTTAGCAACACTGCTATAGTTTTTATTTGTATATCAGTCAGCCGCAATCAGGTGTAGCGTGCAGGATAGGTTTTACGACACCGATAAAGTTTGTATTTATTTTATACGCAGTAGTGTGCTCGTTTGCAGCGAAGATGGAAAGTTTCGTGGACCACCTTTTAAAAGACAAATACATGTTTTGTTGTTTGTTGATACTTGATAAGGACAACGAACTTAATTTTTGAAACAAGGAAACTTTAATTTTTTAAACTTAATCCTAAATAATTTGTGCATTTGCCATTGCCTACCCAAATTTTAAACCCACAGAACGCCACTGCAACCCCCAGAATACGTGCCTACACCTGTCTCAATAATAGATGTTGAAAAACAGTATGGCAATGCGTTATAGAGTTGCCAAATTATAAAACAACACAAGCAATAGTTACTAATTTATTCATAAGTTCTAGCTTTACTTCGTTCATATTGATGTATGAATAAAATACTTTCTACATCAACAATATTTATTTATATTAACTTTATACATATTTCGACATGTTTACATGTTATTGTCAAAGATAGGATGAAAAATTAAACAGTTTGTATTGGTATAGTAAGAATAGAACTGGATAACTTGATTTTGGTTATGTAGTATGTCTGCAGATGATTTGATTTCTTATTCCAAAACTTCCAACAATGGTGACTTTAAGAGACCAATTTGTTCATTCAGTAAAAGTACAGGTTTTAAATCTTGTGAATTTTAAAGGGCTCCAGTATAATTAATTTTCATTTATCATCACAAAAGTGTAAACATTGTATAGTGTTATTAGATGTCATTAAATGAATGTGTTCTAGTAAGTGTTTAGCCTAATTGGATTTTTGTGAGTGTTTATATTTATAACACCGCACTTGTTTTTTCTACCTAATATCACAAACTATCTAATTGTAAATGCCTGATTTTAGTAATTTATCTGTTTTTACTTTTGCGTTAAACAAAACGTTTAAAATGTTGTTAATTGTTTTAAAAATTAAATTACATTTATAAACAAAACAAGTAAATGTAAAGTAAAAAATATTGGACGTTTTGGAACAAGAAATTAAGTTATCTGCAGACATAGATAACCAAGATCGGGTCATCTAGCTCTATTGTTGAAACACCAACTGTTTACTTTTTAATCTTACCTTTGACAATGACATGTAAACATGTCAAAAACGTATAAGGTTAATAAAATAGATAAATATTGATGAAGTAATCAATTATTTTATTCATACATCAATTGTTACCATTGTAGAATTTTGAACCAAATAGTAGTAAATAGCGCCTTATTAAACTTTTTAAGATTCCAGCGACATTCTTAAATGTTTATTTAATATAAATTGTAACAATCAAAAACACTCTAACTGTGGATTAACAACCGTTGAAAAACCCAAAATCTTCCACACCAGTAACTTAATAGCAGATACATGTATAGTCATATTAGTGTCACTTTATCACTGATGATGATAGCTTAGCCATCGAAATACGGATCTGGTATCAAGTTACTTGTGTAGAAAAATGTTGTGCTTTTCAAGAAATCTTTGCAGGTTAGGCAGTTGTGGAACAGGTTAAAATTTCCAAAGCAAAAAAAGCTAATATTTTAGTTCTGTTTTAAGACGTTATGGATTTTTTCGCATCTTAGTTTCCTTAATTTTCCAGCAACATTTTAAAAATATGTTTCTTATTTTTAGTTATAACTTAGCAAGTTCCAAAATTTGAGAGTAGTGACTTAGAAGGACGATTTCGAAATCGAGAAAACGCTTTTGCAATAGACTTGTACAGGAATTCTTAGTAATCTTAGATTTTATTAATGTATTAAAATGGATCAACAAAACTTTAATATAATGGCTAACAAAGATATGTTTCAAAAATGATTTTAATAAAATTCAAAATTATTTAAATTTTGACCAGAGAAATGACGAGTGTGAGAACAAAGGATGAAAATGATCTGTAATAACATTGTTTAAAGGAATTTCATTTTTTAAATTTTGAAAACCACAACTTGTACAATGACAGCAGAATCGAACCCCGAACCTTCCCCATACAAACTGATAGGTTATTTTATTTGTCTATTAATATCTCCAGACGTAGTGAAAAAGCAAAGGTTTCGGTAACTGGTTGACCGATTATAAGTACTTAAACAATGGTATTTGACAAATTTAAAATTCACATTTTGCGTGTATCGAACTGTCTTTTTCCATCTGTTAATAAATTGATGCTTCACTGTGCATAAGACGGTATCACAGTTTTTGTTGTTTGTAGTCCTTGTGTCATCTGTCGCACGGTTTGAGGAATATCTAAAACAGGTCGTAGGTGAATCATACCACACCGGATGGAAGTGCGAAGATCTCGGATTGTAAACCTCGACAGATCTGGGTTGAATGCATAACAAATAACTAAGTGGATATGCTGGGGTGGATTGATGCTGGTTACTACTCAAGATGCAGGGCTGATTTACATTATGTCACATTTACATTGTCATCCTTGAATAGGTAAGTATCTTATTCGTCTGATTTTTTTTCATATACAGTCAGATTTAAAAATCACATTTTCAATTCAAAAACAAAATAAAGTCTCAAATAATGGGGTCAAATCGGCTAAAAACGAAGATATCACGAGTGCCCCACCGTCTAATCTAACGAGCAAATATTGCTGCCATATACCGTTTGAAAAATGTAGGAGGCATAAATAAAATTGTACAGTTGGGACGAGCCGACGCGGGAATAGCCTAAGGTGGTTAAGGCGTCGCTTCGAATGATTTTATCTGCGAACGCTCTTGCAGAAGACTAGAACTTGATTTATTATGCCAAGATACGATCTTAGAAGTTACGCTCTCCTCTGGTACTGTCTTCATTTTGTTAATCAATAATGATGATATTGGAAGATCATTGTAAAATTGGATTTTATTTTATTAAAAGCTAAGAACACCAGACGTCTGCTTTAAGTATTAAATCATAAACAAACGCTCAGATTGTTATACAAGCTTAAATAAAACGCTAAAACACAGTATGTTAAAATCATTATTCACAAAAAAAAATATATATATATATATATATATATATATTGTGGGTCACATTTATCACTAGTGACTGGAAGAATCTCATATGTATTTAGATATCCATGGACACAGCAATGGCCGTTGCTTCATCCATGATGAATGTGTCACTAGAGGCCGTTTTTAAAATGTCATATGCGAACTGACACACCGCCTTATATATTCTACCGTATGTGCATACGTAACCCGCAGACGAACTATTATTCAGTAAGGGAACTTTATTTAATTTCAAGCGGGAGGGGAAATTCGGCGCATTTTCAGGAAGAACTCGCTTTGTAACTGCGGAAAATTTTGACGCAATTAAATAAATTCGCTTATCTTCTGCCTAGCGTATTCCTTACCGAATGCACAGGTGCAAGATCGCAGACACGCCAAATATTTGTAGAGCAGAGTTATTCGAAGTCACGCTCGCAGTTTTGCTTGGCTTGATCTTCACCACAAAACGTTTCCGTGTTGAAGTAGTGTTTGTACCCCCGACGTCAAGATGGATAAACGAGATGAAAGGAAACCCCCATGTTACAGCTTCGAATTCGTAATTACGAACTAAACATTTTCTACCTTTTGTATGCCTAGGTTTCAAATGACTTGAGCTTATTTTTGATTTGTTTAGAAGTTTCTGCTAAAGAGGCAATTCTTACTTTAATACAATTCTCTCAGATAGAAATCAAACATTTAATTGCACGAACTATTATTTATATTTCATTTATAAATTCTGTTGCTATAACAACACTAACCGTTTACTTTCTATAACCTTTGACAATGGCATGTAAACATGCCGAAATACGTATAAGGTTAAAATAAATAAATATTGTTAAAGTAATTAAGTATTGTATATACCTATAATCAATATTATTTATATCATAAAACAAACATTGAACATTGACGGCAACACTGGCGTGTCTAACGTAATTAAAGTTTATAAATTATTGGAAATATTTAAGAAAATAGGATAGTAGGTAACTATAATTAAGGGTACGTTCTTATACATCAGATATGAATAATATATAGATTATACAACATTCAAAAAATCGATTTTTATAGTTCTACTAATTAAAATTTGTTGAGGTGGTTTCAATATAGTATAGAAGAATTTTCTTAGGATTTAAATTTTTAAATTAATACATTTTAATCTGCATTTTGAACTTTAAAAAGATGATGTTTAGTGATATATAAAATAAAAAAGATTGCATATATCAAACGATCTGAGCTAACCATTTGACTCATAAACCTTTTCCTGGATCATGGAGTGTCTGCAGTTAAATTTGTAGATTTTTCAAATTAATCGACTTAGTTTACCTAAACTTTCCCGCACTTTAAAAATACTTACTTTTATGTTTTTAAAACTAAACACAAAAAAAATAGTTTTGCCATCACACGACGGTACTATAAATAGAGAAGTGTTAAAACAAGTTATCCCGTTATAGTTTTAGCTGAATATTGACTACTACACATCTCGGGGTCCGTGAAGTTGGCAGGTCAATGAAAGCACTAACGACAGCAATTGCGCCAATCGTTAGTGCTTCGTTAGTGCTCTTTAGTGCCCTACCAAGAAAACCAGAAAACCATCACATTTTCGAGTAATTAAAAAAACAAAATCGCCTGCCAGCTTCACGCTTAGCAGGCACACTTTGAGCACTAACAAAAAAAATGTTGCCAATCGTTAGTGCTTCGTTAGTACTCTTTAGTGCTCTAATTAAAATATCAGCAAACAAACACATACGTGAGTAATTAAAGAAAATTAGTTGCCTGCCAACTTCACGCTCAGCAGGCACACATTAAGCACTAACGAAAAAATTGTAGCCAATCATTAGTGCTTTGTTAGTGTTCTTTAGTGCTTTGAATAATAAACCAGCAAACCAACACATGTCCGAGAAATTAAAGAAAAACCGTCTTGACTGGCAACTTTACGCTACGCAGGCAGGTATGCTAAAACTTATGGTTTCTATAGACAGTATGTCATCGTCGTCTGTGCGTAGCATAATTAAATTCTAACGCGCTGTGTATTATTTATTACCGTTTGGTTTTTATCAAGAACTAGAGGCAAATACCTTTAAACTAATTAATCTGCGTCTGAATCTGTGGTTCAATTATTACTGCATATTCGACGTCCACTTGATTTATTATTAATGCTGCTTGGAGTCTTTTACAATCATCTTTTTTTTAAAAGAAACCCCAAAAAGTGGCACGTTCTCATATTCGATATTAGTTTTATAGAAACCGGCGAGAAACGTTAACTGCATAATTTTTAATGCGTTCTTATACTGCATATTATGCTACACTATTACGCGGCTCAAAAATGCCGGCATCGTGTCTACAGGAACTATACCTGGATTCAATTATGTAATTGTAAAGATAAATATGTAAATCTCTTACAGGAAAACACTTTTTATTAGTATACTGTACGTTATAAAGTTTCAATAGTACAGTATTCCTTTCTTGTTGTCAGCTAAACAATAAAGCTTTTATAATAACTAATTGGTGGCTGATGTACTGCTGCTGTAAACAAAAAAAAACATTTTAAAGTTTTGTTTAACATCAAACTACATTTTAGCGATATTTGTCAAATTTTAGCTTTGTTATATTTGGCTAATGATGTCATCGATTTTATTTAATGGAAAATAGTATTATTATACTTCTTTTTGTAGTTCTTGAATATTTCATGATTCTTAAAATACAAAGACCGCCGCAAATACTAAGTGCTACCCCATCATAAAAATTATTTTAGCATAGCTTTACTGTTTTGAGATTATGTTGCAGTCATCAATATTTTTAAATAGCATGATATATATTTTGTTACATTTTGTGATACAAAGCTTTCTACTTTTTCAATCATATAAAAAATGTTTGAAGAAAATGTGAAAAACGTTTCTGTCAAGTTCTCTATGAATTGTAATAAAACGAAAACGGCGACAGAAACAATGAAAAATAGAAAATTAACTTGACACTCACGATGCTTTTTTGTTTCCATATATTCATTGTTTCTCTCTCTCCTTATTATATATATTATATTATATATTATATTCGTTTTATTACGATTCACGGAGAACTGAATGAAAAAGTTTTTTGCATTGCAAAATTTTTTTTATTTAACGATATGAAAAGAAGAAGGCGCTCTACCGAATCTAGGAAAAAAAGTCTCCGTAAAAAAGTCCCCTGGAAAGAAAGTCTCCGGAAAAAAGTCCGCGAAAAAAAGTCTCCTGGAAAAAAGTCCCCTGGAAAGGAAGTCTCCCGAAAACAATCTCTTGGAAAAAAGTCCCCGGAAAAAAGTTAAAGAAAAAAAAACGGAATAAAAGTCTGTAGGGAAAAAACCTGAAAAACTTCAAAAAAAAGCAAAACTCATAAAAACAGAAACGTTTTAAATATAAAATAAGTTTATCTAAATATAAGATAAACTTGCATTTTGTTTATAGTGTTCATCGTTGGCAGTGAGTTTATTAAAAAGCTTATATTTTGATTAAACCGGTAAATTCAGGGCTAGTTGAGTTGCTAGATTATTACAAATTAACCTAACCTACCCTAACCGTATATGAAAATCAGGTGAAGTCGTGTATTTTAATGAACTCTTTTACAGGGCTTGAATATCCAACGCTTTTTTGACGTTTTTCCGGAGACTTTTTATCAAGGAATTTTTTTCTGGGGCCTTTTTTTTCCTGGAGATTTTTTCCGTGTACTTTTTTCCCGGAGACGTTTTTTCCGGAGATTTTTTTCTGGCAATTTACTTCCGTGGATTTATTTGATGACTTTTGACTAGAGACTTTTTTCCGCCTTCCCGCTCTACCATAAACGTGAAAAAAAATATACCAACTAATTTAAAAATATTAACAACTGCGCCATAAAACTGCGCCGAAACAGTTGAAACTATAAAAAAAATGAACATTGCCAAAAGCTATAATTGTGGGTGTCATTTTATCTGATCTATGCCTTATTGACTTAAAATGTATAATAAGAGTTTGTAGCACGGGGGGGGTGGGGCATTTACTGAATGTACGGTATATTTAAATTTAGTACTTACCTTAACCAGGCGTTTGAAGTTATCCCGGTAAGGCACTAATGATCACTATCGCTTACAGAGGCAGTTTTTTGATATTTAACTGATTTTAATTATAGTCCAAATCCATATTAAGATCTACAACCAACAGCGATTCGAGCTAAGTGCAGAAAACGCTAACACAAATTGCAATTGTTCCTCTATAGTATAATTTTCAAACAAGCTTTTTTGTTATTGGATTGCCAAATTTCTCAGTAAGTAATAGAATTTACTAAAATATAAATGTGCGTTTAAAGAAAAACATTCATCAAACAGTACAATAAATTTTATTATAAGTTACAATATTTAAATTTTGGTGTATAATGAAACACGTTCAAACATCTGCTGAAAATGCAAGTAGACATTGACATAAAGAGACAGTATCATAAATAATGCTAATTGTGAATTCATTTAAGGGTTCTTACCTAAAAGTAGCAACAATCATTTTTATGATGGGGTAGCACTAAGTATTTGCGGCGATCTTTGTATTTTAAGAATCATGAAAAATTCAAGAACTACAAAAAAAAGTATATTAATAATTTTTTCCACTAAAAAAATCGATGACATCATTAGCCAAATATAACAAAGCTAAAATTTAACAAATATTGCTAAAATGTAGTTTGATGTTAAACAAAACTTTAAAATGTTTTTTTTTTGTTTACAGCAGCAGTACATCAACCACCAATTAGTTATAAAAGCTTTATTGTTTAGGTGACAACAAGAAAGAAACACTGTACTATTGAAACTTTATAACGTACAGTATACTAATAAAAAGTGTTTTCCTGTAAGAGATTTACATATTTATCTTTACAATTCCATAATTGAATCCAGGTATAGTTCCTGTAGACACGATGCCGGCATTTTTAAGCCGCGTAATAGTGTAGCATAATATGCAGTATAAGAACGCATTAAAAATTATGCAGTTAACGTTTCTCGCCGGTTTCTATAAAACTAATATCGAATATGAGAACGTGCCACTTTTTGGGGTTTCTTTAAAAAAAAAAGATGATTGTAAAAGACTCCAAGCAGCATTAATAATAAATCAAGTGGACGTCGAATATGCAGTAATAATTGAACCACAGATTCAGACACAGATTAATTACTTTAAAGGTATTTGCCTCTAGTTCTTGATAAAAACCAAACGGTAATAAATAATACACAGCGCGTTAGAATTTAATTATGCTACGCACAGACGACGATGACATACTGTCTATAGAAACCATAAGTTTTAGCATACCTGCCTGCGTAGCGTAAAGTTGCCAGTCAAGACGGTTTTTCTTTAATTTCTCGGACATGTGTTGGTTTGCTGGTTTATTATTCAAAGCACTAAAGAACACTAACAAAGCACTAATGATTGGCTACAATTTTTTCGTTAGTGCTTAATGTGTGCCTGCTGAGCGTGAAGTTGGCAGGCAACTAATTTTCTTTAATTACTCACGTATGTGTTTGTTTGCTGATATTTTAATTAGAGCACTAAAGAGTACTAACGAAGCACTAACGATTGGCAACATTTTTTTTGTTAGTGCTCAAAGTGTGCCTGCTAAGCGTGAAGCTGGCAGGCGATTTTGTTTTTTTAATTACTCGAAAATGTGATGGTTTGCTGGTTTTCTTGGTAGGGCACTAAAGAGCACTAACGATTGGCGCAATTGCTGTCGTTAGTGCTTTCATTGACCTGCCAACTTCACGGACCCCACATCTCGTTGGACTATGTTCCGGTTTACAAGCTTCCAAGCTTGAGAGACACCTTTTGAGAAACTACCGTTTAGAAAAACGGCTTCTTTGTTTCACATTTATAACATACACATTCTTCCTTTTTGACGCTTTTGGGAATCTTGAATTTTGTTATAACCTTTCTACCTCTAGATAGCACATACTGGAATTTGACTCCAGTATGAAACCATCTAATCTCAATTTGCCTGTAGTTTTTCTTGGAATTAGATTTATGTTCTTTCTTGTTTTTTTCGCAATGATGAGAATCCTCATCTAATGTGCTCGAATTTCTATAATGCTTTTTTATCAAATTATTTCAAATAATTTAGTAAAAGATCTACTTTTGTTGCATGTTTTGAAAAAAAAATTAACAGCAGTTCTGTCACCTATTTCCGAAAAATAATTAATCGTTTGGTTATCGTGTGATTTAATAACCGCTCGATTAACCTAAAAGTAAGTCTTTCAGTTCGCAAGTTCAAATCACCGCTGGGGCGTTACTATTTTTTAAATTTTCTTTTCTTGCTTCATTTTTTTTGTAGAAACAATGCTATTTACTCAGTTATTGGTGCGCGAAGGTTTAAAACGTAAAAAGTATAGGACAGTACCAGCGACCTGTTTCGCCTATTTTTACTTACCTTAACCTCTAGTGAAGTAAGGAAAGTTATGATTTTATGCAAATTTTCGAATTTCAGATTTTAACGAAAATACGCGTTTTGTGGTACATGGATCTAAAAAAATGACTTTTAAAAAGGTTTGTCTGTGGGTGGGTGCGTGGATGCGTGGGTGGGTGGGTGAGTGCGTTCCTTTCTCTATATCGCCGGAACCCCTTAACTGATTTTTATAAGATTTATAGTGTGAAAGTTTTTTAGTTGCAGGCAGCTCTTTGTAAGTTTGTTAATTGGAACCGGAAACGGAAATTATACCTTGTTTTGGTATACATTATTTTAAACACTTTTTTAAAATTTCTATTACATAGCGTTGTAGGGCATTTAAAGACAAATCAAATGATTTGTTTCCAAATGCCGTATCTACGAAATGAAGGCCGCTAGGAATCTTTGGAAATTTTAGTTTAAATTCCCGATTACTCAAAAGCAAAATATCCAATCAATAAAAATTGTAATATTATTTGATAGCCCTTAACAATTATAATCAAGTGATGTAAACATATTTTTCTAACTATTAAAACTGGGAATATACTAGCTTCTCAAAGTTTTGAACTATTTCAAAAAATTGCTCCTCAAAATCTGCCTACAACATTTTTTTCTAAATTTCTGAACCGCTAGAGATTATATTGAGCTACAAATTTGTTTTTTACTAACCTCCCAAATTTTACTCTGCCGCCCTTCAGGAATTTTTGAAAATTTTGATACTGATTAATTATTTATTCAAAAACACATACAAGAATTGTTATAAACTTTATTTAGTTTAACAGCTTATTTAAAGTAGTCGATTAGGATTAGCAACAATTTTCAACCATATTAAATATTAAGAAAAAAAAAACGATACTTTTTAATTTCAACAACGCATTTTCGGTAAGTTACGTAATGTCAATTGATTCTACTTAAAAATATATGTATTATTCTTTGATATGTATTTTTGATAACTCTTGAAATAAAGCTTTTACAGCGAGTTGCTCCGAAGTCCAAAGCGCATCTAATCGGTTGTAAAGCGCGGTCGGTTACCGTGCTGCTATCCTATGCAGCTACCTAAGTTATGCAATCCAATATCCAAAATTTTACTCTGACGCCTTCCAGGAATTTTTTTAAATTTTGAACTAGACGCGTTTTCCGAAAGTTACGTGATTTTAACTATGCCTATCAATTAGCTCTAATAAAAAAAATATTTTTTTATCTTTGCATATTTTAACTCTATAAATAAAGCTGTTATAATCATTTGTGATGCGAGGTCGTGAGCGCATTACCTATCGTTTTCATGTAGTCGGCGAGCACGCCGCACGTAACTACCGCCTTGGGTCTGTAGCGGGCGGTTTGTACCGGCTGAAGATGACTACATGTAAATTTTCCAGTCATTTTATAACGCGAGACTGTTTTAAACGTAAAAAGTATGGGAAAGTACTAGCGATCTGCTTCGCCCATGTTTGTGTTTATATGTTTCATTATTCACAGCAACACTACCAGTATTTGAATTCTTGAAATCATCATCAGCAGCAGTAGAACATTTTCTAGTACTCTGCTGGACTTTATGTAGATTCCTGCCTGGACACAAGTGGTGTGATAAAAGACTTAATGTGCTACATCGCCTGTACTAATTGCTGAATTACCTTCTACACTACTTAGATTGTTTCGAATGTCTTCCTCCGTGCCTAAGATACGTCATTATCGTTCTTTTCCTAGTTCTACAGGAAATACAGGTTCAGGCTATCTAAGCCTTTCGCGCCATCGGTATGAATATTTCTTGATGCGGTACCTGGCCTTAAGGAAACCTTTATGCATAACTACACGCCTTAGCAATGTCATTGCCACTGACTGCATTATTCAAATTCACACACAAAATGCGGATCTTCATATTTTGCAGCTGTAAATTGAGCCATTTCTGTTAAATAACTTCGATGAGAAACAACTAACAGGTAGTACTTTAATAAAAAAAAGTAATATTTTAGTGACTACTAAAAAGTGACTGTTTAAAGAAAAGTCACAGATGTTAACGTAAACACGCTAAATTAAAAAAAAATGGAATAATAAAATTTAATTGTAGCAGTCTTAAAAATTTGCGGTGCCAATTTTAACAGTGATTTAAGTAGAAATCGTCTAGCTAAGTCAAAACTGCCTAAAATTTTGTGGTTTCCTATTTTCCAAATTTCCTGCCAGCTATACTAGACTGAAGAGGAGCAACAACTTCGAAACAATGATTATCTGTAACTGCGTGGTCGTTTTTTTTTGTAAAACCAAAAATGTCAATAGTTGTAAATGCTGTCAAATTAAGGGAAGTTATGTGTCTATTATAAGCAGGTTATTTTAGACAGTTATGGAACCGCCACCCACTAGCCTCAACTTTGACTTTGAGGGCATCGTACAAGGTTAAAGTCATATATTATTATCAAGGTCAGTTTATCCTCCACCTAACCTTGATTTTCAAGGTCATTAATCAAGGTCCACTCTCCCCCCACCACTGTTTAAAGCTAAGGTCGATGTTGAAGGTTACAAACTCCCCCTTCCACTGTACATCGATGTTAAAAGTCGTAGTGTAACACTAACGCCAATGATCGAGGTCAACAGAGAAATAATTCAAAGCCAACAATCTTTGTAATTTGTTTATTTGCTACTATAATCTATGTATATGTTAACATTGAATGTTAACGTAAGCTTGTTGTATTTACAGACCAATAAACTAGATTAATTTGTATTTGCTGTGTATTACCATTGCAATTAAATGAATTCTATCTTGTTTTCGTTTCAATTATTTGTTGACTTTGGGAGTGGCCTTGCAACTTGGTCTTTGTAGTTGGGGAAGTTGACCTCCGTCAATGATCTGGAAACTCAAGGGTGGTGTGGGAGGTGACTTTGTTTATGATCCATAACCTTAACCTTAACCTTGAACAATGACCTTGAAAGAGTAGCTTTGACATTAAAGTCATGGTCAGTGGTAGAGGAAGGTTCCAGAACTGTTTAAAATAACCTACTATTAAACACTTCATATTTCATTGGTTTAAATTAATAAACAAGTAAAAAGAGGTTGAGCCCGGTGGCGAAGAAATTGTAATTTTTTTATTGAAAAAAACAAAACGGTTTTACTTGTTTTAAAGCTTGCTTTCGTAAATATGAAAGAGCGAAATCAAAAGAATGCGTAGCGGGGTTTGGAAATTCCCATTTAAAAATATTATTCCGCAATGTAGTAATAAATGCGGTTAAAAGCGGCGTTCCAGAAGTTGGTGAATTAACCCGCAACATGAATTGTACAAGACAAGTCCCCTAGCGCATTGTTCCCACGAACAGCCATTTTATCACCAGCCCCTACATTCCTTCTCAAGCCAATAAACCTGCCAAGCGGCTCGTTCATTTGATTCATTCCATATTCCGGCCTGGTATGCAATTTACATGTTATCGATATTTTTATCTTCGTTATAAAATCGTTTTACAATCAGCCGTCGCTAGTTCTACAGCTCATAATAATGGGGTAGGCAAGCTTTGTTCCTGTAGCGCCTGTATTACCCTTCAGGATTTGACGCTCTTAGCTGAAACGATTCCCATCCTGCCTTTCGCTCGACTAGCGCCGTTTAGTGGCTTTATGTGCACCTAGTCTTGTAATAAGAACAATTTGCACACGACGCGTTTGTTGACTTTAAGTGCCGGAATGGAAATTATAGATAATCAATGCATAACCGCAATGGTCTATGCGCTGTTTGGACAGCTGTTGAACCTCTCGAGAACGTGGAATACCTCTTATTCTACGCGCATCCCCTTCAGCCAATCAACTTGAGAAACACGCTACATTGCACCCTGATAACATCATTTTAAAAAATAAAACCGTATAATCCTGACAGATGAATCAAAAGCACAACCGCTATACGCGTGCCATAAAACCGCACACCGTTTTGTGTAAGCCGCTCAACTTCGGAGGTTTCGCTAAAGCGATGGAATAGTGAAGTCAAAAAAGTTTCTGCACCTACAGCTTCGGAGATTAGAGAAGAATTATCGATAACCTATCAATCCGCTCTCACTAGATAGCACGCCAGAAAGCACCAATTTTAACTACATCCGCCATCAGGTTATTGTTGAAGATTTACCATTTTGTACCTGAATTTTGGAATTTATTAACAAAGCTAATTTTCTACCTTCAGTCATCACCGACTGAAGAGAAATTCTTTCGTACCTATCATAAAACGATAATATTGAAACTTTGCAGTACTCTTGCCAGTTAAACACAGTCTTAAATATATGTGGGCCTAATGTAAAGTATTAGTTTACTGTTGTCTTTTTATTATTTTAGAATTTATTCAGACAGCAATTTTACCGCTCACTGAACGAACAACTTCAGCATTATAAAAATGTCAACGTGAGATTGGAGTCTTGAGGGGCTTAATATACAATAATGCGAAACGTACGTAGACATATTTGATGTTTCTCGGCAAATATAAAATGAGAATACCACGAAGTCATATTCAATTCACGTCTATATTTAAAAATTAATATATTTGCTACATTTGTTATTTTTAAAGTTGAGTTGATTTTGAATGTAATGCAACAATGTATTATAGTATTAGACAGTAACACAATTACTGGCTAGACCTGGTTTTCTATACATTACCTGAACTTTTACATATTTCTATTTTTAAAAGCATGTGATATTGTAGGGTTTTAGTGCCAACAGCTGCTATAAAATAAGAATCCGTATAACGACTCCTAACGCTATGACAAATTTTCATTGCTCGCTTTACCGCTAAGGCTCCAGTGTCTATAATAACACAAGTGTTATTTATTAAGTCCTACTCTTTTATATACATCAAAAATTAAAGTAAAAAACATATTTTCTGAAAGCATATGCATATGATATTAAATAACACCAGGGACTAAAATATAAAATTTGTCTGACCAGAAATGAAAGGAGGGATTAGCCGCTAAATGTTGCTGAATCTTAATTTTTTCAGAATCCTGTTCTATTGTCACTGATGAGCAATTTAGATTAAACTCGACTCATGAGTCATATCAAGCGATACGACATTTTGTCTAAAGCCCAGCATGCATTTATCTTCAACAACTCTACCAATACTGCCCGCTTCAATTTGATGCATTTTATGGTAAAACAGCAGAATTTATCATCCTTACTTTTTGGCATGTCCAAGGCCATTGATCTAGTTTAACCTCGTTGAAGTCCATATTTGTTGATTAGAGGTATATAAAATACTTAAAAAGAAATAAGAAATAAATAAGAAATCAAGTCATCTGCAGACGATTAACGAGATCAAGTCACCAAGTTCTATTGCTATAACAACACTAACTGTTTACTTTCCATAACCTTTGACAATGGCATCTAAACATGCCGTAATACGTATAAGGTTAAAATAAATAAATATTGTTTAAGTATTTTTTATACCTATAATCAACATATAATTTAATTAAATAAGCCCGAGAAGAAGTAATACATTATCAATTTAAATGCTGCGATAAAATCTGTTTTAAATCAAAACATATTTCAGCGAAATAAATACTAGAACAACTAATACAACATCACACATTGCATGATCAACTAAGTTTACGAGCCGACTTTTTGGTCAGGTTGGCGGCGGATGACCCGAGGTCACGCGTAAAATGTAATCACACGCCCCGGTAAAAATTAATTTCAATGCATTTCAATACAATAAATGCTAAGATAAATGCTGCATCATTACAGAACCTTCTATCTCTTGCCGTTTCGGATATTCCAATGGTAGGCAGAATTAAAGTTTACACCCTGTACAGATTAGAGTTGCTAGGCGTATGTGTATTGTAAGAAATTAGTATCACTTCATAACTTATAAATGTTTTATTATGCATATCTATCTATCTATCATATGTCTCTTTTCTACTGTGGTGTCATTTTCTAGTTTTCGTGTAAAGATAGCAACAGAGTGTTTTAATTCAAAAAAAAAACATTGCTAACATTACTTAATATTACTTCTTGTAAACAATATTTTAAGGAATTAAATATATGTACCCTACCTTCTATGTATTTATACAAATTGATTTAGTCGAATCAAGAAATTTGTATTAGATACAGAGGGATGTATGACAATAAGGATGAAAATCAGAAGCGGTAATAATTTAGGGGCTCTTGTCATACCCCAGTGATTACAAAGCTCGAAATGGCTACATATAAAAATAATAATAATAATAATATTTATTGAACATAAATCGAAATAATTACAAAGAAAAAATAAATAATTAGGGAAAAAATAAAAAAGAAATAAAAAGAAAAATAATTTAACATACTTATGTTCAAAAGAGAAATTGGCATTGCCATTACTCACCTTCCCCTAAAAAATCAAATTTGACATAACAAATTTATATTGTAGGAGGTTATTGTGATGCAACGGTTTGTCTATTTGATAAACAGGCTTTAAATGTAGTTTTAAATTTAGCAAGCCAACAATTGTTGAAGAAATTAATACAAGAATTAATACTTATATTAATATGAATTACAACGTGCACATGATTTTATCCCACAAGTTAATGGTTTGATCACAAGACCCAATTTGATAATAACCACCAAGGCGCGCTTTTTTTGATAACTCTCAGTGTGATCATAACCCTTCAAGCCATTCTTTATCAGAACGTCCAGATTGATTATAACCCCTAAACGCTTTCTCAGTTATAGTGTCGAACGTAAGCTATAAGATCACAACCCCAAATCACAATAAATTAGAGAATTTTAAAAAGATCACACCCCGAAACTGATTTAATCATAACACCCAAGTTAATCACAATTGTCTTCTTTATCGTAAAGTCCCAAATGATCACAACCCTCAATGACGCCTGCTGCAAAGGTTCTTAACGGACGTCGTCGGAAAGAGTTTTGTTTATCATAACCATCTATTACGGCAAAACTTATTATCGCATTCTAGATCATAACGCACAAAGTGATCAATTGATCACAATTCCAGAACGAAGGTTGCTGCAAAAGTACTTAACGGTCGTCGTCAACAAAAGCTCCATAACTTCTTGGCTTCTGGTTTGGTGTCGCGTCATCGTGCGGGAAACGCCGACATTTCCTCCACGGCTGCATACGGCGTCAGGGCTGTGACGTGTACAAAACCTAGACATTTCTCGCACAGATGCCAGATACCCAACATGCTACGGACAACGTCCGTGCAAACCTGGGACTAAACATATAATTATGTATTTAGTTTCTGTTTTGAAATTTTTATTAAAATTGTACGTATTTAACTAAATCTAGAATTTTTGGATTAAAATCCTATCATGTTTAATAAATCTAAAGATGCTTATTAACTATGTATATTCTATATTTCATTAAAACCGCACCACTTGTTTCGAATATATGGGGGAACCAACGCTGCCACCCTTCTACTAACCTTTTTATGAACCACGTTTTGAGGTTTCTATAGATGTTCAAAACTTGCATTTCCATTGAAGTTTGAACATCTTTTGTTCCACTCACTTTTCAGTTCTCTCACCACTATACGGAGTATAGCTACAAGGAGGCTTATGTGATTTAATTTATTGTAAATGTAAAAATGTAAATTTATTGTAAATTTTTGATTTAAGTGGTTATGATTAAAAAAACCTTTCGCGACGACGTCTATTAAGTATGTTTGCAACAGGCGTCACGGCGTTAAGCGTTGTGATCAGTTTCGACGTTACGATCAAGAAGGAAATGGAAGGTTATGATCAACTTAGACAAAAAATAGCTTTGGAGGTTGTGATTATTGGGAGTTATGATCGCGTCACATTGGACACTCTAAGAAAACACTGCAAAAAGTGCATTTTGACGGTTCTGATCAAAGTAGGTGTTGTGATTAAATAATATAAATAAAAGTATATGATCAAGTGCACATTATACATATGTAAAAATTGGGCTTTGAATTAAGATTAGGGGTTGTAATGTAGACCCAGTTTTTAGATATCTCGGCATAGAACGCATTTTTGAGTAAAAATCGTACTATAAATGTACCGAAGCTAACAATTCCTTGCCATTAAAGGTTATGGAAATACAATATATTAATAAGTTTTAAATTGCCCTAAAATCATTTCTGATAGAAACGACTTTTTATATTTTGAAAAATTTCTATATTCAGCCTCATTACAAAATTGAACATTTAATGAAAAGCTGTCTTTATTTAAGCATTTCAGACTAGTTAGTGAACAACTTTTGTCAAAACATGTAATACCTCGTCAATTTCATGGGTCACCTAGGTTTATTTCTCGGAACCACTCTTTTCAGCTTTTTGTTAAGGGGAAGGTGAAGTAACGCACTTGCATTCTAAATCATAAGTAGAATGTGTTGCCCTAAAAAATAAACCACCGAAAATGGCTTAAGCTTACGTTTGTTTGTACAAAATTAGCTTATACAGTCTGAATAGATTAAATAAAGAAATAATTGTTAAAAAAAGAAGTTTTAGCAGTTTATAATAATAAATTCATGGCCAACTCGAATTTTTATTTTAACGTTCCCTAGCGAGTAACCGTTTAACTTCGTAACTTTTAGGCGTGATTAAATAAGAATTTAATGATCTACAACAAAAATAACAGGTGCTATTTAAGAAACAAAGTTTGCCTTACTTCTGGTGAAACCGGTGTTGTTTCTAAAGGAATTTAAAGAGTTGTAAGTACTATAAACGCTTGCAAATGGCTTGGGACATTTAGGCCAAATTACCTGGTATAAGTTCCAACAAAACACGATATAAATTTAATTGATTTAAATTTCCAAATTTAAAAAAAACTTAGATTTTAATAGTATTTAAATTTGACAGTTTTTCTGGTTGCGATAAAACATTTTGCTTCTCTGCTCGTCATACCAAAAGTTTATGCCGATGTGCCAACTCATTCGAAAGTAAGTAAAAGTTAAAGTTAAAATTCTCAAAAAATTGTAGCGGCTGCCATTTTAAAACTAGATAGAACGGTAAAAAGATTCGTTTTTTATCAGATCCTATTTTGAAGTTTATGATTCATACAATGGAAGTATGGGAATGTAAAACTTGAGTAATGGTTTCAGTTTTTATAAAAACCCATATTGACATGTAAATTTAATTACCCAATTTTCAATTCAATTCCATATGACTGAATGTAAAGTTTTTCTGGGAGACTTTAAAATAATACGTTTGGAGCTCATACTTCATATACATTTTTTTCGAGGATGTAGAATTCCAGCAAATTTTCATATTAAATCAACAAAGTTAAAATTCACTGTCAAAAAAGTACACGCTGTTTCATTTCATATCAGCCAGTGAAACAAAGTAACTTTTGATTGTCAACTAAATGCTTTAATTAACACGAGCGTAAGATTTTTTTAGCTCGATTAAAATCCAAACGTGTCAGAAACTGTTTCGTCTATTTTTAACAAAGTTCACTTTTTTTGGGTATCAACTTAATGACACAGGAAACCCTTTATGATAGCTGGAAGCATAAAATCAAACGTCAAAAGTTCTTTTACTTAAATTCACTCTGTTTTAAATAAACGCCCTACGGTATCTGAATAAACGCGTGTGAATTTATATTTCCCAATTGGCCATAATGTGCTTAGTTATCTATACCCAAAAGTATCGTATGTTATTTTTATGTTATGGATAGCAATGAAACAAACAATATGGCTTATTTCTGTTATATATTATAATAGCAATGATAAAGTGCAAATTTTGATAATTTCGTCAAGTGTTTATAGTCTGGTTTGATTAAAATAACTACATTTTAATATTGAAATAACACAGAAAAGTACCTTATCAAAATTTACTAAGTACTCATAGTGTACTGCTATAATACTATCTCCTTACATTAATTACTTTTATTTAAAATTGATATAAACAACTTATATTTTAAATTTCTTTTGAATAAAGTAGGATTTATTAACATTTTAACTGTACGAATTTAAAACCTGTCATTGCAAATTTCTGAGCATTATTAGATGTTTTGTGTACAACCCAGGAAAACGTAAAATATTAAATACCTACATCAAAACGCAATTTTGTATCTCCTGTCCCTTGAACAAATATAACAAACATCTAATTTAATCTTTATTAATTCTTACAGAAAGAGAGGGCTGAATCAAGAATTTCAAGTCGGTCTTGATTCAGTCACGAAACCTAACTCTTACTTTTTAATTTTAATTTTACTTTTAGACTTTCTTGTGTTGTCATCACAAAAATTAATTTACAATGTACTAAAAAAGCTTGAATTCTTATTTATTAGAAAGCTCACCCTGTAAATTCTGCGAATGAAAAATATGTTATAAATATAGATATCAACGACTTGCAATCTTTGTTAGTAGTTTCAGAAATTTTTCATAATATATCTTTATTACAAAAATTAAGTACGTACGAGGTGCTCTCAATGCTGATGTTAAAATTAAGGTAAAAACCAATTGAGGTTGTATAAATGATTCTCTACTTTTTCATCATGAAATGAAAACTATATATCATTTTTTCGCAAATTTTATTACGATGGAGATGCCTAAAACTGGACATATTTTTGGGGATTTTTATTATAACCATCACGGTTTTTGTTAGAAATTGGCAAAATTTTGTCTGCTTTTTATCTATCTAAAGAGGTAGTATAGCAGTAGTAGTATAGTATCAATGTACGTAAAGACGTACATTGATTTGTTACGTTTTAAGCTTTAACTAAAATAGACATTTTTAAGTTTTCAGAAATTGTATGAATAATTAGCAGAAATTTGTATATTTCTAAAATAAAATGGGATCTAAGTTTCAAATGGTGGAAGATGGTGCTGGAGCTGAAATATGGGGGGGAAACCCCAAAAAAAGTATGTGGGTGGCAAAACAGTGCGAGATCATTGGTAATGAGCAAGCTGACCCCCTAACCATAGATCGGCAGCCACTACGCCAATCGCATCTAAACCGTTCTGTGGGGTGTTAACGTGTTATGAAGGAGCCGAGCCATTATAAATGTAATGAGCTGCTTGGCTTGAGTACAAAACAACTCTAGAAGGTAGCAGTTTCTAGTTATGGGCTATTGCCCACTGACGCAGCTGGGACATGGGACTTGCAAATGAACCAACCGGTAAAAAGTGTGAAATGGAGGAAGAAACAGCAATCCACATTTTATGTTACTGCGAAGCACTTGCCGGCAAGAGATTTGCTACCTTTGGAACAGGAACCTTAGAGTCTGAGAATATAGGAATCATCAAAGTTAGTCAGACGATTGAGTGCATATGTGGGCTGAACCTACTTGACTAACGGTCATACATAGGGACGGAACAATAGTCTTGCAGGCCGCATTTTCTTAGACGCGTAGGCGTACAAACCCGTGAATAATAATAATATAATAGTCATAATAATATTGCAACCAAATAGTAGCTCTAAATAACCGGAAAAACAACTAAAGATGGCACGTGTAGACTATGCCGCAATACCATGAATTTATTGATGTTTTTTTCTTGCACCGAATCAGTACACCATAAGACACAACAAACTGTCACAAATAATATTTTTGGAGATGGCCAAACAGTACAATATGTTGAATGTAATGCCTTTACCATACTATTAGTACACTTCAAACTTAGTAGCAGAGACCACTGACTACACGCTGTACAGCGACAAGCAAATGGTCAGTGACCGAACAGTACAGCAAAACGAACCAGACATCGTGGTATTTAGCAAAACAGATAAATCGGCTATAATCATAGATTTCGCTATCTCGCTGGCGGCAATTATTTATCCAGCTGAAACAGACAAAATAGAAATATATAAACATTTGTCACTAGAATCTGAAAAAAATAAAGAAACTTACTCTTATCAGAACATATCCCATCATTGTCACAAACATGGTTTAAAAGCTGGCTGCTTAATGTTTCTTTTTTAATTTTGTAGATTTATCATGATAGGGCTACAATTTTGTTAAAGTCCTAGACTGCCAATTTTTTGTGACATCTCCTATGAATTCGTGAAAATCGAAAATTTATCCCTTTTTACTGAATACACAGAGGACCATGAAACATTTCTGTTTAAGCTAACTATAAATGTCTTACACAAAAGCAGGGTTTAGTCTCTCGCTGCACTTTCCGTTTTGGACGAGAAACGCATTATTAATTTATCTTAGTCGCTAACGTTGATATGCAAATTCTAAAAGATTCTAGTTATGTACCTGGGGATATGGCTATAGAAAAAAATAAATAATAAATAATAAAATAATATTAATTGCTATGGATAATTTTCAAATTTTAAAGTGATTTCTATGCAGTCATTATAAACGATTGTATTTTCGCTTCTTAAGCTGTGACGGCTTAAGCACTACAATTGTTTCTCACTTTGTTATGGTTACGGCGGACCGTTTATTAGATACTATTAACTGCTCTCTGAAATATGTCATTTTTCCAGATACTTGGAAAGCTACTAGAATTATTCTATCTAGAAAAATTGATAATACAGTATTATGCGAAACGTTTCGATCTATAAATACTAGTCTGATATATGAAAACGTTTTAGAATTAATAGTCAAAAAGCAGTTAATAACTTGCTGTGAAACTGGTTCTGTTATTATACGTTAGCAATCTGGTTTTCGTAACAATCATTCATGTGAAACTGCTGTTCAAAATATGTGTAATGACTGGTTTAAATGCGTAGATAAAGGAAAAATAATATTGGCAGTATCCCTAGATTTTAAACTTGCCTTTAAAACAATTAATAGGCCACAGTTAATTAAGAAATTAGAAGAAATGGGTTTCGGTAGTAATGTATTACGGTGGTTTTATTTGTATTTGAATAACAGAAAAAAGGGGTTACTTACAATAATAGTATGTCCGACAAAATACAAACAAAACATGGGGTTCCCAAGGAAGGTCCTTGGACCCACCTTATTTTTCTTATTTATTATTATGGCGAAAAACCTAGCAAATAGTAAAATTAGTTTATTTGCAGTAGATAATATGTTATTTCTATCTGATAATAACGCTAATGAATGAGTAGAGAAAATTAATGAAGACCTTAATAGTTAGTACATGTAACTTTCTGATAACAATTTATGTGTAAACATTAATAAATGCAATTATATATTAATAGGAAATAGATATAAATTAAATAATAGTGATTTTAGTAGTCTGAACGTAATCTTAAATGGAGTTAATTTAAAAAAAGTCAATAATTTTAAATATCTATGGGTGCTTTTGAATGAAAAATTGTTTTTTTTTTAATATTATGCTGAACACATTAGAAAGAAAATGTCTAGTAAACTATATTACATTGACAATTGGAAAATTTTTGAGCGGCTATGCAGAACTTCTGCGTTATAAGTCTCTAGTTGCACCACATTTATGTTTTTGTTTATTTGTTTACCAATATTATTTAATTTGTTTCAAAATGACGTTCAAATATTGCTGAATATTTAGAATAAAGCATTAAGAGTAAAACTGTGTAGTTCAAGACTAACCTCGATTAATGTTAGGTTAGATTGTATAAACTCGATGAATTTTAAACATCTTATAACTTTTAAAACGATAGATATCATTTATAAAATAAAACATAATATGCTTCCGAAATATCTTTATATTAGAATTACGTAAGTGAATCAACGTTATGGATATAGTACTAGAAACTGTTTGAATTTTTATGGTAATACCACTCATTTTAGTAAATTATATAATACTCTGTTTACTAAAGGGCGCATTATCTTCAATAGTATTGATTCTAATATTAGTAGGACGAATAATTACAATAAGTTTAAATCATTGATACATACATACATATATATATATATATATATATATATATATATATATATATATATATATATATATATATATATATATATATATATATATATATATATATATATATATATATATATATATATATATATATATATATATATATATATATATATATATATATATATATATATATATATATATATATATATATATATATATATATATATATATATATATATATATATATATATATATATATATATATATATATATATATATATATATATATATATATATATATATATATATATATATATATATATATATATATATATATATATATATATATATATATATATATATATATATATATATATATATATATATATATATATATATATATATATATATATATATATATATATATATATATATATATATATATATATATATATATATATATATATATATATATATATATATATATATATATATATATATATATATATATGTATATATATATATATATATGTATATATATATATATATATATATATATATATATATATATATATATATATATATATATATATATATATATATATATATATATATATATATATATATATATATATGTATATATATATATATATATATATATATATATATATATATATATATATATATATATATATATATATATATATATATATATATATATATATATATATATATATATATATATATATATATATATATATATATATATATATATATATATATATATATATATATATATATATATATATATATATATATATATATATATATATATATACATATATATATATTGCTGTGATTATGGAATTTATAAATTATTAAACCCATAATTTTAAAAATTATCAAATAGCCCCACGTTGATGAGCCAAAAAGATGCTGTGAAATAAGAATTTTGAAAATTTCTTTTTATAATTTTTTTTTTTTTAAATTCCAAACATTTGAAAAATCATAAATTTTGTAAACTTTGAATTATTATTTATTTTTGACCCACTTTTGCTAGCTCAGTAATAAAATTAATATAATTAAATGCTATGTGTTTTAATTTAGTTTTAAGCATTTTTATAAAAAAATAAATTTCAAATAGATTTCGAAGCATGGGAATTTATTTTCCAAAGCATGAGACCCTTACTAAATTCATAATATTTGAATACTTGATTGAAATAAATTCATTATTTATTTTAAATAATCTCAGGGATAAATTTAATTTCTTGTACATGATGTAGCTTCACTATTTTCGAAAGGGTTATTTGAAACATTGACATGAAGGTTTCCAGAATACCACCTACTAAATTTATACATAAACACCTCACCATTAATTAAAATTGAAAACAATTTTATACATCTTAAAATAAATAAAACAAAGTTCTTTATTCAATGAGATCTAAAATTATTAACTTAGCTTTTGACGACATTCTTCTCTGGAGCTTGGGATATTTGATGTCTGTACTTTAACATCCAAATCTACTGCGCATTTTTCTGGAGTGTTCCGGACCCAACCAACTGTTGCAACTCGTGTTCATTTCTCTTGTGCATTTTAACCAACGATGATACGTGCAGTTTTTAAAATTGTATTTTCTATTAAAAACACTGGTAAGTTCATATTCTTCTTTCCTTAATTTTTTTTTATTTATTTATTATTTAAAATCACTGTTTGTTGTTTCAAAATTAGTTTTTCTTTATTTTCTGTTGAATTTTAATATTTGGAATATTTTGTTTAATTTTATAATAATTAATTATTTCCACTTTTAATCACTAATTAAATAAATTTTTCTTATCTTTTAGCTTTGATATAATACCACGAAGAATATCATCTGATTCGGAGAGACGCTGATTTCAAAATTCTACTGACGCCACAAAATATTTCTCAGGTAATGACGCTTCCAATTCACCTTATTTCAAATCGCCGATAAAATTGTTATCATTCAATAGTTTTTGCAAATTTTTCTTCAATAACCAAAACACATTATTAACTTTGATTATAAACACTTTTATTTTACATAATTGAACAAATTTACACTAATTACTTAAATTTAACGGGACCTAATTACTAACGCGTCCCACGCCATCAAATTCTTACCGGAAGCTCTTTTGAAAAATCTGGCTAAAAGCCTCGTTCTCTTACAAACATACAACTATCATCCTTAAGAATACGTTACATACGGAAAAACCGGAAACAATTAAAATTTTCATTGTTTCATAATTTAGCTACGAAACCCTTCAACTATAATCTAAATTTCACCCTTATTCACCTTATTACATAAATGTCATTATTCCAGATCCACTGGATTACATCAATTTTAAATACGCGATTCAAACATAAATCAACGTATGACAGGTACATTCACTGAAGAAAATTTTCCTTAAAATTTTAAAATTAAATTATTTTTTTCATTTTTACAAAGGCACACAAACTAATCAAAACCAGCTTATTAGCATTAATAATTATCAATTAATTAATCAATATTTTAAAACCATAGTTACATTCACTAATTAACATGAACCCTAGGTTTACAAGTAATTTTGTGAGGTCAATGACTTCTTATCACTTTTATCTCTGACTATATTTTATACAAAAACCGTCTGGCTATTTCTTACAACCTTGACCTACAAATGCAGTAAACTATTTACATTACAATATTCTATATACCGACATACTCAAAAGTAATGTATACGGTTTGTTTTAAATTTAAATAAACAATTATGTTATCTAATCAAACTAAATTAAATTAACACAACAAACACATTAATTAAATTAATTCTAAATTAAAATTATACAAGGTGCGTCAGAATAATTTTCTAAATTTTTCCCTTTTCACTTATTCACATAAAGAAACACTTTTCAACGAATAACATCTCAAATAAGGATTACCCTTTTATATTATACACAGTTCGACTCATATTTTTACATAAACGATTTTTTTTTTTATTGGTAAATAAATTAATTCAAGTTAAATTATTCATAGTTTGCGTCAATATTAAATTACCTTAACATGTTTTATATATGCTATAATTTTTTCTAGACAAGTTTTATTAATATAAACAATTCTATTCTAGGAATAGTATCCTGGAAAAATCTCAATGCCACTTCAAATGCATTTAATTATAAAAAGATCCAAGAAATCAAGATTACCACTGCATTACCGTCGCTATAATTAAACTTCAATGAATTACAAGACCACGAAGAATTCTCATACCTCAACAAAATCTCATACTTTTATTAGTAATAAAAAAAATAGTATTAATTTTTAATTTTTAATTTAAAAAAATAAATTTTTGAATTAGAACACACAGCATAAATCCCCCTTTAATTTTTCAAAATTTGAAAACCCCTAATAATAATAATAATTGCAAATTTTGCAAAAATTAACCACAATAAAAAATTATTCTCCCCCTTCTAACAATTTCAGTCAAAATTAATATTTTATCTGCTGATCCTGGAGTAAATTTCCGATAATAATTTAAAATCCCCAAAAATCCTTGTAATATTCTTAACTAAAAAATATCCCCCTCTAACTCCTATCCTGCCTTTATTTAAAAATTTTTTTATTTTCACCCTCTTTTTATTTTCTAAGGCCTTCGCATTAATTTTATTATTTGAAATTTTCATTTTCACCTTCTTTTTGTTTCTACAGGTATCCGGATATTTTTCATTAATTATTATTTTCATTTTAACTTTCTTCTTGTATTTTAAATTTCCTGGATCCTTCTTGTTGTTTAAAATTTTCAATTTAATTTTCGCTTTTTGTTTAAAATGTTCTGGCCACTTTTTATTATTTAACCATTTTAATTTAACTTTTGCTTTATTTTTAAAATTCTCAGGATACATTTTATCATTTAATGATTTTAATTTAGATTTAGTCTTATGCTTAAAATTCTTCAACTTCTTCATATTAATTAAAATTTTCATTTTAATTTTTTTATTATTTTTAATATTTTTCAAGTACTTGATATTATTTAAAATTTTCATTTTAGTCTTCTTTTTATTTATCATAGATTCCAAAAACCTTTTATTATTTGTAAATTTTAATTTCACTTTTGGTTGAGTTTTAAATATCATTAAATTAATTTCATATTGTGAAAATTTTATTTCATTTTTCTTTTCATTTTTTATAAATGAATAAATTTTATTTCCTGAAAATTCTTCTTTTTCTTTCACTTTACTTTCTATTTGATCTTCATTTTCACTTATTTCAAGCTCTTTACCATTATTTAGGTCATTAACAATATTACCATTTTTTATTTCATATTTATTCAATTCTGCTTTATTTATTTCATCACCATTTGTCTTCTTTTCTTCATTTTTACTTTTATTAAAAATTATTTCATTTTTATTTAATGATTCCTCCAAATCTGATTCTTCTCTTGGTAAATCTTGATGATTAAAATTTTCTGCTTCATCCCCCTCTAGATAATTTAGGTTTTCACACTCCTTTTCTTCTTTATTATTATTTGAGGATGATTTTGTACACTCATTAAAATTTAAATACGATTCCTTGATTTCGGGTTGTAATTCTTTTTTTATTTCATTAATTTTAATATTATTCTTCTGTTCTTTATTTAAAAATGGAAATCTGTTGTTCTTATAAATTAGACAATCTTTTTCTATAATCATATTATGATATTCTAAAAAATCGCTTCCCAGCACCATGTCGACAATCATGTCCGGAACAATTAATAGTTTTGCAGATACTTCTACTTCATTGATACTTAAATCACAATCCAACCTTTCCTCAATACGACCAAACTTCATTTTATTTTCATCTATTAGATTAAACCCCCCAAATATTACAATATTATTCTCCAATAATTCATAATTATTAACGACGACGTCTTCACTTATAAGTGATAAATCAACCCCCATATCTATAATTGTTATAAATTCAATATTATTCAATCTAAGTCGTATTGATGGTAAATTCATTAAATCATTCTTTTCTGTATTATTCCATTTTTTTTCTGCTTCAACATTTAATTCTTTATTTGCTTCTTTATTTATCTCTACATGACCTGTCTCAACTTGTTGTACTAATTCTTTAGTTATTTCTTCCACATTTCCATGATTGCTGTAATTTATTTCTATTTTATTTATTTCTTCCCTACTCTCTTTCATCTCTTTCTTAATATCCTCTCCTATTCCTTCTAAATTCCTATTAGTGTTTTCACTACTCTCCTCAATTTTTTTATAAATATTTTTCATTTCCTCCCTACTCTCTTCAAATTTTTTATTAGTATTTTCACTAGTATCGTCCATTTTTTTCATGAGCATATACATCATCTCTTTCAAATCCATACTTTCTTTCTCCTTACTACTCTTACTTGTGCTTGCAGCACCTTCTTCTTCTTCCTTCTCAACATCTTGTTCTTCTATTTTCTTTTCTGGTTCCATTTTAGATTTCTTACTCCTACTCCTCTTTTTCTTTTTAACTACTTGGAACTCTTCTCCTTTTTTACTTAAATCGCTGTTATCCCAGTATGCTTTCATTTACCCCACATAAATTATTTTATAATCCCAATTATTTTTAGTTAACATAAACTTTAATTAAACAATTTTTTAACCCTTCCATTATACATAAATAACCCAATCGAGCTCCCACGTTGATTCGGCGACAAAAAGATGGCCCTAATTTAAGAACCAAAAAAAAATTACAGCACGTTCCAGGCGTTAAAAAGAACGCCCCACGTTGCCAGGCGCCAAAAAGATGCTGTGTTTATGAATTATTAAATTCATAAACAATTTTAATTTTAAATTAATATTAAATAGCCCCACGTTGGGATCGTCAAAAAGATGCTGTGATTATGGAATTTATAAATTATTAAACCCATAATTTTAAAAATTAATAAATTCAAATAGCCCCACGTTGATGAGCCAAAAAGATGCTGTGAAATAAGAATTTTGAAAATTTCTTTTTATAATTTTTTTTTTTTTTTAAATTCCAAACATTTGAAAAATCATAAATTTTGTAAACTTTGAATTATTATTTATTTTTGACCCACTTTTGCTAGCTCAGTAATAAAATTAATATAATTAAATGCTATGTGTTTTAATTTAGTTTTAAGCATTTTTATAAAAAAATAAATTTCAAATAAATTTCGAAGCATGGGAATTTATTTTCCAAAGCATGAGACCCTTACTAAATTCATAATATTTGAATACTTGATTGAAATAAATTCATTATTTATTTTAAATAATCTCAGGGATAAATTTAATTTCTTGTACATGATGTAGCTTCACTATTTTCGAAAGGGTTATTTGAAACATTGACATGAAGGTTTCCAGAATACCACCTACTAAATTTATACATAAACACCTCACCATTAATTAAAATTGAAAACAATTTTATACATCTTAAAATAAATAAAACAAAGTTCTTTATTCAATAAGATCTAAAATTATTAACTTAGCTTTTGACGACATTCTTCTCTGGAGCTTGGGATATTTGATGTCTGTACTTTAACATCCAAATCTACTGCGCATTTTTCTGGAGTGTTCCGGACCCAACCAACTGTTGCAACTCGTGTTCATTTCTCTTGTGCATTTTAACCAACGATGATACGTGCAGTTTTTAAAATTGTATTTTCTATTAAAAACACTGGTAAGTTCATATTCTTCTTTCCTTAATTTTTTTTTATTTATTTATTATTTAAAATCACTGTTTGTTGTTTCAAAATTAGTTTTTCTTTATTTTCTGTTGAATTTTAATATTTGGAATATTTTGTTTAATTTTATAATAATTAATTATTTCCACTTTTAATCACTAATTAAATAAATTTTTCTTATCTTTTAGCTTTGATATAATACCACGAAGAATATCATCTGATTCGGAGAGACGCTGATTTCAAAATTCTACTGACGCCACAAAATATTTCTCAGGTAATGACGCTTCCAATTCACCTTATTTCAAATCGCCGATAAAATTGTTATCATTCAATAGTTTTTGCAAATTTTTCTTCAATAACCAAAACACATTATTAACTTTGATTATAAACACTTTTATTTTACATAATTGAACAAATTTACACTAATTACTTAAATTTAACGGGACCTAATTACTAACGCGTCCCACGCCATCAAATTCTTACCGGAAGCTCTTTTGAAAAATCTGGCTAAAAGCCTCGTTCTCTTACAAACATACAACTATCATCCTTAAGAATACGTTACATACGGAAAAACCGGAAACAATTAAAATTTTCATTGTTTCATAATTTAGCTACGAAACCCTTCAACTATAATCTAAATTTCACCCTTATTCACCTTATTACATAAATGTCATTATTCCAGATCCACTGGATTACATCAATTTTAAATACGCGATTCAAACATAAATCAACGTATGACAGGTACATTCACTGAAGAAAATTTTCCTTAAAATTTTAAAATTAAATTATTTTTTTCATTTTTACAAAGGCACACAAACTAATCAAAACCAGCTTATTAGCATTAATAATTATCAATTAATTAATCAATATTTTAAAACCATAGTTACATTCACTAATTAACATGAACCCTAGGTTTACAAGTAATTTTGTGAGGTCAATGACTTCTTATCACTTTTATCTCTGACTATATTTTATACAAAAACCGTCTGGCTATTTCTTACAACCTTGACCTACAAATGCAGTAAACTATTTACATTACAATATTCTATATACCGACATACTCAAAAGTAATGTATACGGTTTGTTTTAAATTTAAATAAACAATTATGTTATCTAATCAAACTAAATTAAATTAACACAACAAACACATTAATTAAATTAATTCTAAATTAAAATTATACAAGGTGCGTCAGAATAATTTTCTAAATTTTTCCTTTTTCACTTATTCACATAAAGAAACACTTTTCAACGAATAACATCTCAAATAAGGATTACCCTTTTATATTATACACAGTTCGACTCATATTTTTACATAAACGATTTTTTTTTTTTTATTGGTAAATAAATTAATTCAAGTTAAATTATTCATAGTTTGCGTCAATATTAAATTACCTTAACATG
>OY284496.1:31898600-32060067 GCA_958336395.1 Ctenicera cuprea
AATAATTTTTAATTTAAGTTTATAAATAAATTTTTGAATTAGAACACACAGCAATATATATATATATATATATATATATATATATATATATATATATATATATATATATATATATATATATATATGTATATATCTATATATATATATATATATATATATATATATATATATATATATATATATATATATATATATATATATATATATATATATATATATATATATGTATATATCTATATATATATGTATATATATATATATATATATATATATATATATATATATATATATATATATATATATATATATATATATATATATATATATATATATATATATATATATATATATATATATATATATATATATATATATATATATATATATATATATATATATATATATATATATATATATATATATATATATATATATAATGTGTGTGTTCTAATTCCTAAAAGTTATTTTAAAATCGTTTTTTGTTTTAAAATATTAAAAATAATATCTGGAAACCCGGATATATATTGCTGTGAATTATGGAATTTTAAAAATTCCATACAAATTGAAATTTTGAATAATATTAATTAGTAAATAGCCCCACGTTGGGATCGGCATAAATTATGCTGTGTAATATGAATTTTGAAAATTCTTTTTATAATTTTTTAAAAATTCCAAACATTTGAAAAATCATAAATTTTGTAAACTTTGAATTATTATTTATTTTTGACCCACATTTGCTAGCTCAGTAATCAAAAAGATTAATGTTGTGTGTTTTAATTTTGATTCTAACTTTACAATAATGCAACTTATTGTTGTTTTAAATAAATAAATGATTTGCATTCTAAACTTGTTTTAATTGTTTTAATAAATATGAGACATTCTTTTTTTAGCATAATAATTCTTCTAGAGCATGAGACTTTTTTTCTTTAATTAACAAATTATAATTTATCTTACACATCTCAGGGTTTTGAAATATAAAATTTTAATAATAAATTGGTGCGTGACTTCCCCTAATTTCGATTGAGTTAAGTAATTATGGGCAATGCATTTTTCCAAAATACCATGAGTTAAATTTAAATACAAATACATAAAATGCACATACGATAATAAATAAAACAACTTCTTTATTCAAAACTTAAAATTAAATTTTCGACTTATCTGGTAACTTCAAGTAGATTCTTGATGATCCGGTATTTTCATTTCTCTCAGCCAAACCTTCCTCGATGCGTGCGCTTTACATGTATCTGGATGGTCGAATACTCGTCCAACCAATTTCTTTCTTCTCTGTGAAGTGCCAGTGCACGGGACGATATGTGCGCTGTATCAACAATGATCTTCCAAATTTATAAACCATGTGCTCTCCCAGAAAGTTCTTTCACAACAATTTTCAGGTACGTAATTATTTTATTAGCTATTTTCTTTTCAATAGATAATTATTTTATCTTAAATTATTGTTAGCACTTTATTATTTTTTTATTATAACTGATCAACTTTTATTATTACAGATTTATTATTATATCATACGAAGAAAAAATAATTCTATATTATCAGTCAAATATGAATCTGATCCACTGACGCCAAGATGTATTACTACACTTCAAAAACCGGAAATTCGCAGAACTGCTTTCCTTTGACACAAATGGTGCTCAGGTATCACCCTCTTATCAATTTAAATTTTATTTCAATATTATCAAAGGATTTTTCAAATTTTATTTTATTACTTGTATCACTGTTTATTATTTTAAATTGTAGTTCTTATTTTCCGTTGAATTTTTAATACTTGCACTATTTAAATTTTTTCTTCAAAAGGACGCTTCCAAATTTCACTTTTTTAATTTGCCTATAACTTTTTTTTATTTCGACGGATTTTTCTTAAATTTCTTTAATTAATAAAACACATTGTTACTTTCACTTATAACAACAATTTATTTAGTTTACATTAAAATTTCTAATTAAATTTACCAAAATTTGTGGGAGCTATTTTCAACGCAACCCACGCTAACAAAATCTTACCGGAAGCTCTTCTATAAAATCTGGCTAATAGCCTCGAACCTTCAAAATTAACAAAATATACAACTATGACCCTTAAGAATACTCTACATAACGATAAAACCGGAAACAATTAAAATTTTCATTGTTTTACAATATAGCTACGAACCCCTTCACCTTTTATCCAATTTTCACCCCTATTCACATTTACATAAATGTCATATTCTAAATCAACCATATTACATGAATTTAAATTGTGTTAAAAACTGGAAATCCCAGGTACACTATCTATCAAATTTGACAATGGATTCTTTTTTTAAAAGGTAGTATCACTCTGAACAATTGACCCCTATATTATTATTACATACTAAATTTCAAATTAAATTAATTGAAAAATTCTAAATTACTTAATCATAGATTTTACAACTTGTAATTATACAATAAACACCTTTTTATGTACAAACCTACCTCAATAATTTTTATGAACTCCTTGATTTTATCTAAAAATTAGGTCACTGACATTTACCCCATTCAAATATTTATATTACCAAACTGTCTGGCTAAATTTATCACCTTGACCTATTTATGCAACAAATTACATTTATATTTTAAGATTAATATTATAGGGTGTTTCAAAATAAATAAATTTCTCATAGAATTCTTAACCCTTATTTAACATAACGAAACACTTTTAACACGAATAAATTCCTTAAATAACTATTACTTATCACATTTATATACAGTTCGACTTATAATAAATTTTTAAATAAGTCCTTTACAAATCTTATTTTTAACATAAACAATTTTTATGAGCAAATAAATTAAATTCAAGTTACAATTCTGCATAGTTTGCACCAAATTAACTTCCTTAGCATGTTTTAACAATGCTTTTACTTTTCAACGTCAAGTTTTATTAACATAAACACTTTTATTCTAGGAATAGTATCCTGGAAAAATCTCAATGCCAATTCAGCTGCATTTAATAATTGAGAAAAACAAGAAACCAACATTATCCACCGCATTACCATTGATATAAATTAAAATTCAACGAACTCTACAACCATGAAGAATTCTCATACCTCAACAAATTCTCATACTTTTCTTATTAATACCAAATTAGTATTATATTTTAGTTTTAAGTTTTAAAATAACTTTTAGGAATTAGAACACACACATTATATATATATATATATATATATATAATATATATATATATATATATATATATATATATATATATATATATATATATATATATATATATATATATATATATATATATATATATATATATATATATATATATATATATATATATATATATATATATATATAATATATATATATATATATATATATATATATATATATATATATATATATATATATATATATATATATATATATATATATATATATATATATATATATATATATATATATATATATATATATATATATATATATATATATATACATATATATATATATATATATATATATATATATATATATATATATATATATATATATATATATATATATATATATATATATATATATATATATATATATATATATATATTTCCAGATATTATTTTTAATATTTTAAAACAAAAAACGATCGGTATGCCTTCCCTGTCAAAAAATTGTGTGCTTTTACTTGATGAAATGTCAATAAAAAAAGGTCTAGAGTACAATAAAAGTAAAGATATTATCGAGGGTTTTCAAGATTTAGGTTCATTGGGGCGTACTGTTCTAGTTTTAGCCATTCGCGGACTTTGCAAAAAATGGAAATTACCAGTAGGATTTTTCGCGGCAAATGGTTCAGTAACCGGTGAAAAATTAAAAAAATTAATACTGCAGTGTGTCAATAAACTACAAGAATGCGGGTTAGAAGTAAAAGCGGTAGTATGCGATCAAGGATCGCCTAATAGGCTTGCTTTTAAAAAGCTTAATGTTACAGTTCGCAAACCATACTTTTTATCGGGTAACAAAAAAGTTTACTGCATCTTTGATATACCACATTTAGTAAATAGTGTGCGAAATCAACTTAAAAAAAAAATTTTTTCGATTAATAAATCTCAAATATCTTGGGCAGATATAAGAAACATATACGACCTCGATAATGAACGTCGCGCATTTGGGTAGGCAAATAAAATCGAAAACCATATTAAATACGGCAAGATTTTGTGAAACATTAAACGATGTATTTGACAATTTAAACAGTAAATCACTGTTCGACGAAAATAGAAATAAGTGTGCGTTAAGCGAAAAAAATAAACATATCGAGGATAACTTAACAGCCGCTCTTAGTTGGATTCGTCAATGGGAAACAGTTGAGAAGCGGAAAAATCCCCCTTGTTTTGAGGGGCTTTTGCTCTCAATTACGGCTATTTTAAGCCTTTACGCAGACCTAAAAAGCAAGGTATTCCGTTTTTGCTTACGTCAAGATTAAATCAAGACATCCTTGAAAATATGTTTTCCATAATAAGAAGAAGGGGTGGGTACAATAAAAATCCTACGGTACGTACATTTCGGACAAATTTGCGACACATAATTAATATGAATTTAAATATAATTATATCTGACCAGGCAAATTGTGAATCAGATAGTGACAAATCGCTCTTTTCAAATACAGTAATGCATCAAAAAAGCGATAAGAAAGGCGATGAACCGGAATGTCCTTTTACTGTAAACGTAAACAATGATGACGTGCGTCACTTACAACTTTGTGCTATTACCTACACCGCAGGCTATGCAATTCAAAAATTAATAAAAATGTATAAGTGCAAAAAATGTATGTCGCTTTTGATCGCTTCGGACATTAACAATGTGCATATACAGAAAGGGAATTACTATATATAATACCAAAGAGCGTACGCGTGCCGAAATAACGCGAGAACTGGAAATCTTTGCGTACCTTCTAACACCGCAGTTAAAATTACAAAATTAATACTCTGAAATTTTGTAGAATTTTATAAAAATCATAAAAGTGAGGATAATATTAGGAGCAAATTATGTAACGTCGCCAAAACTGCAATTATCAGTGAATATTCAAATTTCTTTGACACTGAAAACGACTGCATTATTCATTTTGATTTTTTAATAAACTTTTTAATATTAGTGCGCATATATAAGGAAACTGTGTGGACATCGAGAGATGTAAGAGTAGGAAATGCGGGTGTTTGTGATAAACTTAGAAATTTAAAACATGATTAATTAACGTTTCATGCAATAAAACCAGGGACATAAATCGAAATAAAATAACATTTCGCTTTTCGGTTACGGTCAAATTTTTTTAAATTTCGGTTACGTTTTCAGTTATGGTTTACTGCTACTAAAAATTTCGGTTTCGGTTACGGTTACGGGAATTTTTTATTTTTCTCGAAGAAAGGCAAAAAAAATTCTCAACGAGATTATGTGGAAAAAATTATGCTATGCAATAAAAACAAATGGTGAAATTATCAGGAAAAATTTGCGGCATTAAACAAATTTTCGTTATTGTCAAAATTGTAGAAAAACCTGCTGCTGGGGGGTTTAATCAAAAATAAATTAGCTACGATTTTCGGCCCTTTTAAAGAACAGACTGTCTGTAAGTCGTAGTCTTTTAGTCACATCAGCCTTTCGACGAAATACCCAGATAATTATTCTAAAATGCTTAGGTTGGTGAATCTAGACGCTGCAATCGCGTCTTGTTTATTTTCAGTGTGTTTGTTATTTTAACACGAGCTCCTTGACTGTCAGATTTATTTCCTTATTGCTTTCTTTAGTTTGTGAGAACTGCGTATTTTCAAGTATTAAGGCCGTTTGTGTTTCTAATTTAATTGTTCATTACTGTTTTATTTTATAATTATTTCTACCCGCACATAGCTTAAGGAATTTTCTTATTTGTATGTAATATGTATGTTGCGTATCTATAAAGGTATATAATCAAAGTTATTATTCAGAACTTTTAATTTTGTCAATCGCCAATGTTAAATTTAATATTACCATTGACTATACTCTTATAGACCCGCAACGTTTACGCATTATTACATTTCTTGAAATAGTAGTAGACGTGAGCGACAGGTTGCGCTGTTTGTACTAAGAGATCTAGAAATCAGTCAACCAAACAAGTTATAAACAACACTCTTAAATAAATGCTGGTCGATTGTGATGAAGGGTCTGTCCTGGTCGGCCTATGCCAGTTCGACCGCCAAATCAGGTAGCTGATGTTCTAAATATATTCATAACAAGAGAAACTATCGTTACACGTAAACTTATAATACTGAAAGTTGATAATTCGGATGTCGGACAAAAATGGCTATAACATCTCTATTGGGGAACAAAAATATGCAAAGAATAAAAAATATATTTTTTAACTAAAGCTATATATATCCGGGTTTTCCAGATATTATTTTTAATATTTTAAAACAAAAAACGATCGGTATGCCTTCCCTGTCAAAAAATTGTGTGCTTTTACTTGATGAAATGTCAATAAAAAAAGGTCTAGAGTACAATAAAAGTAAAGATATTATCGAGGGTTTTCAAGATTTAGGTTCATTGGGGCGTACTGTTCTAGTTTTTGCCATTCGCGGACTTTGCAAAAAATGGAAATTACCAGTAGGATTTTTCGCGGCAAATGGTTCAGTAACCGGTGAAAAATTAAAAAAATTAATACTGCAGTGTGTCAATAAACTACAAGAATGCGGGTTAGAAGTAAAAGCGGTAGTATGCGATCAAGGATCGCCTAATAGGCTTGCTTTTAAAAAGCTTAATGTTACAGTTCGCAAACCATACTTTTTATCGGGTAACAAAAAAGTTTACTGCATCTTTGATATACCACATTTAGTAAATAGTGTGCGAAATCAACTTAAAAAAAAAATTTTTCGATTAATAAATATCAAATATCTTGGGCAGATATAAGAAACATATACGACCTCGATAATGAACGTCCAATAGCTAGAGCTTTACCCCGCGTAACTAAAATTCTCATAAATCCCAACGCTTTTCAGAAAATGCGATGCAAGTAGGCGCTTCAAATATTTAGTAAACGCGTCGCCGCTGCATTAACAGTCGCGCATTTGGGTAGGCAAATAAAATCGAAAACCATATTAAATACGGCAAGATTTTGTGAAACATTAAACGATGTATTTGACAATTTAAACAGTAAATCACTGTTCGACGAAAATAGAAATAAGTGTGCGTTAAGCGAAAAAAATAAACATATAGAGGATAACTTAACAGCCGCTCTTAGTTGGATTCGTCAATGGGAAACAGTTGAGAAACGGAAAAATCCCCCTTGTTTTGAGGGGCTTTTGCTCTCAATTACGGCTATTTTAAGCCTTTACGCAGACCTAAAAAAGCAAGGTATTCCGTTTTTGCTTACGTCAAGATTAAATCAAGACATCCTTGAAAATATGTTTTCCATAATAAGAAGAAGGGGTGGGTACAATAAAAATCCTACGGTACGTACATTTCGGACAAATTTGCGACACATAATTAATATGAATTTAAATATTATTATATCTGACCAGGCAAATTGTGAATCAGATAGTGACAAATCGCTCTTTTCAAATACAGTAATGCATCAAAAAAGCGATAAGAAAGGAGATGAACCGGAATGTCCTTTTACTGTAAACGTAAACAATGATGACGTGCGTCACTTACAACTTTGTGCTATTACCTACACCGCAGGCTATGCAATTCAAAAATTAATAAAAATGTATAAGTGCAAAAAATGTATGTCGCTTTTGATCGCTTCGGACATTAACAATGTGCATATACAGAAAGGGAATTACTATATATAATACCAAAGAGCGTACGCGTGCCGAAATAACGCGAGAACTGGAAATCTTTGCGTACCTTCTAACACCGCAGTTAAAATTACAAAATTAATACTCTGTAATTTTGTAGAATTTTATAAAAATCATAAAAGTGAGGATAATATTAGGAGCAAACTATGTAACGTCGCCAAAACTGCAATTATCAGTAAATATTCAAATTTCTTTGACACTGAAAACGACTGCATTATTCATTTTGATTTTTTAATAAACTTTTTAATATTAGTGCGCATATATAAGGAAACTGTGTGGACATCGAGAGATGTAAGAGTAGGAAATGCGGGTGTTTGTGATAAACTTAGAAATTTAAAACATGATTAATTAACGTTTCATGCAATAAAACCAGGGACATAAATCGAAATAAAATAACATTTCGCTTTTCGGTTACGGTCAAATTTTTTTAAATTTCGGTTACGTTTTCAGTTATGGTTTACTGCTACTAAAAATTTCGGTTTCGGTTACGGTTACGGGAATTTTTTATTTTTCTCGAAGAAAGGCAAAAAAAATTCTCAACGAGATTATGTGGAAAAAATTATGCTATGCAATAAAAACAAATGGTGAAATTATCAGGAAAAATTTGAGGCATTAAACAAATTTTCGTTATTGTCAAATTGTAGAAAAACCTGCTGCTGGGGGGTTTAATCAAAAATAAATTAGCTACGATTTTCGGCCCTTTTAAAGAACAGACTGTCTGTAAGTCGTAGTCTTTTAGTCACATCAGCCTTTCGACGAAATACCCAGATAATTATTCTAAAATGCTTAGGTTGGTGAATCTAGACGCTGCAATCGCGTCTTGTTTATTTTCAGTGTGTTTGTTATTTTAACACGAGCTCCTTGACTGTCAGATTTATTTCCTTATTGCTTTCTTTAGTTTGTGAGAACTGCGTATTTTCAAGTATTAAGGCCGTTTGTGTTTCTAATTTAATTGTTCATTACTGTTTTATTTTATAATTATTTCTACCCGCACATAGCTTAAGGAATTTTCTTATTTGTATGTAATATGTATGTTGCGTATCTATAAAGGTATATAATCAAAGTTATTATTCAGAACTTTTAATTTTGTCAATCGCCAATGTTAAATTTAATATTACCATTGACTATACTCTTATAGACCCGCAACGTTTACGCATTATTACATTTCTTGAAATAGTAGTAGACGTGAGCGACAGGTTGCGCTGTTTGTACTAAGAGATCTAGAAATCAGTCAACCAAACAAGTTATAAACAACACTCTTAAATAAATGCTGGTCGATTGTGATGAAGGGTCTGTCCTGGTCGGCCTATGCCAGTTCGACCGCCAAATCAGGTAGCTGATGTTCTAAATATATTCATAACAAGAGAAACTATCGTTACACGTAAACTTATAATACTGAAAGTTGATAATTCGGATGTCGGACAAAAATGGCTATAACATCTCTATTGGGGAACAAAAATATGCAAAGAATAAAAAATATATTTTTTAACTAAAGCTAATTGATAGGCGGAGTTAAAATCACGTAAATGCCGGAAAAGTTTTCGATTTGCCTTAAGTTGTTCTATCAGATTCCGTGCTCAAATTTTCAAAACTTAGTTTTGAAAAAACAACGTTACCCAAAAAAAGAGGTCTAACTTCCGTTTCCGGTTTCGGATTTTTTTTGAAAAGCTTAACTGGAACTACAATTTTCGATATACCTCTTGCTTTTAAATTTCATCAAAATCGGAAAGTACTTTCGCCTGTAGAAGCGTCACCCACAGACATACATTTTTTAAAAACCACTTTTTTAGGTTCCTTAGTACACGTTGCACGTACAAAAATGGTATAAAATATTATACAATATTTGAATTGCATAGCCTACGATGTAGGTAATAGCACAAAGTTGTTTATCACAAACACCCGCATTTCCTACTCTTACATCTCTCGATGTCCACACAGTTTCTTTATATATGCGCACTAATATTAAAAAGTTTATTAAAAAATCAAAATGAATAATGCAAAAACTGCCTTCCAGGAATTACAATACTCCAGTCAAATCATACAACTCCGAATATCATAGCAATATCTCGGTCAAATATGAAAATAACACTTGCATGCGACCATTCTAAAATCGCGCCTTTTCACAAGGAATCCGACGCCGTCAAACTTGTGAAGATCGGATTTACGTAGCGCACAATATAACGATTTTTGTAAAAGTGAAAATATCTCGGTCAAATATGAATTTGACGCACGTCATCAATGTTTACGTTTACAGTAAAAAGACATTCCGGTTCATCGCCTTTCTTATCACTTTTTTGATGCATTACTGTATTTGAAAAGAGCGATTTGTCACTATCTGATCACAATTTGCCTGGTCAGATATAATTATATTTAAATCCATATTAATTATGTGTCGCAAATTTGTCCGAAATGTACATATTTATATAAACATATTTTCAAGGATGTCTTGATTTAATCTTGACGTAAGCAAAAACGGGATACCTTCCTTTTTTAGATCTGCGTAAAGGCTTAAAATAGCCGTACTTGAGAGCAAAAGCCCCTCAAAACAAGGGGGATTTTTCCGTTTCTCAACTGTTACCCATTGACGAATCCAACTAAGAGCGGCTAAACTAAAAACCTAAAGATGTACAATACCATTCTGTCGTCGCCGATTTTAAGTGTTTACACATGTTTCTATTGTAGGTCGAGTATAAAGTCCCTACCCAAAAAGTGCTAAATGACGTACGTTTCCAACAGTAGCAGGTATGCGACGTAGAACTTAGTATAAACTAGACGCATGGCGCACAGCGCCCCTTAGTGTAGTCGTCTTCAACTTAATCGTAAACGAATTACATTGGTTGCGTATCTATAAAGGTATATAATCAAATATATTACTAAAATTAGGAATAATACTGTAATTTTACCTGAAATGTAACATTATTTAGTGCAATAATTACGATAATTAATTATGGCGATTAGCTGCATTAAATTTGTATTATTTCAGGCAAAATTTTTATAAATAGAACTATTTAATTCTTGAACCTATTTGAAAGTCCCGCCGATACTGCTTAGTGTAAGTACTACACACAGGTGGCGTTGTAAGCGCTACTATTCACTAAGCTGAAGTTACATACGTATGTGAAATAAAAGAAAGCTGAACTTGCATACGTATGTGATATTGTCAACCTTATAAAAATTAACCAACACATAGTTGTACACTAATGCCAAAAGTTTTGAAAAACTGAAAAACTGTTTTTCCAGGTAAAATGGCAATTTCATTTACATTTAATGATAGCAATGCAACAAATTATTGATATTTTATGAGTTGCAACCAAATTAGATAATTATTTTCAAGTCTAATGCTAACAATTGAGTATTCCTTTCAGAAATATAGGACATAAAATTAAAAATTAAAAAGCTTTGTCTTACAAAACCATTGACAGGGCGTGGTAGAAGAGACTTTCGACTAGAACTCTACAAAAGCGGTTTTCCGAAAAGTTGCTTTTTTCGGGAGAAAATAATTTTTTTCCTCGACTCTGCATCAGAAATAACCCAAAAATTGACAGACTTCAAAATTCGTTTACTCGGTTATAAAGCTTTGTCACACAAAATCATTAAAAGGGCGTTGTAGAAGAGACTTTCGACTAGAACTCTACAAAAGCGGTTTTCCGAAAAGTTGCTTTTTTCGGGAGAAAATAATTTTTTTCCTCGACTCTGCATCAGAAATAACCGAAAAATTGACAAACTTCAAAATTCGTTTACTCGGTTATAAAGCTTTGACACACAAAACTATTGAAAGGGCGTTGTATAAGAGACTTTCGACTAGAACTCTACAAAAGCGGTTTTCCGAAAAGTTGCTTTTTTCGGGAGAAAATAATTTTTTTCCTCGACTCTGCATCAGAAATAACCCAAAAATTGACAGACTTCAAAATTCGTTTACTCGGTTATAAAGCTTTGTCACACAAAACCATTAAAAGGGCGTTGTAGAAGAGACTTTCGACTAGAACTCTACAAAAGCGGTTTTCCGAAAAGTTGCTTTTTTCGGGAGAAAATAATTTTTTTCCTCGACTCTGCATCAGAAATAACCCAAAAATTGACAAACTTCAAAATTCGTTTACTCGGTTATAAAGCTTTGTCACACAAAACTATTGAAAGGGCGTAGTGAATTTACATCATGAGGATGTAGGAACATTGGTAGTACAAAAATTACCTTAACTATACGGTATCCTAGAAAAGTGTGGTATTGTTTACAGTGGATTCCTGATTTCAAAATAATTAATATCCAAAAGAAAGCAGAAAGACCAAAATTTTGAAAATTCCCAATACCCTTTCTTATTATTTTTTATTTTAGTCAAACATGTTGCACAAAGACATTAATGTTGGTACCGAATAACACTATTTTTCATGTGCGTGAAAAAAATATAAGGTGGCATTTAAAAATCAATTGTTGATTGCTCCTCGCGGGGGTCTCCCGAAAAAAGCAACTTTTCGGAAAACCGCTTTTGTAGAGTTCTAGTCGAAAGTCTCTTCTACAACGCCCTTTCAATAGTTTTGTGTGACAAAGCTTTATAACCGAGTAAACGAATTTTGAAGTTTGTCAATTTTTGGGTTATTTCTGATGCAGAGTAGAGGAAAAAAATTATTTTCTCCCGAAAAAAGCAACTTTTCGGAAAACCGCTTTTGTAGAGTTCTAGTCGAAAGTCTCTTCTACCACGCCCTTTCAATAGTTTTGTGTGACAAAGCTTTATAACCGAGTAAACGAATTTTGAAGCTTGTCATAATTTGGGTTATTTCTGATGCAGAGTCGAGGAAAAAAATTATTTTCTCCCGAAAAAAGCAACTTTTCGGAAAACCGCTTTTGTAGAGTTCTAGTCAAAAGTCTCTTCTACAACGCCCTTTCAATAGTTTTGTGTGACAAAGCTTTATAACCGAGTAAACGAATTTTGAAGTTTGTCAATTTTTGGGTTATTTCTGATGCAGAGTCGAGGAAAAAAAATATTTTCTCCCGAAAAAAGCAACTTTTCGGAAAACCGCTTTTGTAGAGTTCTAGTCGAAAGTCTCTTCTACCACGCCCTGTCAATGGTTTTGTGAGACAAAGCTTTTTAATTTTTAATTTTATATCCTATATTTCTGAAAGGAATACTCAATTGTTAGTATTAGACTTGAAAATAATTATCTAATTTGGTTGTAACACATAAAATATCAATAATTTGTTGCATTGCTATCATTAAATGTAAATGAAATTGCCATTTTACCTGGAAAAACAAAGTTTTCCAGTTTTTCAAAACTTTTGGCATTAGTGTACAACTATGTGTTGGTTAATTTTTATAAAGTTGGTAATATCACATACGTATGCAAGTTCAGCTTTTTTTTATTTCACATACGTATGTAACTTCAGCTTAGTCTACTACTCCCGTAATGAACCATTGAGCTTGGCAATCTTCCTAATATAATGATTTGTGGCGCTACTGCAGTGCTGCCAGATGCAGGTAAATTTACCTTTTTGCAGGTAATTTTAACACTAAAAGGTAAAAAGGTAAATTTTATAATAAAAGCCTGATATGCAGGGAAATTTCGCTCTACTAAGTTGACCATGTGGTTTTATAATATGATACGGCATTTCAATAAAGCAGCAACAAATTTTCAGTATTTTGTCTATTTTTTATTATTATAAGATGTCATTTTGTAGAGCGCGTCGATGTTATTGTGGGTTGAATTGTTCCTGTTTCCATTTCAACTTGACTTTTACAACACACACAGTACACGTCTACTTAAAATAAAGAAAGGGAGTTATGAATATGCAAGAGCAAGAGAGATGCATTGTTACGTTGTAGATATGCTACAGCAGATTAATGCGTGACCCCCGGACCCCCCTCAAAGCTGGCGGTACGCCGCGGTACCCCCCAGACCCCCCGGTCAAGGTTCGCCGCTCATACCCCTACACCTACAAATTCCCTTTTAAATTTTTGCGATCTTATTGCAGGGAATTTTTTTCCTAAAAAGGTAATTTTTTACATGTTTGCAGGGAAAATCTAATCTGCTGACCTGGCAGTATATTGGTATATTGGTCCTAGTATATTGGTTTGTGCCTGGCAGCACTGGGCGCTAGTAAGGGAAAGCAATGGCAATAGTGTGTTTGTTGTTTGTGAATGGCGTATGGAAGCAATTCATTGTGTTGCATAGGAAACGTCGTAAAATTGCTATTGCTATTTAACATTTGGGTAATTACCAATTTAGCAGTATTGTGGTGTAGTTATTAATTTTATTAATGCCACGTTTCAACCTAAGTTGTACTGTTCTGCCAGTTGCTAAACAAATACATTTTTAAGATTGTAAATTGTGTGTATTGAATATCAATCCCAAATTTATTTCTAAATATTGGCAATATTTTGCATTATGTCAACTGATAGTATAGAGGTATGTCAATATTTACTTTCTGTATCTAATTTGAAACATAACCCAACTTAATTTTTTGTAAACAAAACAATTTTAGGGTCTTCTTGAGGCATCCAATCATGAGTATCTATTTTTTGGTAACTCAGACCCTGATCTAATAGTTAATAATCAACGTATGTATAGAGATGATTTTGATAATGTCAGACCTGAAGACCAAGCAATTGATTACGTTACCATAACAGATGTAACAAACTCGCCTGATAATTTTTCCAGTACTTCTTTTGACACTTCAACAGATGTCTTTATTAACACAACAGATAATTGCTCTTTAAATGACCACAACTACTCAAATAATGTAAATACTCAAATGCCCACTTATAACGTAAATCTTGCGTTGCTACTAAGAAATGCTAGGTATGAAACTTCATTTAGCATGCTTTAGTGTTTGTGATTTAATAAATCATTTTAGCCATAAATGTGGGTTTTGTGACCAGCTTTTTGTTAATGTTACTTCGCTGCGAAGGCATGTAAGGTGTCATACAAAGGAACAACCATTTAAGTGCCAAATCTGTGGTAAATGCTTTTCACAACAAAGCAACTTATGGAAACATATTCGGATTCATACAGGTATACTAAATAATAATGAAATTTTGTAACTGCTAAATTTTGTTTTGTTTAGGAGAACGTCCTTTCGAATGTCCAGAGTGCAAAAGGAAATTCTCACAAAGAGCAAATATGCAGAAACATATGTTGATTCATTCTGGTGAAAAACCGTATGAATGCCCATACTGCTGGCGAACGTTCAGTCAATTAGCTAATCGTAACAAACATGTGCAACTCCACTTAGGTATGAACAATCATTTGTTTGATTGCTAAATTTCCGCACTATCGCAATGAACATGAGTTCATTTAATTATCCTAATAACACCTAAAGTTGTTTTTTTTTAATCAAAACCACTATTATAGTAATAACAACACACTACCTCACACTATCCTGCTCACTTTGTAGAACCTGGTACTTACTCACTAGTATGCATCTTCATTTTTCATAGCAATAGGATTACATAAACTTTGCGTAATTAATGGGAAACTCAAATTTCATCAAATCTAAATATTTGAGGGTGTCATCATCTTCAGATATATTTTCAAAACTTAGAGCACCTTTTCAAAATATTAATCTCTTATATGCAAATAAATAATCATTAAATATGGACTTTAACGAAGTGAAACTGGAATTTATAAATAAATTAATCTCCCTGTTTTACTATTTATGATCCACTTTTCAACTAAACTAAATTGAATGCAGACCCGGTTCCAAATTCCATAATAAATATTTTATTATGCAGTGTGTCCCAGGATTGACGCAACAGATGTATGGACAAAACAATTTTGTATTTTAAACTGATATTGTAGTATTAAGCCCTGCTTGTCTTAGAACTAATTTTAAGCATATTTTCGACTTTTGCAAATCAAATGGGCCTTAATAAAAGTTGTTCAGAATACAAAATTACGTTTTTGTGCAAAAGAAGACGTAGCATTTAATTCTAAACAATTTTTTTTCTATAATAATTTTCTATATCTCTCGTGGAAATGACTATCACAAAAAGTCTATTTCATCAAAGTAGACCAATCTTCCTGAAATTTTGTATAAAAACATAATTTTGTATTCTGAACAACTTTTCTCAATAACATTTTTTCATATATTCCACGGAAAAGATTCTTTACTCGAAGCAAAATTTCTGTTTACTTAACTGTCAAGGCCCACTTGATTTGCAAAAATATGCTTAAAATTAGTTTCAAGACAAGCAGGGCGTATTTCTAAAGTATCAAATTGAAATTCAAACATTTTTGCTCAATACACCTCATTGCGTAAATCTTGGGACAGACTAATTTCTTTTTATTTTGCTCCTTTGGGCTAGTTTAGGGGGTCGGGACTAAAATTTACACTAATGAATAGAGACAGTTCAAACTTATCTGAATGAAACCAGGTCTATTATAATCGTGGTTTTAAGTAATGGAAAATGTGCAAAAACTATTACATATCTTTAATGCTCTTCTTGTAACAATATTTTCAGTACTGAAATTTTAAAATTGTGTTTCAGGCACTCGACCTCACAAATGTAAATACTGTGCCAAAGCTTTTTCCCAGCGTTCAAACATGCTTAAGCATCAGTATCTACATGAGGGAATCAAACCTTTTACTTGTCAGATTTGCCATGTCTCATTTTCTCAGCAGAACAATCTACAAAAACACTTAGCGTTGCATACTGATGAAAAATTGTGTGTTTGTAGAGGCTGTGGAAAAGCTTATGTACAAAAAATTAACCTAACTATGCACAAGCAACAATGTTCAGAACAGATATTGCAAACCATCGAAAGTCTGTTGGATACAGGGGCAAATACCTACCTCACAATTATTCAGCTAGATGGTAAACAAAACAATTATTATATTAATGAACATAATGAGCTGATCAAATTAGAAGAAGATGCTGAAACACCGGAAATAGAAGGGAGTAATTCAAATGACTCAAGTTTTTTCTCCAGTGCCTAATTATAAAAAAATAAGCAAATTTTACTTACCCTGGACTTTCCCATACTTCAAACTAATAACTGCTTCACTCTCATGTTGCCACACGTGGCAACATGATTGATATGGTGCTATATTCCAGAGTGCCACTAGTGGCAACAAATTGTATTTAACTTAACCCTTTCGCTGCGACGCGCTCCAGCGACTGCCATGCCCTCAGTGTGGTAATATTTTGAAGTAGCACGTGCATTGCCGGCTTTATTTTAAAATTATTTTTGGCTGTTGCACGCATTTTTAAACATTTTGGTGAACAATATAATGTTTTTAATCATCAAATTTTATGTTAACTATAGGGATCTCGCTTATTTGAAGAGATACAGCGATGGTTAAATTAGAGAAAAGTTGTGGAATTTTATGCCCACTAATAATCTGAAAAGAAATTGGAGCTAACTTGCGTAGTATCTGAATAAACTAAAAAAAACTGAAATTTTGGATTTTTTATTTTCAGCTATAACTCATTTGTCATTTATATTACGTATTTTCAGTTAACACATTATTAGGACACTTTTTTGTGATCAATCTAAATTTTTGATTAGATTTGGTATAACTGTTACCATTGCTCATTTTCGACTGTCAACTTTTTTTTTTCTTATGGTTGACATTTTAAATTTTTTCATATTTGAATAGTTTTTACTTTTGCTTTCAACGATGTGTCACGCTTTGCAGTTTGTTTAAATTTTGAGCGTTTTATTACAGAAAATAAACATTTCATAAGAGTGCCATGGAAAGACCACGTCATTTAATTTATTTTGAAAAAATTCTAGTAGGCCATGAACTGATGGAAGTAAAACAAAACACCAATTTTATTTACTTTGGCCTTTAGATACATTAAGTACGCGAAAATTTCAGGAAACTTTGTTTTGAGCGGAGGCAGAATGTTACCTTATTTTTAAAAAAAACAAAGATGATAAATTTTCTAACATACACAATTGACTGAAAATTTTACTTGCAGTTTTTATGTTTGCAACTGACATAACAAATTTGAATAACAGGTTAAATAAATACAACAGATAACACTAGAACTGCACTAATTTAAACAATTATTAAATAAATGTTCAAAGCATTTGACACCTTTGTATAACATGTTCAGAAGTTCTTATAAAATAAACTATCTAATCTGTGTGTTAGTAACTGTGTCATTCATTTGTTTTTGTAAAAAATAAGTTAACCTGCTGCCTACGTTCAAAACAAAGTTTCCTGAAATTTTCGCGTACTTAATGTATCTTAAGGCCAAAGTAAATAAAATTGGTGTTTTGTTTTACTTCCATCCGTTCATGGCGTACTACAATTTTTTCAAAATAAATTGAATGACGTGGTCTTTCCATGGCACTCTTGTGAAATTTTTATTTTCTGTAATAAAATGCTCAAAATTTAAAAAATACAAAGTGTGACACATCGTTGAAATCAGAATTAAAAACTCTATTCAAATATGAAAAAATGTAAAATGTCGACCATAAGAAAAAAAAGTTGACAGTCGAAAATGGGCAATAGTAACAGTTATACCAAACCTAATCAAAAATTTAGATTGAGCACAAAAAAGTGTCCTAATAATGTGTTAACTAAAAGTACGTAATATAAATGACAAATGAGTTATAGCCGAAAACAAAAAATCCAAAATTGCAGCTTTTTTAGTTTATTCAGAAACTAAGCAAGATAGCTCTAATTTCTTTTCAGATTATTAGTGGGCATAAAATTCCACAACTTTTTTCCAATTTAACCATCGCTGTATCTCTTCAAATAAGCGAGATCCCCATAGTTAACACGCAATTTGATACATCCTGTATACAATGCTCCACTTAGAAATAAAGTTTGATTATTGTTAGTAATAAAGTAGAACAATATGATGTATACAAAGTGTTATGCAAACTAATAGTATTTTTAGACATTTTTATAAATAACATAACCTAAATGGACCTGTAAACAGCACCCTACGGTATTCACGCAACGAATACCGAAAAGTTATTACCTTATCACTTGGATACTAGATGATAAAACCGGCGGCAACTGGCCTTGATCCTGTTGCCTACACTTCATTTCATACACGTTGATGGGTACATAGGACAACAGCATTTTAGTGTATGAACCGATGTACCAATATATGTCGACCACACTGGGAGATCATTATAAACATGATGCATGAATGCATCAAACATAGGAAAAAGTTAAATTAGTGTGGAATAGTTCTCTAGTCTTAATTTTTATGTTGGGATATGGTAAATTTATGCTGGGGTAAAAATTCTCCCCGAAAAAGTTAGATATACCTAATAATCTTAATTTACTACAACATTTTGCTATTTATTGCCTCCTATTTGTGCCAGCAATGAAATTTTCTCAATTTTTTTTTCAAAAATTTAGTATTATACTTCTGAGTTATGCAGTTCTTATCACTATGTTGGTTGCAACAGAATCATTAGAAACCTACAAACAGAAAAACGAACTCAAAATATTCTTCCAAAGACTGGAACTAGTCAAACATGTATAGTGTTTTGGTGGGATTGTGTTTGCTACATAGGTTTTTTTTAATATTTTTGTAAGTTTCCCATCCTAGTCGTCAATCAAATAATTAAGAGTAGTTTTAAGGAATGATTTTGGCAAAAACTGTATCGCTTAGTTCATTTTCTGTATTATTTTGTTTCACTTATCTAGCTATAGCATATGATTAATATATTATTGTGTGCATATCTACATGCAGATTTAAAAATTATATGCTCTAAACAAGTACTTAATAGATTATTCTGTTGTATTTGAATCTGTGTACTAATATCGAGTTGTAAATATTTTGAAACCAATATTTGGTACAATTAGTGTACATAACTTTTGGACCACTCTGTACATGGGTAATTTAATATTTTCTTATTTTAATTGTATATTACATAAAGACTTAGGTACATGTAATGGCTGTTTATAATTTCTAAACATTTATTTTGTACATTACAAATAAAATTTTTAAGATTAACTGGTTTTTACTTTCCTATACTTTCAATATAGAGAAGTGTTATTGTCACGAAAATTTTCAATTTCAAGATTTTTGCGAAAGTTCATGTTTTGCCCTCTAGCAACTAAAAAATGTCTGAAACCGGAAATGGAAATTGGACATATTTTTCTGATGGCACTTATTTTCAGAAACTGAGTTCTCTAAATATGACAACATAATGTAATAGAAGACCTTGGGACAAATTCTACACTTTTTTCTCAAACTATTCAGCTTCGAAATAACGGCCTCTATGAAAATTTTGATTGTAATGTCTTAATTACTCAAAAATGAGTTGACAGATTGCGATCAATTTTAGAATTATAATAACCCTAGAAAGACAATGTTACTATCGACGAGAATTTTTAAAAGTAGAATTATTTATTTATAATTAAATAATTTAAAAGTAGAAACAAGTAAAAATTTTGTATATTTTCAAAAAAATATTGCTCAAAAACTAGCAACACAATTTGTTTTAAATTTTGTAAGCTTATAAAGCTAGGGATGAGCTACAATGTGGTCCTAACCAACTAATTTCTCGGGGATGTCTTCTACGAAGTTTTAAAAATTGAAAATTTCGTAAATGTAAGAAAAGTAAGTAAAGGTGAAAAGAGAGCATGGAAAGTACAAGGTGATTATGGCACTGCAAACATTAAGTGAATACAATTCTACAAAATGATAAAAAAACTCACAGTCGCCTATGAAACAAGACCGACATGTCGACGAGTAGTTTGCAAATCGTGGAGCTATTATTACATACGTGCATGATGAACTGTCGGTTGGCAAACTTGATACAATTATTAACTCACATAATGGAAGAAAAAAATTTAAGCAGTGACTTGGTGTTTTGCACCATGTCTATAATTTATTTTAATTTTTAACTTTAACAGTTCTGAAAAAAAAACTATTTTGCAATAATGTAGACAATCGCTCTTTAAAACACAACATATTGTTGCTATCGGATAGTTATGGCCGCCACTTAAATAATCTATTGTGGAATAAGTTAACAAGCAACTTAATATTCAGTCATTGCTGAAGCCTAATGCAAAATTTGGAAATGTCACCGAGTCAGTGAACGATCTAATAAAAAACTTTGATTTAGGTAAATGACTTCGTTATAGTTATCGCAGGTGCAAATGACATCACACCATTGTCATCATGTGATTTTGCTAGGAACATAATTGACCTTATGAATCAGTGCTCACATACCAATATATTTTGTGTACCATGCCATACCGCTATGATGCGCCTGAATTAAATAAATGTATCTATAGGCAGGACTGTGAACTCCGTTTTATCGTTAATAAATTTATGTCGCGTATAACTAGTGTTAAAACTAGTGGTAAAAACTACACCATGCACGGGCTGCATTTTAATATGTCAGAAAAAAAATGTGTTGCAGAACAATCAATTAATTGTACAATAAACTTTAAATTTAGTGATCATTTAAACTTGGTTAATATACATCAATCCGTTGACCCCCTGTGGCACACAGGTCCGAAATGACCGTCCTCAATGAACTAAATTGTAAATCCACTAAGGGCAGCATCAAAATTTTGGACAATACTACCAAATCCAACCTATCAACGAGCAGTGATATGGACGTAAATTTTCAACAAGGCCCTTTTTGGGTTTCTCAAACATAATGGCTACTAATAACAAAACCTTAACTCCTACGGTAGTGAAAGGTACAATTGATTGCGGAAAAAAATTTACATTACTTTGTTTAAATATTCAATCTGTTAGGAATAAAACATGAATTTGAAACTTTTATTTACTACAATACAAAAATTTTACTTTTTATGTATATGAACACTGGTTGTCAAAAGACGAAATTGATTCTTTTTTATTGGAAAATTACTATGTGGTATCTAAGTGTCCACGAAGTAATCTTATTTATGGCGGAGTCGCTATTTTTGCCTCAAAAGATAATTTATGTAAACCAGTTCCTCAAATCAAAAAACTATCTATTGAATTACACTATGAATATGCTGCGGCTAGTTTTGCTAACGTACATTTTATGACAGTTTATAGATCACCAATAGGAGATTTTGATATTTTTCTCGAAGGGACTTTAAATTGCTTAGAAATTTTGACAAAATGTAATAAAATCACCATTATCACTGGAGATTTCAATGTTCATGTAAATACCGGGAGATCGAGAAAGGTTGTCCAAAAAAAACTACCTTCTAAGTAGTTATCAATGTTTCTTTCTAGTGTGATATTAGCCATACTGCGCAATACGTTTGTTTATGTTTATTCCGTGTGTTTACGTTTCTTAATTTCACTTTATATTCTTGGACGCTGTTATTATTATACAAATAGTATTTTTCAATACTAATTAGGGATTGTTAAACGAAGTTTACAGTAAGTACAGTGTTTCCAATTAATTGACAACAGTAACAATTGTTTGTAAATTTAAGGTTATGTATTCCGTTGAACACAACAAGTTTATTATTATTCAATCTTATTTCCGTAATGGCCAACGCAATGAAAATGATGGTGAATGGAAATATTCAGTAAATTTATGTGTAGATGAATTCGTTAATCGTTTCCCCGACGTCGACTTTGATTACGATAATCTAAGCAGTCATGTAAAGCGCATCGTACATCGTTTCCAAACAACGGGTAGTGTAGATACACAAAAATCTCCTGGAAGACCAACCCTTTTAACTCAGGACACATTAGAGGATATACAGACGCGTATCGAACGCAGCCCTAAAAAACCATTACGACAGTTAGCGCAACAAACAGGTGTGTATTTTGTAAACTATAAATTTTTGCGTATAAAATTTATTATAATTTGTAATTGCAGGGTTAAGCTATGGAACGTGTCAAAAGGCAGTAAGACGAAAACTGCATTTACACCCATATAAAATTTCAGTAATGCAAGAATTACTTCGTCCCGATTATGAAAAACGTGTGCAGTTCTGCAATTAGTTTAAGCAAAATTTAAATAACGATGAAATGCTGGATTCAAGTTTCTTTTCAGACGAAGCCTGGTTCCATCTCACCGGTTACGTAAATAAACAAAATTACAGGATGTGGTCTGCAGAGGCCCCTGGTGAATTTTTACAAACTCCACTGCATCCGATAAAGATTGGCGTGTGGATTGCCATCTCCAGAAGACGCATAATTGGTCCCATTTTTTTTGAAGATACCGTAACAGCTGACCACTACATCGGAATTCTAAACACATTTATAAATCAGCTTCACGATGATGAATTACGTCAGGGATATTTTCAGCAGGATAATGCACCTGCACATACAGCCCTTCGAACAAATCAATATATACAACAATTTTATGACGATCGTATCATTGCATTTTCCCCCACGGTCACCCGATTTGACACCCCTGGATTATTTTCTTTTTGGGCATTTAAAGAACACGATATATCAGACCCCCATGCACACACTTGAGCAACTGAAGGATGCTATTACTGCCGCTACTGCAAATATAACTGTGCAACAGCTACAAAATGTTTTTAACAGCATGAAAAGAAGAGTAGGGTGCTGTATCAACAATAATGGGGCTCATTTCGAACATGAACTGTAATTACTAATTACTAATTTTGTTAATTTATTTTTGTAAAATTTAATATTGTAATTAGTTAATAAAACAAATAATGTTCTAATTAATTCCATTATTAACCGTAATTAAAACTGATTGCAAATAACTTCTTATTTTCATAATTATTTTCCTCTTTTGAATCTACCAGAAATTGCTAACTTCATTTCATACATGACACCACCATGACAGGTGGAGGATGTAAAGATTGATATACTCTCTGTAGAAAGTAGTTTTTTTCGGACAACCTTTGTCGATCTCCCGGTACAAATAATCAGTGAAATTGGCTTACATAACTTAATACAAACTGTTCATTGGGCATTTATTGATGATGCATCCTTAGATATCGAAAATAAATTTAAAATGTGCATTACATTGATTTCTGACGCAACTGAGATTACTTTTCCAGAAAAATCTAAAGTTATAAATGATTCTAAAAAATGTAAAATAAATTAGTTTCACGATGAATTAAGGTCAAAAAGAAATGAATTATCTGTCTTGCAAGACATCTACAAAATTAATCCCACTTAAAACTACAACCAGTGATACCATTTTTGTTTCTCTTCAAAGAAAGGCCACTAGAATTATTGCAGGCTTAAAGTATAGGGACGATTGTAAAGATTACTTTACAAAACTTATCCTAACATTTCTCAGTACATACATTCTTAACCGTTTATTATATATTAAAGAAAATGTGGCAAATTATAATGCACACAATCAAATTCACTAGTATCCCACAAGAAAATATGATAAACTAATACTAAATCAATTACTCTTATCGAAATCTAGAGATGGCACTAACTATTATGCGATAAAGTTTTACAATTCACTACCAATCTGAAATAAAAAGGCTTAGTTTCACTGCTTTTAAACGCAAAAGTCGGTTTTGTTATTGAATACCTTCTATACACTTAAGGACTTTTTAGCATCTGATTTCACCTGCATATACTACTCCTCTTTATCATTTTTCTATTCTTTTTTTTGTTGTATATTTGCTTTTATATATTTTTTCCATGTGTAATGACTTCTGTAAATACTTCTATAAGTGTAATGCACCAATAAATATTATTATTATTATTATTTTTTCTTTGATCTTTCCTGAATCCGGTTTTATTTTGCGGGGAACTTCATCCCAAGCATTTTATACAATGGGTTGTTGTTATGTAAGGAACCGTCTAGTGATATGACAGCTCTAGAGTATTACTGCCTTTTGCAATTCCATGCCAAGATGGTATGGTAAGTATAATCTTTCTAGATTTCTCTTCAGGCTCATTGGCGCCACTCCTGTGGCAGAGATTATGATGGGATATGTTCTGATGGTGGTAAGTTTCCATATTCTTTTTAATTCTATAGACAAATTTTTTTACTTCTCTATTTTGTCTGTTTCAGCCCGATGGATATTTGCCGTTAGCGGGATAGCGACATCTATGATTATGGCCGATTTGTCTCTTTTGCTAAATAATACGATGTCTGGCTTGTTGTGCTGTACCGTTCGGTCAGTGATCATTTGTTTGTCCCAGTACAGCGTGTATTCCGTGTTCTCGATCACTGGATCTGGCGTGTACTTATAGTATGGTGGAGGATTTAGATTCAACATATTGTACTTTTTGGCTATCTCCAAATATATTATTTTTGCCACTTCGTTGTGCCTTGTGGTGTATTGATTTGATGCAAGAGAAGAGCATCCAGCTATAATGTGTTCAATAGATTCATGGTTATTTCGGCATAGTCTTCAGTTGTCTTTGCGACTGTTTTTAGGTAGTACTTGGTTGCAATAACCTGGTCCTGTATCGCAGTCATGAACCCTTCCGTTTCGGCATATAGTGATCCCCCTGTTAACCATGCAACTGATAAGTCAGTATCGACGTTGGGGTCTTGTAAACTGGTCGGATATTTACCATGCAATACCTTGGATTCCCATTCCCTTATTCGATTAGCAGTGTCAGTTAGAGGCGTATTAAAGTTTCTGTCTTTTAGTTTTAAAGGAGTATAATTGTCATCGTGATTTATTACTTCTCTAATAATTTCAGATGTTGACTCATAGAAATATTTTCTAAGTTTGGTTATTTGAGAATGACAAAGCTCTTCTATTTGCAGTAATCCCCTGCCCCCTCTAGCTCGCGGAATATATAGCCTAATTTTGGACGCTGCTGGGTGGTGCATATTGAATTTTCTTAGAAGCCTTCTGGTATCTCGATCGAGTGATTGTAATTCTGTTTCAGACCAGTTAATAATGCCAAAAGAATAAGTAAGTTTCGGTATAGCCCATGCATTAATGGCTTTAATTTTGTTTCTACCATTAAGGTACGTATTTAAAATTTTATTCAGTCTATACATGTACCTATTGCTTTTTAAATTCATTTCTAAGTTTTGAATGCCCTATTTGATTATTTTGATGTATACCCAGATACTTGTATAAATTTGTGTTTTGTAGGTTCGGCAGGTCCTCGACATCTTGGAGTATGCCTTCCATTTTGAGATCTGAGCACAGTTTCCCTTTGATTATGTGGGCTTGAGCACATTTACTTATTCCAAATGACATTCCAATGTCTTTGCTAAACAGGTAAGTGGTATTGACTAAACTGCTGAGTTTCTCTTTTGTTTCAGCGAATAGCTTTAAATCGTCCATATAGAGAAGATGGGAAACCCTACTATTGGATTTATTTAATTTTAGCCTATAACCAGTCTCACATTTGGTAAGTAGTGTGGAAAGCGGATTGATAGCCATGCAGAACCATATCGGGCTCAGCGTATCGCCTTGGAAAATTCCGCTTTTTATGGGTATTGCGTCTACTTGTAGTCCATTTAAAAATATATTTGTTTTCCATTGTGACATAAGATATTTAAGAAAGTTCGTTATTTTTTTGTCTATTTTGTATATGTCAAGCACTTGACTTAACCATGAGCGAGGCACAGAATCGTACGCTTTACTATAATCTATGTATGCAATTGATAGGTTTCTCTGCTTCCTCTGAGCTTGTTTTAAAATAATTGCGTCAATGGTTAGTTGCTCCTTGCAGCCGTAGGAACCTCTACAACATCCTTTTTGTTCCCATGCTATAAGTGAATTGCGCGTCAAATGAGCTACAATATGTTCAGCTAATGTACTGGTAATTATTTTATATATAGAGCAAAGGCACGTAATAGGTCTATAATTCTTAGCATCTTTTGGGTCACCAGATTTGTATAACATATACGTTGTTCCTCGCGTTATAAATTGTGGAATACTATTTGGATTGCGGAGTGCCTCATTTATTAATTTCGATATGTATCGGTGTGTGCTGGAAAACCTCTTCCACCAGAAGTTTTGAATGTTGTCAACCCCTGGAGCCTTCCAGTTGTGTGTTTTATTGATTGCATTTTCAATATCCGTAAGTGTAACTTCATCCACCTCCATCTGTTCAAGATCTTTTAGTTCGTTTTTTATTTGTCCTATCCACTTCGCGTTTTTGTTGTGCTTCGTATCTCTGGCCCATAGTCTTTTCCAGAAATCTTCAATGTCTTGTTTATCTGGACTGTCTTCTGCTCTTAAATTTGCTGTGATGTTACGGTAAAATTGCTTTTCATTTCTGTAAAACTGTGTATTCTGTTGTTTCCTTTTGTTACTCTTGTTGTATCTCGATAACCGTGTTCCAAGCATTTTAACTTTCTGTTTTAAGGTGTCTAGATAGTCCGTAATTTTTGTCTCAAATGCGTGGTGATTCGGTCTTACATTCAGCTTTCTGAAAATGGGCGTCAACTTTGATATTAAAGTGCGGTTGTCAGGATTAGATTTGAACGCATGTATCCTACCTATAATTGTTCTGGATTGGTCAATTTTTGTTTGTATGCGTTTTTGCCACATAGGCTCTTGTTTTCCTCTATGATTAGGTTCTCTTCCCTGTTCTTTTAAATGCAGTCCGCTTATTTCGATTACCGTGGCTGCTGCACTGTATGTCATTAAATGTATCTCTTTGAAATCTGTTTGTCCTGCTAGATGTTCAGCTAATACAGCATCAGTTAATTTCAGTATCTTTGTTATTCTTTTATTAGTGTTGAGTTTTGGGATTTTAGGTCTGAGTGTAGGGTCAGTATTGGTAAATAAATATACATTGTGTTCGAATCTATCTGTTATTTTTCTCAGTAGATCATCATCCATAGCCTGCCCTTGTACTGCTGCGTCCCGTCTATCGTCTTCGGTTACGTCGCTGGTTATTAAATTATCATTTTCATTTTGTCTCTGGTTTGCTTCGACTATTGCTTCATTATTATTTTCTATTTGATGTTGAGTTTCGTTTTCTCTATCTCCTTCTACTTCTGTCTCATTTCTTACCCTGTCTCTAATTTCGGCTAGTTCAAGATCTGTCAAATATCTATTTCTCACAATTACTCTTTTCCTATCGGCAATATTGCCTACATTTTATTATTATTATTATTATTATTATTATTATTATTATTATTATTATTATTATTTTTTTTTTTTTATTTTTTATTTTTTTTTTATTTTTTAATTCACAGCAACTAAGCGGCAGTTGCTGGTGTAATACCGTGGAAAAATAATTCAATTTATTCCACGGTAAGTACTTTACGCAGAATACGGCAGGTGTGCAGTATTACCGTTTTCTGCATCAATGTAAATAAGCCCTGGGGCAGCTCGGTTTCTTGAAGGTAGTGGTGGAAGCGTTTGGTGACAACTCCATCTACAGACACGACTATCGGGATTATTTTAACGGATGTAAGTCTCCACAGGTTCTTTATTTCTACAGCCAATTCAGTGTACTTGTCGATTTTTGTATGTTCTGTTTCAGCCAAGTTGTGCGTTAATGGGACAGCCACGTCAATGATAGTGGCGGTTTTACGTTGCTTGTCAATAAATATTATGTCCGGGCGATTGTGTTGCACATGGTGGTCTGTAATTATCGGGCGATCCCAGTATAGTAGCCCATCATCATCTTCTAAAATAGATTTAGGTATGTATTTATAATGCGGTGTAGGAATACTAATCAACTTGTATTTAAGGGCCAGCTGTTGGTGGATGATCGCTGCAACGCTATTATGCCTTCCCAAGTAGGCATTGTTTGCAAGTTGGGGACAGCCTCCAGTTAGATGTTCTATGGTTTCTCCCGGAGCATTGCAGGTGCGGCATCGATCATTGATGTTAGTTTTGAGGATATGTTTCTCATAGTTATGTGTTCTTATAACTTTGTCTTGTATTGCTGTGTAGAAACCCTCTGTTTCAGCATGGAGATAACCTTGGCTAAGATAGCGAAAAGATAATTTCTTATCAATGTAATCCGCATTGACTTGGTTTGGGAATCTGCCATGTAGTGCTTTCGCCTTCCATTCTTGAAGTTGGTCAGCTACAGTCGGTAAGTTTATCAAAAGTTGTTGGTTACTAAGATTCAAAGGGGTAGAGCATCGATCCATTTCAACTATTTTTTGTATTAAAACGTCATTCTGTTGTAAAAAGTATCGTCGCATGTTGTTGATTTGTTTATTGCATATCTGTTTAATATTTAATAATCCTCTTCCTCCTTCTTTCCTAGGTAAATACAATCGTTCTACAGACGACTTTGGATGTAGGAATCTGAATTTCACTAGTGTTCTTCTAGTTAATCGGTCTAGTTCTTGAAGATCAGTATCGCTCCATTTAACTATTCCAAAGGAGTACATCAGCGCTGGAACTGCCCACGAGTTTACAGCGGAAATAAGATTTTTAGAATTAAGTTTAGTGTTCATAAGTTTTGTAAGTCTCTTTTTATATTCGTCATTGAGCTTAACTTTCAGGTCCGAATGGTTAATGCCGCGGTGTTGTGAAAGACCAAGGTATTTATATGAGTCTGTCATCGGAAGCTCTGGAATGCTTGCTATTTCTTCATCGGAATATGTGAGTATACCCTTACTTATGTTTACAGTGGCACATTTATCGATACCAAAAGTCATGCCTATGGAATCACTAAAAATGTTTGTGGTCTTAATTAGGGAAGCTAGTTGTCGTTTAGTTTCAGCAAATAATTTCAAGTCGTCCATATATAATAAATGGTTGACTTGAAATTGGTCCTGCTTATTTAATTTGTATCCAGCTTTGGAGTTATTAAGTAGACAGGATAGTGGGTTCATGGCTAAGCAGAACCAGGTTGGGCTTAACGTATCACCCTGAAATATGCCCCTTTTAATGCTTATTTCGCCCATACGTCTCCCAGTCATTTGCAGATTTACTTTCCAGTGAGACATTAAGTGTGCTAGTAAGGTGCGTATCGTATGATCGACTTTATATATTTCCAGGACTTTCTGCAACCAATTATGGGGTACAGAGTCAAAGGCTTTGGCATAGTCGATGTAGCACATGTGAAGATTACGATGGTGAGCATGAGCTTGTTTAGTGATGACCATATCTATAATTAATTGCTCCTTGCAGCCCATTGATCCTTTAGCACATCCTTTCTGCAGAGGCGATATGATATTGTTCATCTGGCAGTGTTGGTATATGTGTTGGTTAAGTATTGAAGTTAGTAGTTTGTAGATCACTGATAAACACGTAATTGGTCGGTAATTCCGTGGGTCTTGCGGATCTCCTTTTTTAAAAATCAGATATGTAGTTCCTGTTGCTAAAAAAGCTGGAAACTCCATAGGGTGGTGGAGTATTTTGTTAAAGCACTTAGACAGAGGTTCATGAGTTACTTTAAATGTTTTTAGCCAAAAGTTTTGTATTTTATCCGGGCCAGCAGCTTTCCAATTGCTAGCTTTTATTAGGACTTTCTTAATCTGTTCTGGAGTAATTGTTAGTAGTTCCATTATTGGTGTGTCAGAGGTGCTGTCTGTGATTTGTGCAAGCCAAGGTGCGTCGATGTCCGCTTGCAGTGGGTCGTCCCATATAGACCTCCAGAATGTTGCGAATTTATCTACATCTATATCTGAAGTGTCTTTGGGTATGTTTCTGTTAATGTTAGAGATCGAATCGTAGAATTTTCTTTGATTTGTTTGAAACAACATGTTTTGATATTTTCGTTTTGTTGCTTCATTATAGCGCCGTAGGCGTGCACCTTTTGCCTTTGCTTTCTGTCTTAGTTCGTCTCGATGTTCGTTCAGTCGCTCGTGTGAGTCAGCTGCATCTATGTTTATATGTAGTGAGCTGGCAATATTTTTTATTTTACGATTGATTTTGTTTGATCGTGTCCCCTTCAAGAACTCAGCTATAATATCAGCCTGCGCACGAAATTCATCAATTTGCTTAGCAAGACGTTTTTGCCAAGCTGCTTGCTCTGGTAGTTTTCTTTCTCCGTTTTCTGGATATTCCCTAATTTGTTGGGCATTTAACTCAAGTACAGTAACTGCAGCTGCGTATATAGCTGTGTGCACCGTAGTTATATTGTCGGTTTCAGATAAGTATTGCTGCAGCGTGTTGTTGACGTTTTGTATAATATTGTTTGTTTTAGGTTTATGAATTAATGGAGGTAAGTATGGTCTTAAATGGGGATCAGTTAATTCATAGAAACGAATGGTGCTCAAAAGTTTTTCTCTTGTCTGTTCATGAATCTGGTTTACCATTTGAGGTAGATGTTCGTTGCTTTTATCTTCGTCCTGTATTATTATTATTATTATTATTATTATTATTATTATTATTATTATTATTATTATTATTATTATTATTTCTCTTTGATCTCGGCTGAATCCGGTTTATTTTGCGGGGAACTTCACCCCAGGCATTTTTTACAGTGTGATCCCCCTGTTAACCATGCAACTGATAAGTCAGTATCGACGTTGGAGTCTTGTAAACTGGTCGGATATTTACTATGCTATACCTTGGATTCCCATTCCCTTATTCGATTAACAGTGTCAGTTAGAAGCGTATTAAAGTTTCTGTCTTTTAAAGTTTTAAAGGAGTATAATTGTCAACATCATTTATTATTTCTCTAATGATAGACGTCATGGTATTCTCCATTATTTAAGTATCCATAATTATTTAAAGACTGTATTAACATAATGTGCTCTATTTTGATTTTTGGTATTACCTTTTATAATAAATAAAAATTGAAACTAAGTGTACTTTTGTTTCATTAGTCGGTGTTTTTTCTACGTTTGCTAGCAATTAGTATATTGTAATAGGTAAGTTACCAACAGTAAAACCGCAGTTATGTTTTGTTTACCAATCAACAAAAGATGTTACAAAATAGACAACATTCGCATAACACTCCTAACTCCCTTTTTTAAGTAAAAGTAATGCTGGAAATTTTATTTATTAGGGTATTATTTATATATTTGTTAAAAATAGCTTACAATTTTAAAAAATCTAATAAAGTTTTACTTTTTTCAGGCAACTTTTTATTATAAGAGTATACCATATTTGTGAATCTGTGAAAACAGAGGTACTTTACTAATAATAATAAAAAATTCCTCTTCGCCATAAAAATGAATTTAAGCAAAAGCAAACTTTTTACGTTACCAATTCAAAAGTCCATACAACATCTAAATTTATCATATGTTTTATGAATAGGTAAGTAAAGCTCCAAGCCACAAGCATTGGCTTTTGGATAACTTAGTCAGTATCACCACCTGTTCCGTATTCAACGTTTTTATTTAATGAATTTATATAGTTGCACTGGCACATGTGTTTTACCTAAGGAAGTGTGCCATTTTTTCGGTAAAAAACAAAAAAGTTGTTGTTATCAATAACCATTAGTGCAAAAAGGTGTGTGCTTTCCTCGTGGTCTTTTAAGTGATAAAAAAGACAGATTTTGCAACCTGTAAAGAAGACACCAGCGTTAAAGGGGACCCCTATACATTGGCGAACTACCTGAATTGGCGTAGAACTGACACTTTCAAAAAAGGTAGGAAACAGTAATGTTAGTGCAACTTGTGTTTTTTATAACCGCAAACAGTTATTGGTCCTTCGAGCCGGATTGAATTGTTCTTTTGGTGATACAGTCATTACAGTTTTTTCTCTTCAAATAACTAACATTACTTTTTTACGTCATCTTTCTGTCATATTTTAATACGTCAGTTTTCCTTCAAAGTATGGAGGTAGATAAATTATTTAAAAAACGTCAAAGTGCACAGAAGCGTGTTGAGACTTTGCTGAAACTAGCTCAAGATGCTCAATATGATGCTTCAAAAAGGGTGGATTTCGGTCTCAGGTTCGAAAATCTAGCTGATTTGGTGAAAGTGTTTGAATCTCTACATTTTGAGATTGTGTCGCTCATGGAGCTGCCAGAACTCGACGTTCAAGAAGATATAATGGAATCTTTTGATAATATGCAATATTCGATCAAAACAATTCATCGTGAAATATTCGGCAACAGGTCTGATGATGGGAGCTCCATGCATGCTTTGCCACAGCATTCTGGTGCAGGTTCAGGCGGTGATCGCTCTCATGTTAAGTTACCAAGAATAGAACTTCCTAAATTTGATGGCACTACTAAAAATTGGACCACATTTTATGATGTTTTTAAAACACTGATTCATGAGAATGTATCACTATCTGACATTGAACGTTTTCAGTATTTGATTTCAAGTCTTTCAAAGGAAGCTTTAACTTTGGTGAAGAATCTACCTCTTACTGCTGCCAATTATCAAATAGCCTTTAAAGCATTGGTGTCCAGGTATCAGAACAAACGTGTGCTAATAACCAATTATTGGCAAAACCTATTTCATGCTCCCAAAGCAACTAATGACTCAGCTTCTTCTCTTCGTAATTTATTGTCGGTGTTTGCTGAAAACTTAGATGCTTTGGATCAATTTGAGTGGGATCTCTGGGATTTTACGAAACTTAATTTGTTGTTACAAAAAATTGATTCTTCCACGAAAAAAAGGTTCGAAATAGAATTTAGCGATTCTCCAGTGCCGAAGTATGACAATTTGTGTAAATTTCTTGAAAAACAGTGCCGTGCTTTGGAGGTTACTGTGATGACTTCAAGTTATGCTTCTTCAGTCCAACCTACTTCTAATTTCAAGAAGGGTTCTTTGCCAGTGCATGGAACCAAGGCTACTTCTTCGTTTGTGACAGGTGCAGGTGATGCGGTGGTGTGTGTGTATTGCAAACAAAATCATTCACTTCTCAAGTGTGACGGTTTTTTAGAATTGAGTCCAAGTGATTGTCATGCTGTTGCGAAAAGGGACAATTTGTGTTTTAATTGCTTATCTGCGACTCATTCTGGGAATCGCTGTAACTCCAAGTTTAGCTGTCGTGTGTGTCATAAACGTCATCATACACTCATACATTTTCCGAAGCAATTATCTTCCGTTTCTTCAGATAAAACTGATGAACATAGTGTCAAATCCGCCGAAGATAATCAGCTTAAAGTGATGACAAGTTGTATGCTGGCTGGTCCAAAAATAGTGTTATTTTCAACTGTTGTGGTGAGTGTTCGGGATGTTCATGGAAACTATCAAATGTGTAGAGCTCTGCTTGACTCCGCGAATGAAGCCAATTTTCTAACCGAACGGTGTGCGAAAAAACTTGGTTTTTCCACGTCTCCTTCTTCAATTCCTATTCGGGAACTTAATCAAATGGCTACATTATCGAATTTAGGTAGGGTTTCGTGTAAGTTAAGACCCTCTAGGCATCTTCATCTGAATTTTGAAATAAAGATGATCGTGATACCAAATATTTGTGGCCAAATCCCCTTTAATCGTGTGTATGGACAAAGTTGGAAGCATATTCAAGGTCTGCCACTTGCGGATCCACATTTCGGAGATCCTAGTGACATCGACATCTTGTTGGGGGCAGACATATACGCTCAAATAGCGACGCAAGGTCTTAGGAAAGGTAATCGCGGTGAACCTAATGCGATTAACACTGTGTTTGGGTGGGTTCTTATTGGTAAAGTGGATTGTCCTTCCGAAACGGTGGTTAATTCCTTTTGTACATCTTTAGATGTTTCTTTGGAAAGTGCAATTAGACGTTTTTGGGAATTAGAGCAAATTCCTCAAGACACTTCTCAATCGCCCGATGACATCATATGTGAAAACATTTTTCTTAATACACATTCTCGTGAAAAAGGTGGTAGATACGTAGTGCAATTACCTCTTCAGAATTTACCTCCTCAATTAGGAGATTCGTATAGTAATGCTTTGAGTCGGTTTATGAATTTGGAATCACGTTTACTGAAAAATCCATCACTTTATGAATCGTACTCGGCTTGTATGAAAGATTATATAGATCAAAATCATATGACCTTAGCTACAGAAAATCGTGCTAGTAACGAGATGTATTATATTCCTCATCATTGTGTACTAAAGCCTGAGAGTACTTCAACAAAACTTCGTATTGTGTTCGACGCATCTGCCAAAACTTCAAACGGTGCTTCTTTAAACGATGTTTTATACGTTGGACCTAAACCTCAAAGGGATATTGTTTCAATTTTGCTGGCATTTCGGATACATAGCATTGTGTTTACAGCTGATCTCCGGCAGATGTACCGCTAAATTCTAATCGCTGATTGTCAAAGGGACTATCAACGAATTTTATGGAGATTTTCTAAATATGAACCTGTGAAAGCGTACCGTCTAAATACGGTAACATTTGGTGTGTCCTCCAGTCCGTATTTAGCTATACGCTGTCTTCTTCAGTTGGCTCAAGATGAGGGTCATAAATACCCACTTGCAGCAGAGGTACTAAAATCCTATGTTTATGCAGACGATGTCGTGAGTGGTGCAGATTCACCACAACAAGCTTGTGAAGTTCAATCACAATTAGTGGCGCTATTTGCAGAAGCAGGTTTTGAACTAAGGAAGTGGGCCAGTAATCATCATGAACTACTAACATCGATTCCTGTGGAACATCAACAACCTCATATGTTCGATTCAAATGATGTTACACGTTTGAAAATACTGGGGCTACAGTGGTGTCCAAGCACAGATTCATTTTCTTATAAGGTTGAACCTATCGATCGTCCGTGTTCAAAACGTAATGTGCTCTCGGAATTAGCTAGAATTTACGATCCATTAGGTTTCTTAGCTCCCATCACTTTGTTTGCGAAATATTTGATGCAGCGCTTGTGGAGTTTGGGTATAAACTGGGATGATAAGCCTCCACCTGAGATTCTTGAACGTTGGTCAACTTACAAATCACAACTTCCTTGTTTATCTGCAATTACATTGCCTCGGCGAGTGGTCATGGACGATGTTACCGTTTCCGAGGTGCATGGATTTTGTGACGCATCGCAAAATGGGTATTCGGCTGTGGTATACCTCCGTCAAGTTTCTTGTGGTGGTTCAACCAAAGTTTTCTTTGTGTGTGATAAATCTAAAGTATCTCCTTTAAAAAGTGTATCCATACCTAGGTTGGAGTTGTGTGCAGCGGTTTTGTTGTCTGATTTGATTGAATTTGTACTTAACACATACAAAAATTACATTCTTGTAGATAAAGTTTACGCGTGGTCCGATTCTACTGTTGTTTTATCATGGATCAAGTCGTCTCCTCACAGGTGGCAGACATTCGTTGCTAATCGAGTAAGTCACATTCAGGACAAGGTTTCTCCGATGTTATGGAATCATGTGAGTGGTGTCGATAACCCAGCCGATTGTGCGTCGCGTGGTCTTATGCCTAATGACCTTCTTTCACATTCCTTATGGTGGGCGGGTCCTAAGTGGCTAGTGTATACTGAAGATAAGTGGCCAAAGTTTTCCTTTGCTTGTGCAGCTTCATCTTCAGAGGTAGAATCAGAACAGCGAAAAGTAGTGTGTCTAACAGTGGTGACTTCAAGTGAATGGATAAATATTCTATTCAATAAGTTCTCCTCCTTACGTAAAATTCAAGGAATTGTGGCATTTTGTCAAAGGTTTATCAAAAATCTAAAAGCTCCAAGAGATAGTCGAGAAAAAGATACGTTTTCTATTGTGGAATTATACAAAGCTCTTGTGCTGATCGTTCGATCTGTGCAACGTGAAGTCTTTCAAAAGGAAATAGTGAATCTTGAAAGTAATGATCAGTGCTCTAAACCTTTTCGAAAGTTGGCTCCTTTTCTCGACAAAGATGGTGTCATCAGGGTGGGCGGTCGTCTTCGCCATTCTAAACTAGAGTTTGATGAAAATCTTTCTCCACTGCGATGGTGCCTCGGGCGTTTAATTAAATTATATCCAGGTCGTGATGGAGTTCCTCGGGTGGCACAAGTGCGTACTGCTAAGGGAGTTTATGATCGTGCTTTAGCAAAATTATGTCCCCTCCCTTCACAGTAATTTTTTGTCTTATAGTTAGTTGTTTGAAAACAAAAATTGTAATGATTTTTCTTTTATTTTTCTAAAATAAGTGCCTTATTTTGGTGGGCGGAATGTTCCGTATTCAACGTTTTTATTTAATGAATTTATATAGTTGCACTGGCACATGTGTTTTACCTAAGGAAGTGTGCCATTTTTTCGGTAAAAAACAAAAAAGTTGTTGTTATCAATAACCATTAGTGCAAAAAGGTGTGTGCTTTCCTCGTGGTCTTTTAAGTGATAAAAAAGACAGATTTTGCAACCTATAAAGAAGACACCAGCGTTAAAGGAGGCCCCTATACATTGGCGAACTACCTGAATTGGCGTAGAACTGACACTTTCAAAAAAGGTAGGAAACAGTAATGTTAGTGCAACTTGTGTTTTTTTATAACCGCAAACACCACCTAAAAGGAAAAATATATCACAGATTGGTCATTACCAATTTCTATGTGTTTCTTCTGGTGAAAAGCTCCACAAAGAAAAATCATTTTTGCGGCATCTCCCGTAGTTTGAAATTGAAGTTATGGGATGCTGGGATACCACGAAAACCTGTAAGTCCAGATCAGGGCGATGAATATGGATCCTTATTATAAACATGTAAATATGTACCATGTTCTGCAAGTATATGTACCACATAGCAACGTTTTGTTAATGGTGTAATGCTGCTCTTGTTAAAAAAGATTGTTAGAGAATACAAAAAGTTTAAAGAGAGACAAACTGATATAAATTCAATACAGGACGTTTATATATTATTTCATTGCGACATAACCGAATAGTAAGTCATTAAACTATTACTAGATAGATACTACATTGTAACACGGAGCTCCATTTTTTACACTGTTTGCAATAAAGGTCGATGGTAAAATAGGGCCAGCTAGTAGTATTTGAGAAGAATACATTCAAGTACAGGCTTTTGACTAATATCCTAAAAAACACAAATAACTGGTGAAAACTATGAACATATCTGGTTTACTTTGTTTTGTTTTGTGATACATCTTAGTATTTGTAGCAGGGAAGTACATACATATATAAAAATCAGTATGCTGAAATATTTTTATACTTATTTATAGTTTGATCGTCGTTTTAGTAAAATGCTCTTCTTGTTTGATGTCGAAATAAACGCAATTAATAATTTTATTATATGCGTTTATTAACGATTTGTAGTTTAAATATTAAATTAAGACTTTTCGAATGAGGAGCTTGCAATACTTATATAAAAATTATGTTGCTTACTTTGAACTAAAAACGAACCCTTACCATTTCTTTGACATAAAGACATAATACTACAACTTGTTGGGTTTCGAAGCCTTGTTACCTACTTGTTGTAAACTGATTAAATTAAATGCAACGCAAGAGAAACACTTGAGTGGTTTTATAATTTTATTTACTACCAAACCTACCCTTAAGAGCTACATAAGAGCTACTGGTGAACTGTCTCGCCTTGCAGAGCTGAGGTCTTCAGCTCCGCTATTTTACCGCCCCAGAAGAGGGTTGTTGTGGTAGGGGTTGCTGTTAACTTGGTTGCCTACAGTGGCGTTAACAAACCGCTACCTTTGAAAGCACACAGGCTTTCAACACAATGTAAAAAATATAGTTATAGTTATAATCTTCAAAAACTAAACTACACACAAGTTAACAATATATGATATATGAAAGAAAAATGTGTAATAAAATCTATTGTTCATTATTAAGTGGTAATACACAAACTCGGCCCATTGCACGTTTCACTATACCCCAACAAGTTTTCACTGACACTACACGTATCAAATTATCCCTCAAATCGACATCCTACTTATCTCTGAAGCGCATTTTACCGTACGTACCCACTTCAAAGTACCAGGATTTCTAGTATACAATACTGAGCATCCGAACGGTAACGCCAGAGGCGGAACCGCTATAATTATCACTAAAAAAATAAAACACTACGTATTAACTAACTTTAGTAGTGATTACCTGCAAGCCACCTCAGTTATGGTAGAAGATTGGAATGGTCAAATAGCTTTATCGGTAGCATATTGCCCCCCTAGATGCAGGGTAAATAAAGAAGGTTTTAAAGAATATTTTCAATCACTGGGCCCAAGATTTATATCGGGGGGAGACTACAACGCAAAACACCCCCAGTGGGGATCCAGGGTGCATAGTCCTCGAGGAAGAGCACTAAGCGAAGTAATACAAGAAAGACATTTAAATTACCATTCAGCAGGAGGACCAACCTACTGGCCAACTGATAGGGATAAAATCCCAGATTTACTGGATTTCTTTATCACGAAAGGTATTGGCTACGTACAGATGAATGTGGAAGATAACTTCGACTTATGCTCGGATCACTCTCCGGTTGTACTTACTATAAGTACCAACATTATAGTTAAAAACAGGCCGCCACAGCTACATAACAGCCAGACTGACTGGGAATACTTCAGAGAAATTATTGATGAAAAACTCTCTCTGAATGTTCCACTGAAAACAATTAAAGATATTGAAGAAGCTCTCGAAAATTTAACAAGGACTATACAGGAAGCTGCCTGGAAAGCAACTCCCCAGACAAAAACATATTCTAAAACACGAGATTACCCTACAACAATTATGACAAAAATTGCTGAGAAACGAAGACTAAGAAGGAAATAGCAACACAGACGATACCCCGATGAAAAAAGAAGATACAACAAAGCTGCCAGAGAATTAAAGAAGATGCTAAAGGATTACAAAGATGAAGCATTCAAAAACTACCTGGAAGGCTTAACAGCAACGGAAAGTAGCGACTATTCGCTGTGGAAGGCAACGAAACAACTCAAGCAACCCATAAAGCCATCCTAGCAATTCGGAAACAAGATGGATCATGGGCTAAAACTGACGCTGAAAAAGCAGAAGTATTTGCTCATCACCTTGAAGATGTTTTCCAGCCACTGCCAAGCGAACAGGATAATCCAGAAGAAGAAGAAGAAATTGATCGTTACCTTGATGCACCATTACAACTCTCACCCCCAATACAACCCTTCACTACAAATGAAGTTAAAACCTTGATCAATAATCTACAAACTAAAAAGTCGCCTGGATATGAAGCAATAACAGGGAAAGTACTGAAGGAGATGCCAAAGAAAAGAATCAAAATGATCACGTTCATCATCAATGCAATATTAATAACTAATAATGTACCCGCACAATGGAAAGTAGCAAAAATTATCCTCATACAAAAACCTGGCAAACCCCCAAATGAGGCTAGCTCTTATAGACCTATAAGCCTTTTACCAATTATGTCGAAACTTTTTGAAAAATTGCTGCTTAGGAGATTAATGCCAATACTAATAGAAAATGAGCTAATACCTGACTACCAGTTCGGTTTTAGGAAGCAACACTCTACGATAGAGCAGATCCATCGAGTTGTAGATATTGTAAACAGTATATTTGAAGAAAAAAAATATTGTACAGCTGCATTCATCGACGTGAGCCAGGCTTTTGACAAGGTATGGCACAAGGGCCTCTTGTACAAGCTGAAACTGCATCTGCCGCATAACCTTTATCTTATTATAAAATCATACTTGCATGAGAGATATTTCATTGTTAAGTACGAAGAAGAGCTAACTAATCTGTTTCCAATTAAGTCAGGTGTGCCTCAAGGCAGTGTCCTGGGACCAGTGTTATATCTTCTTTTTACAACCGACCTGCCTGCCGGAGAGGATGTCTTCACAGCCACCTTTGCAGATGATACTGCTATATTAGCCGTAGACGAGGACCCAATCATTGCCTCACAAAAACTTCAAACAAGACTTCGCTTCATCGAGGCATGGACTAAAAAATGGCGTATCAAAATAAATGAGACGAAATCTGCGCAAATTACATTCACCAAACGTAGAGGCATATGCCCACCAGTTATTCTTAATAGGACCGCGATACCACAATGCGATGAAGTCAAATACTTAGGTATGCATTTGGATAAGGGGCTTACCTGGAGAACTCACGTCTGGAAAAAACGAAAACAACTAAACATGAAATTGAGCAAGTACTACTGGCTTCTTGGCAGAAATTCACAGCTTTCTTTGGACAATAAGTTATTAATCTACAAAGTGATATTTAAACCAGTGTGGGTGTATGGTATCCAATTGTGGGGAACAGCATCAAACTCGAACATAGCAATATTGGAAAGATTTCAGTCTAAAATACTGAGAACTATCACCAGTGCGCCATACTACGTTACAAATGCAGATATTCTAAGTGACCTCAACATGTGCACAGTGAAAGACGTGATAGTAAAACACAGTGAAAAGTATCTTGAGAAATTACACCTTCATACCAATGTATTAGCTTTAAACCTACTAGATAATAGTGAACAAACCCGCCGTTTAAAAAGACACTACACATTGGATTTACCATTTAGATTTAGGTAACCTTAGTTAAGTTTAGTAACAATTTAATTTAAATCTAGTAGTAATTTAATTTGATTTTAAAGTTAATATAATTTAATTGCTAATTAATCAATCTAATTTAATTTAATTTAATCCAAATCTAATTTAATTTAATTTAATCCAAATCTAGTAGCAACTTCTATGCAATATAATACTTATTATCACTAACAAATTAGTTAAAAATCCACAAATGGCAGTTAAGATAGAGCTGAAGAGATGTCAATGGACGTCTGCTTCTCATGTCAACCACCCACCAATGATTTACTTAATGCTAAACCAAGCAGATTGTAAATAGATTAACATTGTCAATAAAAAAAAAAGAGGATGCAACTCTACAATTCTTCCCAGCGGCCACCGTTGCGGAGGCACGTTCTCTTCAATTAGGATCACCATGTCCCTGATTTGCAGTTGATGTCGCATTTCGCGGTGCCATTTGGACCTCTTTTGCAGCTCAACCTGGTATTCGCGGTACCATCTTTTCCAAAAATGCTGGTGTATTTGCTCGACACGTTGCCACCGTGTTAAGCGATTTGGTTGAATTTCCGCGATGTCCGGATCCGCTAATGTTGTTAGCGGCTCACCAATAAGGAAGTGCCCCGGAGTCAACGCTATCAAATCATTGGGGTCTGAGGAGAGTGGGGGGTCGGGAATTTAGGGAAGCTTCAATTCTTGTTAAAAGAGTGTACATTTCCTCGTATGTTAACAGCGCATTTCCCAAAACCCGTTTGAGGCTATTTTTTACCGGCTTAATATTTATTTCCCACAGTCCACCCATATTTGGGGCTCGCAGTGGTATGAAATTCCACGAAACATTTAAGGGAGCTAACGTGTTGGAGACTACGTTTTGAAAATTTAAATTTTTGTTATTAAATTTTCTTTCTATATTATAAAATCTTTTTAATGCTATTTCATAGGAAAAACCTAAATTCACCGAATTGCCTTTAAAAGGAAGTTTGGCAACAAATCTGCCATTGGCACATCTGGACGTCGTTTTTTTTAAAATGCGTTTGGCAATTTATTTCTTCCTGGGTCAATATTTTATGGTCGTTTGCTTGCGGCTCAAATTCCCAAAACCTTTTTAAACCGTTGTCTAGCTGGCTTGAGCTGTTGATGGCCAAATTACAACGTACCGACGATTCATTAGGGATGCTTATGGTACCCCCAATAATCCAACCCAGATGTGTTTTTTGAAAAACGGGCCCCGGTGAAATGGTTTGTATCTGACCGACACACAATAGTTGCCAGAAGATTTCTGCACCCAACAATAAATCAATTTCACCGCCTACATTAAATTTAGGATCAGCCAACAATATGTTTTTCGGTATTTCTAACGAACTTATGGAAAACGATTCATTTGGCAAATTTTGTGTAATTTTAGTCATTACTAAACATTGCAAATTTGCGGGAAATCCATTGTAACAAGAATTTATTGTAATCTCGGCGGATTCCGTTATCGTACTCATTTTTGTATTTATTCCAACTATGGGAATATTTGTGTTTTTAGTTTTTAATTTTAAATTTTTAATCATAAATTTCGAAATAAAACAAGATTGAGACCCGGCATCAAGCAACGCTCTGCATTCGTGAAAGGTACCTTTAGCATCCTTAATATAAACTAGCGCGGTTGATAACAATACAGTAGTGTTTACCTAAGAGCGCAACAACTGTTTACGGACGCGGTATTTGATTGGATCAAATTTACCTGTTGAGGTATTTCTGCATTTACCTGTTCTTCCGGAAGAGAATGTATCAAAGAATTATGCTTTTGTTTACATTCGTGGCATATTCCGTTAGAACGACATTCCGAAGTCGTGTGATTACTTTTAAAACAAATATTGCACAAATTGAAATTTTGTACTTGCCTAATGCGATCGGGAATTGACAATCTTAAAAATTCAACGCATTGTTATATATTATGGGATGTCTTCCTACACTGCATGCATTGCGGTTTTTTAGTTGTCGCATAAACCGCTTGTCGAAATTTCTGCTCATATTGATAATTTGGTTTGTTTATTTTATAATTTTCCCTAACAGGTTTCACTGGGGTATCTACAGATTTTTGAGTGTCTGCAGATCTAAGATTTTCTACTCGTTTTTCCAAGCAGTTAATTAAATCTGTTAATTTTGGAATTTCGGACGTTAAAGTTGTCTGCCACTGACTTTTTGTGACGTAATCTAATTTTTCTGTTATTATTGGTATTAGCAAAGCGTCCCAAGCTTCAACGGGCAATTTAAAGATTTCTAACGCTGCTAAATTCGTCGTTAAATTATCTAACAGTTGAAGAAGTGACGCGATTTATGTTTATTTAACGACCAAACGTATTTTTGAAAAACTATTTATTTTAAAAATTACAAAAATGTCGGAGTTCAATCCGGCAGCCTACTTAATGCAAAGCTAAAATAGAACTAACTCTAAAAGCAGAAGATTTCACACAGGAAAGAAATTATCAAAAGAAATACAATACTCTTTATCTGTGCTTCTTCATAGAATTGCTATCACATAACTCCTCCATGCCAAGAATCTTAAATATGTGCAGCAATATTTAAGTTTTGCATTGCAGCAGAGATGAATTTGGTACATTATCAGGAGTGATCGCTTTACCTTGCGATTTGTTTAAAATTTCAATTAATTTTGCTTTGAAAGAGTTACGTTTACAATAAAAGTATAATATAGTACATATGAAGGTAATACTTAATAAACTAGCAATAATGAATGAACTAATATTTAAACCTGTGACCGGGGAGTTATCATTTAGTAACTTTTCTTTTTGATCACTAAGCTTTAATTGGTTTCTAACCAATTTTTGGGTATTGATAGGTGACAGGTCAATTTTTGAAATATTGATATTATTAGATTGGTGTACTCGCAATTTACCGATACTGGGTAATTTTAGAGTAACTTCTTTAGTAGAGGAAGATTTCATAGTAAACAGTAATTCATCGTGATTAATCAAAATTGAACAGTCTGGACTCAGATGTATTAGGTTTGACCCTGTAATTTCTTTTCTATTAGTAGCCTGGCTACATTGTATGTCTAAAATGGTTTTAGTAGGCGAACTAATTAGCCATGTAGCTGTGTCAATTTGTAATATCTTGCTTATAGTTAAGTCGAAAACATATGGCTGACATGTTTGATTATCAAAGAAAGATAATAGTTGTGTTTCACATAATTTTGAATTTGGAATGCTAAAATGGTTATCTTGGGAACAAAAATAATGTCCTACGGAGGTTTGCTGACAACGATCAGTTTCAATGGGGACGCTGAAATCATTAGTGAATAACAGGGTGTTATAAGAGGGTACGACCATACGGAATTTACCATCTGTATTATAATATGCAGGAAAAGGTATCAATTTGATTAACTGATAATCAGAAAAAGGTTTGATTAAGGGGATTTCTAAAATAAACGTGAAGACTGTGTCTTTTTGATATATTTTTGTCGTAATAATTGATTCGTATAGATGAAGATATTTGTAATTCGCCGGATAGGGAAGAGATAAACTTTTTTTATTAGAATTTTGGAGTTGGGTCAGAGATTCGGTTATCTGGTTAAGGGATTGAATGAGGTCATTATTATCAACGAGGGAGAGGTGTAGTTGTTGTCCTTGGGCAAAAGTCATGGCATTTTCTAATTCGAGCCAAACGTTGATGAATAGTTGTAATGACTGAATAGATTGATTTATTATTGAATGAGTAGAGTCTGCAGTTAGTATTCGTTTGATTTCTACGTTGTCTAACAAAAATTTATTAAGGTTGTCATTTAGTAATTTTTGATTTTCAGAAAGATCATGTATGGTGGATATAGTATTATCAAGGATATGTGCCTGTTCTAACAAAACATTTTTTTGCTTTTCAGAATTACGTGTTAATTTAGATATCATGCTTTCGTAGCGTCGTCCGTCTTCTGCGTTCAAGTTACCTGTGACAAATTTAATGACAGTACCTAATCCGTCCACTAAACCTCGTTTTTGTCTAGTAGTTTGCATTTCAGGGAACAATTGATTCAGCAACTGATCAGCTTTGTTAATGTATTGTTTAAGGATTAGTAATTGGTTATTATGACTTAACGGGATGTCTTTTAATTCTACAAAACTTCTGTGTGACATAGGATAGTACTGATTTTCTAAAAGGGATATTGATTTTATGAGATTATTTTTGAGAGTATGGTAATTAGTCAATATAGGGGTATAGTCGAGAATTTTAATTACGGTCCATTCTGATTCTTTTAAAAGAGCTTTACCTTTTTGTAGAGGGTATAGCCCAGGATTTTCGTTTAAAGTCTCTATTGTTACGTGGCACTCGAAATTCCGCCAGGTAATAAGAAAGAGGATGGTCGGCAGTGTCCTGTAAAAGGCATCAGGTCATTGGCATGTCTTTTCAAAATACTGTTTGTAGGGGTATTTCTAACGTCGTACGTGTCATGTTCATGAATTTTTTCTACGATGTAGGGACCTACAAATCTAGGCTCTTTTTTATTTCTTGCGTTAGTTTTAACGTAAACATGGTCTCCTATTTTGAATACTTTGGTTTTTCGAGGTTGGTTAAATTTTTCATTTCGGCTTTCCTTCGTAAGGTTTTGTTAGTCATGAAGGGCGTCGTACAGATGTTTGATTTTCTCTTTATGGTTAGTTACATAGTTTTCGAAAAATGATTTTTCATAATCTAGGTCGAAAGGATTTTTATTGTCAGTGTGTCCAAATAATATTTCGAAAGGTGTGAGTTTTAAATTTGAATGTATTGAATGGTTATATGCCATTACACAGTAGGGTATTTTCCTGTTTTCAGGCATTTCACCTAAAAGTCTATAGTGTTCCAAAAGCGTCGAGTGTAGGCGTTCTACAGGCGAATTTGACTGATGGTGATATGGCGTTGTGACGTGCAACAAAATTTTATGTAATTGCAAGAAATTAATTAGGGGTTGTTTGTTAAATTCGTTGTCTACTACCAATACATTAGGGGTGGTGTAAGTTGTAATGAAATAAAATAATCGATCGGTTACATCAATTATGTTACTAGAGCGTAACTGATAGGCTTGAGCAAATTTAGAGAAGGCGTCTACTAGAGTTAAATATTTTTGACTATTAATTTGAAATATGTCCATATGGATAGTATGGAATGGGCGATTAAAAGTTGGGGTTAACTGTAAAGGCTGTTTTATCGGGTTTCGATTGTATTTTTGAATTTTACAGGTTTGGCAGTTATTAAAAAAAATTTTAATATCGTTAGTCATACCTTTCCAGAAATATTTACGTTGCAAATGTTCAACAGTTTCGGATATTCCTCGGTGGTTTGTTTTACCGAGATGGTAATTCATTATTTGATTTTGTCGTTCTTCTGGATTAATTATATATGTAACTTGTGTGGTACATTTGTGAAATTTGGGGGTGTTTTCGTTCGTAATTGAATTTACATATAGGGAAAATTCTTGGTATAGTGAATCGTTGGGGAAGTAACAATAATAATGAGTTTTTGGTTCACAATCTTCTATAAGCAATTCATTAAATTTAGTTTGTTTGTTATTAGGGTTTACAAAAACTGAATAGTGGGTAACTCCATCGAATTTTGATATTTGAATTTTCCTAGGTAAATTAGCTTCGATAAATTCTATCTGTTTATTAAAATGTTGTAATGGTTTATCACTAATGTCTATTACTGCCGTTGAGCTTTGTTGGGTGTGAATGGTATCTATTAATGAGTCATCATCGTTGTTTGGGGATGCTAGTGAAACATTTTGAGAAGGAGTTTCGAGGATGGGTATATCAAACAAATCATCAATATTCGGCGTTTCTGACCGATTAGGTATTACACTGAAGTTGGGGGGTGTCGGCTCAGGTGTATTTATTCTGTCTACGTCATGTATAATTTCATCAATTTCGTCAACGATATCGTCATTAATAGTTAGCGAATGGATTTGAACTCGAGAAAGTGCGTCTGCTACCTTATTGGTTTTTCCAGGTAAATATCGAATGTCGAAATTGAATTCTTCTAATCTCAAAGCCCATCTCGTGAGTTTTGAGTTTGGTTCTTTAAGGTTTCGGAGCCATACTAAAGGTCTATGGTCTGTGAAAAGGGTGAATTTGGTTCCAAACAAATATGGCCTAAATTGTTTCGTAGTCCACACGATAGCTAATAATTCACGTTCTATTGTGCTATATTTTTGTTCTGTGTCGTTAAGCGTACGTGAAGCGTAGCTGATAGGTTTTCTGTCTTGCGAAAGAACTGCACCAAGTGCAAATTTTGATGCATCTGTAGTCAATTCGAATGTTTTATTAAAATCTGGATATTGTAAAATGGGTTCGTTAGTCAAAAGGTTTTTACAATATTCAAAAGAGTCTAGGAAGTTTTGATTATGGACAATTTTGTTTTCTTTTTTTAGGCAATGGGTGAGAAATTTGGTAATTTTTGCAAAGTCTTTTATGAATTTTCTATAATATCCAAAAAGTCCTAAAAAAGATTTAATTTCGGTTCTGGTAGTGGGTAAAGGAAAATTTTTGATGGCTTCAATTTTGGAGTGGTCTGGTTTGACTCCATCTGGCGTTATTACGTGTCCTAAATGTTTTGCGGTTTTTTGGAGAAATTCGGATTTATCTAGCTGAATCTTTATGTTGGTGTCTTTACATTTCTGGAATACGTTTTTTAAACGACTAATGTGTTCCTGTAGTGAACTTGAGTATACAATAATGTCATCAAGATATACTAGGCATTGATTAGGGGTAAGTCCTGCCAAAGCAGTGTTAATTGCTCTTTGGAAGGTAGCGGGGGCATTCTTTAAACCGAATGGCATACGTTTAAATTGAAAATGACCTTCTTCTGTAGAGAAGGCTGTTTTTTCCCTATCACGGTTTTCAACTTCGATCTGGTGGAAACCAGAAGCTAAGTCGAGTGTAGTAAAGTAATTAGCTCTTCCTAAGTTATCTAATACTGTTTCTATTCGGGGTAATGGAAATTTGTCGTCGATAGTCTGTTCGTTCAGTTTTCTATAGTCGATAACTATTCGCCACTTCTGTATACCAGAGGCGTCGCGTTTCTTAGGGACTATCCAACTCGGAAAATTATAAGGTGATTCACTGGGTTCGATTATGTCTTCGTTTAACATTTTGTCAATTTGTCTTGTTACTTCTTGTCGGTGTACATGTGGGTATCGGTATGTTTTTGTAAATATGGGTGTGTCTGTCTTTGTCCTTATATGGTGTTTAGTTAGGGTAGTTGAGGACAGAGGTAATTCAGGCGTGTAAAATATTTCTTTGTATTCTTGACAAAGGTTTGTTAGTAATGCACGTTCCTCAGAATTTAGGTGGTCTAATCTTAAATTATTTTGTAAATTTTGAAAAAGCAGGTGTTTTCGTTTGGGTGTTAGATTGTCATGATTATTAATCTGAACCTGGTCGATTGCAGAAGTATAATCTTCGAGAATGAGTGGTTGAGAAATAGTCAAAGTTTGGGGTTCGTTAGATAAATTTATTAGGCTGGTACAGAACCAGTTATTTTTCAATGTTATGATGGCTGAAGGCATTAGCACGTGTTTAGTTAGATGTAATTTAGGAGCTAATTTGTAACCATCTTTTCCTACCGCAGGTAATGTAACGAATTTTTCTACTCTGGGTGGCAATGTGATTGATTTCAAAATTTTTTTTGAGGTTTGGATTTTTGAAAAATTGCACTGATTACGTTTTTGTTCTTCTTGTTTTAATTTCGATTGGTTATAGTAAAATGGTACTGTTGTTTTATCAGTTTGAATGTGCATCCATCGATAATCGATATTTGCGGGTAAATCGGCTAGTAGGTCAGTGCCTATTAGTCCAACGGATTCGGTATGAAAATTAAATAAATAACATAAGTGTGTTCCTTCTTCTGAAAACAAATTTTGAATGGGTACTTTTGCTACCAAATTGTGGTTAGTGGTCCCGTGAGACGTAGTAATTTCAAAAGGGTGTTGGAATATTGATTCTGGAAAATAAGTATTTACGAATTGGGGTGAAAGTATGGTGCGTGAACTTCCTGTGTCTATTAATAGTTTATCGTTAGTTTCTGGGATTATTATATATGGTAAATTTGATTTTGGATTAATTGAAAAAGATTCGACCGAGGCACTTATTGAAAATTTACGGTATCTTCCGTATATTCAATTGGTGGTTCGGGATATTCAGGGAATGAGTCTAAAATTTCCTGTTCTGGTTCATAATAGTCTTGATTTGACATTTCTGGAATTTCAGTAGTTTCTTGTTCGTAACAAATTTCTTGAAAATCGGGTGGTTCATGAAAGTCTGCGTTATACAATTCTTGTGAGTGAAAATTTCTAGGCTGATTGGACTGCTGAAAATAATTGTTGGGTCTAAAATTTTGGTTAAGGTTTGAATTAAATGGTCGTTGGGGTTGAGGTTTTTGCAATTGTTGTGAAGCAGGGCGTTTCTGTACAGTACTTGTTTGAATCGGTTCGGGTCTATTGGTACGTTGAAAATTACGTTTCGGGGCGAACACGTTTTGTCCAGGTTTTCCAAATTGTTTTTGCTCTCCGGGGAATCGCGTTGGGGGTTGGTTTGGATTTAGTTGATAAGTATGGTTAAATTGAGGTTTAAATTGAGGTTGTCTTTGATTGGAAAAATAATTTTGTTGGTTGTAATTAGGTTGGTGATAGCTTTGAGAAGGGGGATGTATTTTATTAGGTGTTCTTGATTGATTTTGAGCGTAAATATTGGGAGAATAATTTTTTCCTACTCCTTGAAAATAACGAATATCTAATTCATCTTTAACATAAGTTAGTGCTTGTTCTAAAGAGTTGGGTGAGCGACTTCTAATAAAACTACCAAGGGGTTCTAACAAACCGCTTGTAAAAACTTTTAATGCTAAATTTTTGGAAGGTACCATCTTGTAATCTTTTATTGCCTGTGCTTCATTTCCCAAAGATATTTTAGAATTTAATATTGCTAATAACGATCGAACTTTATTGAAAAAATCTACAGGTGTTTCTTTAGGGGATTGTCTGAGTCTAGTCATATCAATTTGAATATTTAATTCGGAACGTTGATCTCCAAAATTATTGATCAAAACTTCTTCTAGCTCATTCCAAGAGTGATATGGATGGCCAGTTATAATTTCGAGAGCAGCGCCTTTTAGGCGATTGCGGGCAGCTGATAAAAGTAATTTATTGATATACGCGCCAGGATTTTGTTCTTGCCAAAATTGCGAGAAGATATCTTCTACAGCACGGATATATTCGCTTAATTCTACGGGATTTCCTTCAAATTTAGGTATTTCATTAAGAATACTCATATGAAAACCTTGTGGGTAACCATTAAATGGTTGTGCAATTAGATCTACAGGGGGTTGTCCTGCTTGAGGAGCTACTCCTTGTTGATTATCCATTATAGCTAGTCTTAAACGGGGTGGTCTTAAAATAACTCGTTGCAAAGGTTGTGGTTCTAAATCGTTTATCTGATCAGTTTCGCTATCAGATGATGTGTCCGTACTAATCATTAATCACTCAAAAATTAAATTTTATTTTTATGTTAGTAGGTACTTAAATTATTTTGAGCAGGGTTCCTACACATAAAACGTGAGTAAATTCAGAAATTAAGTATACCTAGTGTATACACTGAATTGTCTCGCTTACCACGTTTTACTTGAACTTAAATTTACAATTCCTACACATAAAACGTGAGTAAATTCAGAAATGAAGTATACCTAGTGCATACACTGAATTGTCTCGCTTACCACGTTTTACTTGAACTTAATCTATTTTTATATCTATGTTAATATGTTTTAAATCAATTTAATAATCACTTTCACTTGATTAATGTAGTAATAAAAAAAATTCTCTTACAATTTCATATTGATCCCAATGATCAGGATTGATCTCGATGATCAGGTGTTCGCTATGAACTGCTTTTCTGCAACAAGCGATGCTTGGTCCTGGGGCGATGCTTGTCCCTCTCAATCGGATTACTGGGTTACGGAATTTGCCGTCTGAGTTGATGTAGATTCGGGGATCCGACAATTAAGAGTTAAAACTCAAAGAGTTAAATTTAATTTTGATTTTTGAAAATTTTATAAAGCCCTTTTGTCAGATCCTACCGACTGCGCAATTTATGTTTATTTAACGACCAAACCTATTTTTAAAAAACTATTAGTTTAAAAATTACAAAAATGTCGGAGTTCAATCCGGCAGCCTACTTAATGCAAAGCTAAAATAGAACTAACTCTAAAAGCAGAAGATTTCACACAGGAAAGAAATTATCAAAAGAAATACAATACTCTTTATCTGTGCTTCTTCATAGAATTGCTATCACATAACTCGCGTGAGATGCTTTAGTTATAACAGGCGCTTTAATAATGGCTCACACATGCTCTTGAACAGTTAATCTTTTGTTTCCATAACGTTTCCTCAGAATATCCCAAGCCGATGCATAATTAGCTTCGGATGCCGGAAAACGTTCTACTGCACGCAAAGGTTCGCCTATTAAGCAAGATTTTAGGTAATGAAACCGTTCGCAATCATTAAGACTATCATTTCGTTGTATTAGCGAGTTAAAAGTGTCATAAAACGAACTCCATTGTGTAAACAAACCAGAAAATTGCGGTAAATTAAGTGTCGGTAGTTGTTTTGAGTTTTTATCTGACACATCACTCCTTGTATTTGTCGAGCTATTACTTCCAGAAGGACTAGCCGCATTAATTCTATTAGACGCTGCGTGTTGGTCCAAAATTGATTCTATCTGCGAAATGGTATAAAATATAATTTTTCAAACCTTGCCTGGTCATCCTCATCGACCGAATCCGGGTTTAAAATTTCAATTTCTACTTGAATATCGTTGAATTCCTCTTGAATAGATTGTAAATAGGGAAGTCTTGTTTTTAATTGAAAAATATTATCGCCTTGTTTGATCTCGCGGACCGCGTTTGCAGTTCTTGTTAAGCGCGCTTTAATATGACCGCGTTTAACAATAAGTGGCGCTAATTCTGCCATTTTACAAGGAAATGTACTTTCTCCCAATTTATGTTACAAGGAAATTTCAAAGGAAAATAAGAGGATTACTGACCTTAGTTTCCCAGATTCGATAGCGGTTGCACTCTTCCTTGGAGGCAGCTGATTATACTGGATTAAAATGTGCTCTTATTATAGAGTAACTTCCAGCTGATGTGCTGATAATCTGAAGTTTACCTCGTTTCTTCCGTGCGCTGTTTTTTCGCTTTAATTTATAATTTTAATAATTCGCTGTTTATCCGGCTCGAAGGACCAAAATGTTGGGTTTCGAAGCCTTGTTTCGAAGGACCATACTTGTTGTAAACTGATTAAATTAAATGCAACGCAAGAGAAACACTTGAGTGGTTTTATAATTTTATTTACTACCAAACCTACCATTAAGAGCTACATAAGAGCTACTGGCGAACTGTCTCGCCTTGCAGAGCTGAGGTCTTCAGCTCCGCTATTTTACCGCCCCAGAAGGGGGTTGTTGTGGTAGGGGTTGCTGTTAACTTGGTTGCCTACAGTGGCGTTAACATATTATTTCAATCCTAAGTGCGTGCTAGCAATAAACACCTGTTTCCTCATTTGTTTGAACATTCTTCGAAACATCCAGCATCTACCTGTCGCTTTGGATAATCTTAAAAGGGTTGTGGTAAACCGAAATCATTCAAAACTGGCAGTGACAAGGTAGTTGCTAACGTAAAGTGGTGTCAATTAGGTCTTTCTTTTTTGACTGTTTTGGTAAGTTTTTTATAATTTCTAGTAAAACTAATTACTACGACAATTGCTAATGCCTAGACTAACGGAGCGGCGCAATGAAAAAGTTTGCGACAAAAAAATGAGAAAAATTCGACATGCGAACAAAGTTAAAGAGAGTGATAAGTTTGTGGCATATGGTAAAAGAATTTTTTTTTGATTTACGTTTATTGTACAATCTGTTAATAAATAACAATAGGCACAGATGATAAATGGTAACATGGCATGTGAGGAAAGTCCTCCCGTGAGTACAACCCTGTATGAATAATTAAAATGCTGTTTTCTAATTATTTACATTAATGTATGTAAAAACTTAAGAACTTAATTTTTATATGGTAAGTCTAGTGGCGTTGTAATTTTTAATCGTCTAATTTGTTCACTGTTATCCAATAGGCTTAATGCTAGTGCGGATTAGGGTGCATTTCTAGTCGTCGTAGTTAAGTTTCACTGCACTGCACAATCACATTACTGACTGTCGACACTTCAAGATCGCTGTAGATGTCTTTGTTGGTTACGAAGAATTGGGCGTCAGTTATAGTCCGAAGAGTCTTTGATTGAAACCTCTCTATGATATCAGTGTTGGAGTTGGATGCTGTTCCCCAAAGCTGTAACCCGTAAGTCCAAACCGGTTTGAAGATTACATTGTGCACTAATAATTTATTACGGAGTGATAGTTGTGACTTTCTCCCGAGGAAGCGAAGCAGCAGCGATTTCGTACAATTCTTCACCCAGACAAGATGACAAGATGCGTACATAAGAAGTCAGTTCACAGTAGTCCTGGAGAACATACGAAAAGATACACCAAAAGCCTGTAGTGTGGAGACAAGTGGAAAAAAACGAGGAAGAAAGAAATCAAATTCAAATAAATACTGTTGGACACAGTAATAATTTACTGTGGAGACAAGAAAGATCTTTACGCTTAACCGCCTCAAACTTTGGAAAAATATTAAAAATGAGGAAAACAACTTATTGTGGTAATACAGTTACACCCCTGTTCTATTTACAGTTTTTTGAAACAGAATGTACAAGATGGAGACAAGACCACGAAATTGTAGCTCTCCGGGAATTTGAAGAAATTTGTAAGTTCCAAGTCACAAAATGTGGTCTTTGCATCGACAGCGAATATAACTTTTTGGCTGCTTCTCCTGTTGGTTTAATTGGTGGTGATGCAATCATTGAAGTAAAGTGTCCTGCGAAGGGAAAATTTAATTCTCCTTTGGAAGCGATACGTAAAAAGAAATAAAATTTGCACAAGAACGTAATGGCAAGATAGAATTAAAGCGTAATCATAACTATTATTACCAAGTACAAGGGCAGTTAAAAACTACAAAGAGAAAATCTTGTTTTTTTATTATACGGACACTAGACGGTCTAGAAGTTGAAACAATATTTAGAGATGAAACTCCCCGGAATGTGCAAATGCAGAATAAATTATTCACATTATTTTATAAATGCTATCTTCTAGAAATCGTAGATCCGCAATATCCAGATAAAATGCCTATTAAAGATATTCGTAAATAAATCAAAATATTTTTTTTTAATACATGTTTTTCACAATTTGATGCCGCCGTTGTCGGCTTAAATGTGTTTCTCATCCGTAAACTTCATACAGCAGAAATAAATTAATGTTATTATTATTATATTAATTAACTACATAAACATTAATCAATAGTTTATACTCTTAATAAACATATTGTTCTAATAATTTTTGTATAAATTTATAACAATTATATTGTCTCACTAAGGGGTTGCAATTCGTTCATATTAATTGAACCTAACTTCGTAGCTTGTGACCAATGTCTAGGGTAAAACATAGTTCGTAATACAACAACAATATGTTTGGTTGAAAGTTACACATCATTACATAAAACTAATACATCTATCTACTTACATTAATAACTAAACTAAACCAATCCCTATCATTATGATTGTATAATGAGAGTATGCGGTGATTTTTCTAGGTAGAGTTCTTGCTGTAGACTGGTGACCCTACAGAGAGGGAGTACGTTTTTATAGATTTTAATCTAGGTTAGATATTTAAGTGATAATCAATAAAGTACATGCCTACGTGCCAATGATCATGTATGTAACGAGCCCCAGATTGTATCTAAAGATACTCTAATCAATATTGTATGCAGTTGTGCAACAAGGTACAAATGCACACAACCCCCAGATATTCTATTTATAAATATTGAGGGTGGGTCATTACTCTACCTTATGAAAGAAATCTTAATTACTTTAATAATTAGTTATAACACTAATGAATGTTTTAAGTAAGCCTAAGACACATTTGTGACAAACCCTTCAAACCAAGCGAAATCCATTTGTTCAAATGGTGTAGCTTGACTTATACAAGGATTACAAGAAATATTTCTAGCGAGGATACAAAGTATGTTAAAGTGGTTAATACAGTCATTACAATAAAAATATAAGATACATAGTACATGAAATAATTACATTTAAGCTATTAGTAACATGATTATAGATTCCTTTTTTTTTGCTATACAGCTTAATCATTTTGCCTGTGCTGAAGAAACACATTTATATAAATATGTTAGCTTTATATATATTTCTGCAGACGTAGAAGCTTTAAAAATATTGATTATGGACATTACACAAAACTTTAGTTTAAACAAAGCACTTCACTATTTTACGTGATTTGACGCGCCACTATAGTAATTCGAAACATCACTGTAGTGACTGTGCAGTTTAGGCAGCCCATCGTGCCGCCAGATGTGAGTTAGGTCACCTAACGATGTTCCCAATGTTGCTGTGAGCCTACTGGATCTGATCCGTCTCCGTAGTTTCTTTCCATTCTATAATTCTTGTTTTATAGTTTCCACGCAGGTGGCGTAAGTACATACAATATTTTAAATAAATCGGCATTTAGTCACATTTTACATAAAATTACAAAATATATCAAGTTTTTCATATCTTAATTACTAATACAATATTTTAACATAAACGTTTAAGGACTATTTCGCTAGAAATTTTGCGTATTTTTAAAAATACGGTTACTTAAATGACAAGATTGTTTACGTTAAAGTTGCGAGATGCTTCTTCTGCAATTTTGCTGATTCTGCAAAAATGCCTTTTAAAAGCTTTAGCGGGGGCAAAATCTCACATTTGTTCTTTGGGTTTGTCCGAATGATTATATAATGTGAAAATAAATACTTCTTTCATCATGAACCCCTATCTGACGACAATCCAAGAGGTTCTCCACACTGCATCACCACTGGACCCTCACTTCCTCCCCGGCGTCCGTAAGTATTTTTTGTATATTTATTTACAGTCATTAAAAACCGAAATTTTGGCAAACATAAAAATGGAGCGGGAACAAACAATTGCGCCTAGCTTCTCGGAAATTGTGAGAGATCAAATTAAGAACAAAAGCTATACTATACCCATACAACCATACACCGCAAGTGTCATAATCAAGCCAAAAAATGATCAGCCTGCTGAAATAACAAAGCAAGAAGTTACAACCTGTATAAACCCAACAAAAATTGGAATTCCAATAAAAAGCTTAAAAACTATTTCAAAGGGTGGAGTAATTAGCTAGCGGTAATAGAGCCGCGGAAGTGCTTATAGCCCAAGGCAATGGGAAAACTTAACGCAGAAAACTATGAAGCATACATCACCAAACCTTCACAACCCTAAATCAAAATATTAGGTGTAGACAGAAAATATGAAGAATCCGAACTTTTTGAGGAATTGAAAATGCAAAACCACTTCATAACGGAAGAAGACAACCAAATTAAAATCATTTACTCTGTGCAATCAAAAAAGTCTAACAAGTGGATAATTATCATCGAAACTAAGGGAAATACTTTCAGGAAAATCATGAATGCTGGTGCAACCAACATTGGATGGATAAGCTGTAAAGTAGTTGAAGATCTATATATAAAACAGTGCTTTTTTTGTTATGGATTAGGTCACAAACAACAAGATTGCAAGAGAAGTCCCATATGTCCACACTGTACTGGAAAACATGAGGCAAACAAGTGCAAGGAAAAATCTTACTTGTGTACAAATTGTGAATATGTAAACAAAAATTACAACGGAAGTCTAGAAACTTCTCACTCTGCAACTAGTGGCGATTGCGAACTATTACGAAGAAGAAAACAAAAGGCTAGAGAACAAACCAACTATAATACAGATTAAAAATTCTATGAATCAGTACATCAGAGATTTTGAAAACGAAGACAAAAAACCTACACAGTTGAAAACATGAATCAATACAATCAAATTATGAATACCGAGAACAAGAAAGGTATGTCTTTTACATTGTTTCATCATAACATTAGAAGTATAGCCAAAAACTTTGACGAAGCAACTATTTTTCTAAATCAATTCGTCAACCCTTTTGATATCATAGTGTTCACAGAAACAAGACAAATTCTAGATACCTCTGTTTTCGGTATTGAAGGTTATGAAAGCTTTTATAATACACGGATATATAATAAGAACTGGATGCCCGTCAAACGCATGCGGTAGTGAAGCAGGTCTGACGTCACGGCGGCCATGTTAGTTGTGGGCAAAACATTGTCAACTAACGTTGTGCTGATGTGTGTTTCCTAGTTTTTATTAAAATATTTTAAGTGTCTTATGTATATTTTTAATTCCCACCGTTGCTAACATATATTAATTAGTATTGGGACTAGTTAGTGGTGATAATCAACTTACAATCTTGTGTGGCAGTTGATTGTGCAAATCGACATACAAAAGGGACCTCTTTGCAATTCTTCTCGTAAGTACTAAATATATAAGTAATATAATAAATTAATTAAATAATTTACCGCAGGTTTCCACTAAAAAACTAAAATAATCTAAAGAAGTGGATGAATGCACTACACAGGGATAATTGGACACCTACAAAGTATTCCAGAATTTGTAGCGAGCATTTTAAACCCGAGGATTATTGTGGACCAGGAATGAATGTTCCATATTTGAAAGAAGATGCTGTGCCTTCTATTTTTAAAGCATTTCCCGCACACCTTCAAAAGCAGCCTCCGAAACGGAGGATAAGGAAAAAACGAACTATTAATGTTCGTGATGTGTCCCCTCCAAAGCAGCAACCCAATATTGAAGTGGAATTAGATTCAGAAGCATCTACTTCAAAAAGAATAAAATTGGAACCAAGTCCAATGACAGTACACCTTCGTTAGTTCTATAAATTGTGTTAACTGTGCCAATATGCTGATAAAAGATACCAATGAACATAATTACGCACATGCAGGTCCTTATACCAGATACGTAGACACAATTAATAGAGGAGGTCTTGTATCTGCATCAGTAAGTGTCTTTAAAATCGTATCTGAATCAGAAAACGAATTTGTGATTGTTACTAACAATGCATCAAATATTAATAAAGTAAGTTTAGATAAAACAATTTTAAATAAAGTTGTAAACAGGTTTGCACTTGATGGTACTATATTTACTAATTATGAATGTAATTTCACCGAAATAGCATTTGAAGTTCCTCACAAACTACAATTAATAAAATCTGTTGTCAAAAGATACCTTAAAATTAAATTTTTTTTGTTTGGTAAATTTTATACCAATGAAATTATGAAACCAGTTAGCAACCGTCACCAACTGAATAAATTAATTTTATTTAATAGCGAATAACAGACAATCAATCATCCATACATATATAAAAGCACAAAGGGTTTTTTTCTCCGATTCCTCCAGCGGCTACCGCTTCACCAATTTGGACCATTTTTTTTACATGAAAGGTCTCTATCCACAGATGGAACATGAAACATTTTTATATTTTTATTGTACGTCGATTTTTTAATAATAATTATTTTAATTTATAATATATATGAAGGTGGGCTAGACGCGCGTCACTTGGGGCGCCATCTACAATAACGTCGCTTGTCATTATTGGAACTAATGCATCACGTGACTTGACATTTCGTCGGTTCTGTCAACGCTGTCTGTCAGTGCATTGTGTGCTGGGGTAACACTAGTTTATAATAATTTGTAAAATTGTATTTTATTATAATATTTTATTGTATCTAGTTTTATTAATACTTATTAAAATATATTTTACATTATGGAAATATGTATTTCATTGCCAAAATATCATGATTTTTGTTATTCTTGTATATGAAGAATACTTATAAAATGAATATAATAGTTTCTGACAAGAATAACATCACAATTTTTGCTGCAAATTTCTTAAAATGTCGCAGAAATAAAAATTCGCGAAAATTTCGCGCAACTTAAAAATTAATTAATCCAAACCAACAGGAAAGCTTCCACAGAAAATTTCTCGCGAATTCGCCCATAAGAACTGAGTTTTACATTACATAACAGGTAGCATAAAAAAACTAACTATTACTGCAGAGAAATTCTATAAAATAGTTTAAATTCTAATGCGTTACTTGAACAAATTTAAATATACGCCCACAACTAACATGGCCGCCATGACGTCAGACCGGCCTCACTTCCAGTATGCATAGGGACTAAACAGTCAGGCATCCAGTTATATTTATATCCGTGTTATAATGGTTTACTTAACCAAAATGATGGTGTCATGGTATACGTTAACGGTGCACTAAACCCTAAATGTAGCATACATAAGCTCAGCAACATAGCAATAATTAAGATAAGATTAGAAATAATGAATAAAACAATTGTTATCACGGCAATATATAGGTCACCTGCAACCAACCTCAATGAATTCAATATTGATTTCAGAAATTACCTAAATCAAAATTCAAATAGTGATTACAACCTAATAGTAGGAGACATTAATATTGATATCATTTCAAACAACGATCATGCTCAAGAATACCTAAATATCCTATGTGAAGAGGGATACAAATCCCTCATTAATTCACCCACCAGAGTACAAAACGACTCCAAGACTTGCATAGATCACATCTTCATAAAAACAATGGAGAACCTAAAAACATGTACTCCCATAATTTTTTGCAATAATATAACAGATCATTACCCGATAATTAACAAACTAACGTTAAATAAAAGCAGTAAACCTAGTAGTGACAAATCCACAAACACAATCACGAGAGTTAACATAAAAAACTTAAACAGACTCTCAGTACTATTAATTTTGAAGTTGAACTATCAGAAAAAAGTGCAGAAGACGCAGCCAATTTCCTTATTGATATATTAAAATATGCAATAAAAGGCGCAACTTATAAAAAAAACCTGAAAACAAACAAAGTAAAAAGAAATGAATGGGTGACAGAAGGTCTACTACGATCAATTAATGAAAAACAAAGACTTTTTCTATATTGCAAGTACAATAAAAATAGCAACGAAGCAAAAAACAAGTATGTAACCTACAGGAATAAATTAAACACATTAACAAGAGAAGTGAAAAACAACTACTTTAAGGAGAAAATACAAAATAGCGAAAACAGCAAACAAATATGGAACACAATAAACTCCTTGTTATCCCCATCGAAAAGCAAAAATGAAATAAAACAAACAAAAAATTCCGAAAGTACACTAACAAATAACCCTATGGAAATTGCTAATATCTTCAATAACCAATACGTAAACGTAGGAAAACTGCTAGCTAGTAAAATAGCTAGTCCTCCCAATCCAATCCGCAAACAAACTCCGAAATTTAATGTAAACTCGATATTTTTAATACCAACAGACAGTGGGGAAGTTAGTAAAGTTATGAAAGAATTAAAAAATAATAAAGCTCCAGGTTTGGACAGTCTAACAGCAGAAACACTGAAAAACGTATCTGAAATCATCGCTCAACCCTTAGCTATAATAATTAATAAAATATTTCAGACGGGAGACTGCCCAAAAGTATTTAAAACGGCAGTTGTAAAACCTCTGTTTAAAAATGGAGACAAAGAAGTTCCTGAAAATTATAGGCCTATCTCACTGGTGTCTAACGTTGCAAAAATATTCGAAAAGGTGTTAGTATCAAGACTTAAATCATTCCTGGCAAAATACCAACTAACATCGTGGAACCAATTTGGATTCCAAGATGGACTCTCCATACAAGATGCAATAATCACCTTAGTAAACCAGATACAAGAAGGCCTCGATGAAGGAAGCCCTTGCCTGTGTATCTTCATAGACCTAGCCAAGGCGTTTGATACTGTGAACCACAAGCAACTACTGTCAACCCTAAGCAACATAGGAATTCGAGGGACTGCTAACAAACTTTTCCAATCTTACCTACAAAACCGAGAACAGTATACGTAAAGATTGACAATGTAACTAGTGATAAAGCAATAGTAGAATGTGGAGTACCCCAAGGAACCGTCCTGGGTCCCATATTATTTACAATGTACGTGAACGAATTATTAGAACTGCCCTCGAAAGGAAAAATTCTCGCCTTTGCTGATGATACTGCGATTTTTTATAAAGGAAGTACTTGGAACGACCTAAAACATAAAGCTGAAACGGACATGTCGCTAATAAAAGAATGGTTTGATTTAAAATTACTAACAGTTAACCATAAAAAAACAAAATTTATCTCCTTCACATGTCACAATTACAATTGCCCTCCTTTCAACGCCCTAACCATCACCGATGTTCATGGGCACCATATAAACATTGAACATGTCAACCACATAAAGTATCTAGGAGTTTACATCGATCAGCACTTGAGATGGGAAACCCACATACTGAACCTGGCTAAAAATCTTCGATGTCTGCTATTCAAATTCAAAATACTAAAACAAGTTCTAGATTTGAAAAACCTAAAAACAGTTTACTTCGCACTTGTAGATTCCTTGCTACAGTATGGTATAGCAGCGTGGGGTACAGCATCTAAAAACTACTTAAAAATCATTGAAACCCTACAAAAGAGATTTCTAAAAACCATATTTAACAAACCATTTATGTACCCAACAAATCAACTTTACCTAGACACAAAAATCCTCAACATAAGATTACTATATTTCAAAAGCATAGTAAACTACCAATACAAAAACAAACATAAATTAGAAGATATCGATCATCAGCACAATACCAGAGCAAAAAGCAAAAACCACAGCAAGTTACCCAGAACTGGGAAGAAATTCGGCCAGAAATCTGTCAAATTTGTCGGGCCAAGGTTATTTAACTTAATTCCCAAAGAAATCAGGAGCATAAAACTACCTGCCCACTTTAAAAAGAAAATCCTAATTTGGATACAAGCACAAGATCGACACAATATTTTAGCAGACATCGAAAAATATCTTTAAGAAGGAAAAGGTTGTTCCAACTTTAGAAAATCTTTATAGTATTTACTATTTTTAAGTAACATAGGACCTAGAAATAAGATTCTGTTAGTTTTTATTACTTTATAGAGTAATTGTCTTCTTCTACTTTAGTACCTAACATTGAGTGCAATTTTTTTTACATAAACTGTAAATTAGTTACCAATCCTAGGTAATGAGAGATCTAGGAATAAGATAAATAATAAATTTTAGCTCTAGATTTTTTCACAAACCTCACGCACAAGCTATGCTTCAGTGAGTATCACTTCCGTTTAATTAAAACATTAAGTTACATAAACAATTTTTAGATATAGACCAAACAAGCATACATGTTACCTACAAACTGTAATTCAATGAAATGTTTTGAATAAACCTTATTATTATTATTATTATTATTATTATTATTGTTACTCGTCTTTTTTTTATTTTACTTTGGTTTTAAATTTTGATTAAAGATTTTGTTTCTATTTTTTATTGCAGAACTTTATCAAGGACGGATGGTCGAAACTATTCGGGGGCGGAACTGAATCTAGGTGGCGCTGCAATGAATCTACTATGGTGGCTATAAACGGGGTCGTTTTAAGCTGACGTGCTATAATTGCTTAATGATGTACTTTGTTAGGTTCCAGAGAAAAAAATCTGTTTTAAACGTCTTTCATAAGTTTATTTGATATTTTGATGTATATTGAAATTAGTTCTCAAGGGCGTTGATAGAGGGTGAAGCTAAAGCTATAGTAAGTTCTGAATATCTTGTCTTGTCTTGTTAATGCTGAAAGTGAAGCACAGTCTAGTAATTTACTGGACTGTGGTGATAGTGCGGTTAGGGCATTATGTCAACAGACTTCAAAATTTAAAAAAAAACTCCGCACGTGATGCAAATTTCTATAAACATCGATCTAGTCCAGTCATAAGGTACTTTTGTAGTGAACTAACCTAGGAATGGATTTTTTTGCTTAAGACCTTTATTGTGGCCTTTAAAAAATACCCTGCGTTTGTGAACTCGGCCTGGAACCTAGAAAAAATCACAGAATCGTGGATTATTTGTTTTTCTACTTCATCCTACGTTAAAAGTAGTCGTAAGAAACAAAAAGCTGATAAAATTCTGCTAAAACTAAAAAAAAAGAAGAATGTTCTAGCCCTAATAGTTACTTAAATACGCCATTCTAAAGAACGCCAATTTCTTTTTAATTTTTGGCCTCAAACCTGTACTTCTCGTATTTCTGGAAATACCGTTGGCCCTGATGATGGTTCGTAAAAGTGGTCTAAAGATGGGTTAAAGTACACTGACTTTCCTGTAAATCCAAAAAAAACAATCGTTTAACCCTAACAGGTCGTGAGCTATGACCTCTCAAAGTAGAGTATTTTTGATCATTTCTAAGCCTGTTTCGGAGGGTTGTAGTTTTTCGAAAATAGCTTCTTTTGAGTGCATCCAATGTGAAAATGAGCCAAATTAAAATGAAAAAGGATAAAATTATGCGTCAAACTAAAAAAAAGAATGTTCTAGCCCTAATAGTTTTCGAAATATTACCTTTCAAAGAACCCGAATTTTGTTGTATAACAATGTAAAATTGCTAAAATGATAAATCTAATTTCAATTTTACTAGACAGGAGATTTTTTTGCTTAGATGACAGTTTTTAAAGAACATTGACCAAAACACTGAAAATTGTTAAATTAATTACGCCTGTTAACATAAAAAAAAAATTTTGGTTTCAACCGAGATTCGACCTCGCAACTACTTATGCAGTAAAAAATCGGCACGACAGAAAACACCCACATATCCATCTGCGCCACTACGGTGTTGTGGTTTACACACATTTCAGCTGCATGCAGAGGATGCAAGTCATGTAAGGTAGGATCGGCAGGGGTGACAAGGGGCTAGACGCAAATAGAAAAGCGATACTTCCAGCAACACCTCGGCTCCGCCGCCCGCTGCTGCTCCTCCTAACAACCCGGGGATGGTCGTTGATCATTCTTATGCTCTTGATCAGCAGTCCCCTGACTACAATCAAGTGGTGCCGGAGTTCGGGGTATCCCAGAATATCTAAATATCCAAGGAATACTGGATGATTTGAATTTCGCATAACAAATTTTGTTTTTGTGTCTTTTTTACTTCATATAATGTGTATTTTAATTTTTTACTTTTCTGTACTTAAGTAATTAAAAGTTTTTTTTGTACAGAATTATTCATCTATATTTATACATGTATCTTTGAGAATAAATTATTTTAAGTGATCTAATTTATGAAAAATACAATCGAATGATATGACTGTTTGAATTTAGTTTTTCTGTTGGTGATCTTTAAATGTCTGTACATTTGCCGCTTCTATGGTACTAAGGTAAAAACTATTATTTAAAGAAAATGATCACGTGACCTGAAGTAGCATCAAGTGTAAACTGGCTGCTGTTAGTGTACATTGTATAGCTATGAAGTTTTTTGTGATTTTTACACTTCGGTAAGCTGTAAATATAAGGTAAGTCGAAATATTTTAATTAATAAGGTTATAAGCTAACGTGAATACGACTTGGAATATTTGAAACTTATCGTAAAAAGTAACAAACTGGTTTCAGAATTACTATATTATTCATGTTATAGGTAAATATTAATTATCAAATTACAAGACTATAGGTTGTTTTCTATTTTCTATACTTAATGTTTTTTCTGAATAATTTCAAATGATCGCATTTTACAAATTTGGTTGTATACCATATAGATAAGATTATTTATTTATTTGTAGTAGCTAAAATTTACGAGCAACACAACAAACGTAGAGCATTTTTATGTGTCTAAGTGAAGTTAGTTAAAAGTATGTGAAATTAGCATTTAATTTTATGTTAAATTTTTCTCACAAAACTCAACACAAGTTGGAGAATATTAACTTAACGTTTTCAACTTTTTTTTTTCTACTTTGTATAATTTGGAATAAAAGCATTTTCTCAAAATATGAGGTTATCCAAAATTCTAGAAAAAATGTCATATTTTTTTTCGTTTTAAGTTTTGTTTCAAGTGTTTCGATTGTAAAACACTTCTTAGGTATTTGTGGAGAGTTGTAATGAGGTTTTCCTGCTTTTAAATTTAAAATTCTGAGCTCTTTTGCAAATTCTTCAGTATTGAAGGTTTTATTAATTTGATCGTTTGTTTTAAAACATTTTTGTTTTAATGCACATCCTACTATAGCCAAACCTACTGTTAAAACTATCATTGCCATTAGTACGTAGGTTGTATAAAAAACTTTTTGAATTTTTGACCCTGTACATTTTGTGTTTGTAAGGTTCGATAAAATTTTTGAATGTCATTTAATTTGTTATTCACACTTTGCAAATCATTTAACGGGTGAATGACCGTTCTATGTTTTGCACTCAAATTTAAGTGTGGAATGGCTAGTCCTATATTTTCAAAATTTGAATTGTTGAATTGTAGGTTAATTTGTGGCACATACTCCATGGTTAATTCAGAATGCATAATGTTAGCTTTGGGTATCAAAATTGTGGATAACGAGAACGAGAACGCTTTACAGTAAAGAGATAAATTAATTTTTCCAATTCCGGAAAGAATGGTGTTTTTTGAATTAGAGCTGTTACATACTATTGTGAGTACTTCGTATTTTGGGACCATAAACAAACAATTTTATGGTGATACACTAAATGCAAGGGCTGTTTTTGATTGCATACATATTTTTGAGGTCTATATTTTGACAAGTTTCAAATTGGTTTGTTGATAATATAAAAAATCGCCGTTTATCTAGGCGCACTGCTAGAAATTTCGACGAAGGTTGGATAAAAATATATGTATTTTTTTTATATATGGAATTGTCAAAGGAGTTAATTTTAAAATATCATATTTAAGACTATTTGTTATTGGTACAGAAATAATGTACACTAAATTGGAATTTTTATAATAAACTGTTAATCGTATTAATTTTAATAAAATATGTATATTATCTGGAGTAAGTGATACTGGAAATTCTAAATTTTTTGGTAAATGATGAGATAATTGTTGTAGTTCAAGCATACAGTTTTGTGGTGATAAAATTCCAGGATGAATTATGTCTTTTTGACTAATAAAAAGAATTGCATTTGTTAAAGTTGTGATTTCAAATTTATATTGATTAGAAAATAGACTAAATAATTGAATATTTTCATCAATAAATATTCTCACGTCTAAGTAACTCATAAAATTAGATTGATTATGTAACCATTCTTGTAGATTTTTTACTTTTTTTCTCAAAAATTTTTTATTAAAATTATTAAATATATTAAAGTTAGTGATTGAAGAATTAAACATAGAAATTGCAGATTTAATTAATATTGTTTGATCATTTATTAGCTGAGCTAATTGTTTACTGTGTTGTTCATATTCCGTAATCTTTTTATCATAGAATTTACCGTCTTCGTTATCGAATAATATTTTTAAAAGTGATCCGAAACCATCAGTGGGACTCCGTTTTAAACGTCTGTGTCCTACTGATTGTTCTAAATTAGTTTTATCAAATTTCATTCTGGTTAGACTTTCCATAGCATTTTGAACGAAGTTATTTTAAATTATTGGTTATTTCTGTTGTAGCCATTTGTTTTGTCTATCTTTTTGTGCAATGCATATTTGCTGTATTTAATTGTAATGAGTTGCAACTATTGTGACTTCGATATTATATAATTTTAATTGTCCAATTTTCTCAAAATGTAATCCTGGACTGTATTTAAATTTGGTAATTGTGTAGGATTCATCTACTTGATTTAAACTGGATTTTTCCTAATTTGAAATTTATGTATTTTGTGTTTTCTAGGTATAAATTTCTAAGGACCTTTCTATCCTTGATTTAGTGATCAAGAAAGTAAATTTCTGTGGTTCCAATCAAATGATGGATTTTATTTTAGACGTAATTTATATGTATTCTGGAATAGAAAATAATACCAATATTGTAGGTAAGCTTATTTATTATCTCAACTTACATTTACTAATTACTAATTTACAGTGAATTATCATTTCATATGTGCTTCTGAATTAAATTCATATTGGTTCATATAGATAGGTTAATGAAGTATATGTGTCCAGCATCTACAACTCCCCAGTGTAGCTGCCTTGCGATTTAAAGGCGCGTCCTCACTGCGTCGGCATTTGCCGATTGTTGCCAATTGGCAAGGCCGCATAGTTTTGCCGATTGGCTGAGTTGGATCACTTGACCTGTCCACACTTAATCGGCATAGCGTGACAACATGTTTGAGGAGGAGGACGTATTAATTGCTGCAGCCGCGTTTATTGTCATTTCGAACAAAAATAAAAAGAAACGAAGATTTTGGGTGCGTCCGAGTCTAATCAACAGAAGAAAATACAGTGCAAGTGATTTGATTAAGGATTTGCTTTTAGACGACGTAGATCTACTGAATCTGGAATACAAGCGTAATGGCGGTTTTCGCAACTTTTTTAGAATGTCATTCGCTGAATTCGAGTATTTATTAATGTTGATTGGACCAAAAATTGCAAAAAACATATGAAGCCGACTATACTTGACAGTCGGCACGTCTACACTGCTCATGACGCTTTGGCTTTGTTTGATGTTTTACGGACATCAGTCGGCTTTGCCAAACGGCAAATGACGACGCAGTGAGGACGCGCCCTAATGACTACACTGGTACTGGTCCTACAGGTATGACCTAAATTTAACTTTTATGGGTTGAGCCGCCTTTATTTTCCTATTGGTTTGTTTAATGACTACACTGGTACTGGTGGTGCGGGTGTGACCTAAATTTAACTTTTATGGCTCCATATTTGATTCATTTCAACCATTGGTTTATTTATCTTTCTAATTTTGTAATATTTTTTAATGTTGCTTAATTCTACTATCTTTGTTATATTGCACATAAATTTTCACTTTTATTATTTAAAACTTACATAGTTTGGAAATGTTATCTGGAAAAAATTTGCTTACACACTTAAAGATGTGTGATTTTTCCTTATCTTTTATATCTTAATTCTCATTTATTTTTTTTTTGAAATAACTCAATTTTCCTGCAGTTATCTATTTAAATATTTTAATTTGACTTGTATTTCATATTTCATTTTTCGTATCCTTTAATATTTTCACAATTTATTGTGATCGTGCAGTGAAGTTCCAGACTTGTAATACTGTAAGCAATAATGCTTCCAAACTGACATTAAGATTTCAGCGAACTCAGTGATCTTTGAGAATTGGAAGATTAATCCCTTCCTTTAGGGAACATACTCTTTTAATTTAAATTCAAGCCCATCCTCCAAGAGGTTGGACTTGTTTATTTTTCCAATAAAATTACAGTCATACTTTTATTTAATATTTGATTGGATAGAAGTATCAATAAAATTTTGTCTCACACTCTCAGGCTTTCTTGAACACTTGTGCTAATTAAAGCTGTCAAGTTTCCCCAATTTATGTTAATAACTACAACCCAATATTTACCCTAATCCTTAAAATGTGAGAGCGTGAAATTTTAAATATTAGATTTTCTCCAATAATCCACACAACAGCAGCAAACCCAAGGATACATTTTAACATGTGTTTTACTATCATGGTTTTACATTTATGTACAAAAATGTGTGCAGCTGCCCTCGGACAACCACCTGCTTAAGATTAACTGAAAAACTAAATCACAGCAATTTAGCTAAGTCAAGGATCACTGTTAATTAAAGTCTGTATTTGCTGAAAGAAATATAATATTCCTGTAAATAAATCCAAGTTATTAGACAAGTGCATTATGTCTTCTGGGAGCTCCCACTTTAAAGTATAAAACAATACAATTAAATCAAAATCAGATACAAATTATTTATACTTGGGCAGCACAGTTTACATTATTTTTTTTTTCAAGAACTTCCACTTCCTCTAAATATCAACATTATAGGCAGGTTTCTTAAAATATACTGTTGATCTTTCATTTAAATAACACAGGCCAACAATTTTTACTTTTTTTTCTGCTGACTATGATCTGACACTTGTTATTTACTAAATTTGATAGGCTGATTTCAAAAGGCACACTCATTTTTCTCGTATCACCTCAAGTTTTTGTTGTATAGCATACCCACGTCTTGAATCAGCAATCCGCCCGGTGTCTCATTCAGATGAAATACCAGTACCAGTTTTTAAAGGACTTTTTTCAACTGAGGAGGAAGAGAATATAACAGATTTTGAACATAATTATGATATGGATTTTGAAGATGATGCTTCATGCTCTAACTTAGAGCCTCAGTGTTTTAATCAGGAAGAACTGAATGACTTGGTGAAAGATTTGGGCCTTTAAAAAGAGTTGTCAAAACTGCTAGCCTCAAGATTAAATGAAAAAAAATTACTGGAGCATGGTACAAAAATAATATTTTATCGCAATAGGGAACAAGATTTTTTACAATACTTTCGAGTTGAGAGTGGTTTAGTTTATTGTCATGATGTGTCAGGTTTGTTAAAGGCAATGGGTGTGACATCTTATGATCGAAATGAGTGGCGCATGTTTTTGGATAGTTCACAAGGAAGTCTAAAGTGTGTATTACTTCACAATGGAAATTTATATGGGTCACTTCCCATTGGCTATTCACTTCTTCTAAAGGAAAAATATGAAGACATTGAAAAAGTTCTAAGTTAATACAATATGGTGACCATAACTGGATCATCTGTGTAGATCTTAAAATGGTTATCTTATTACTTGGTCAACAGGCAGGATACTCGAAGTATCCCTGTTTCTAGTGTCTCTGAGATAGTCGGGCTAGGGACAAACATTGAACTCAGAAGAACTAGCCAATAAGAACATCTTTAAATGTTGGAGAAAAAATGTCATAAACCAGCCTTTAATAAATAGAAAAAAAATCATTTTAACTCCTCTCCACATCATGAAGCAGTATGTAAAATTGTAAAAGCATGTAAATTTGTGAAACGTTTCCAAATATAAGTTACGAAAAAATAAAAGCTGGCATTTTTGATGGGCCGCAAATTAGAACTCTGATGAAAGATCCGCATTTCACTAGCTCTATGAACATTATTGAGAACGATACACGGCATTCTTTTATGGCGGCTGTTAAAAATTTTCTCGGGAACATAAAAGCCGAAAATTACAAAGATCTTGTTGAAACATAGTTTAAAAATTTTCATCGTGTTGGCTGCAACATGAGCATAAAACTTCATTTTCTCAACAGTCATCTTGAATTTCTTGAAACTAGGTGACGTAAGTGATGAACAAGGTACATACTTAATTCATACATTTGTTCGACTCGTGTATCATTTGTTTCCTACTATGTTAGCGATTTATCAAAAATGCGAAGTATGCTTTAGAGCAAAAAATTGACGGGATAGGCACAAACCAATTTGAGTTTTGGATTCAGCACACCAAGATTAATAAAAAAACAATCTCAAATATAAGTCAGCAAATTTTGTGTTGGCCTGCGTAATCTTTTATAACAAATCTAGGTATGTTTGCAACCATACACTTTTTCTTGTTCAGGAGATTATGGATTTTAAAAAACAATATAAATGGTCCAAGACACCAGACAAATATTAATATATCCTCTTACTAAAACAACGTCAGCGGAAACAGAGGGTTATTCTTTATCATTAATATTTATTACATCAGAATCATATCTTGGGATATATTAACTCGGCCAGGATTTCGGTGCCTTTTTACCAAAAATTTATTAAGTCTCCATAACAACATTTTTGACATATTCCTTATTTTTTATTTTTTTTTTTGAAATTCATTTACTATAATCGTGTGTAAATTTGTAAACCAGGTGGACCTGTAATTCTAATTGGATGGAAATATACTCCCTGACTACACACAAAAGTTGCAAAACCTGCATTATACACATTTGTATAAGCTATATTTATTCATTATTATATTTTTTTTTGTAACTGTTTATTTAAAATACTCGTCATAGGAGAAGTTTAGACTATGACGGATTAATCCGCTGATTCTATGAGGCAAAAAATAAATTCTCCTCCCCCCTATACTACTTACTTTATTTTTTCATTACCTTTATATATATTGTGGATATATTTATCATTACTTATCATTGTCTAAAGAGACATTTGCATCTTTACGAGGAGAATTATTATTTTGTGGGAGTAACGACCAGGGATCATGAAATTTCAAGATCCTACTAACGTGAACTACTTCTTCCTTTGCTTTAGGCGACTTGCCTTTCTGAATTAGATAATCAACTTCTGAAAGTTGTTTTTTTTATATATTTAGGGCCACAGTATCACAATAACAGCTTCTCACTCAAATCCACGTGTCGTGCCGGACTGAAAATGTTTACCATGTCTCCCATTTTAAAATCAACGAATCTATGTTTAGAATTGTACCGATTTTTATCTTTATTTTGCTGTTTTGTAATATTTGTAATAGCTAAATGATGTGTTGCTAAAGCATTTTCACATACTTCCAAAATATTCATATTTGTCACAGGTGTATTTAATTCTACATCTGTGGGTAATCTTGGCTCTCATCCATACAGTAACATAAACGGAGAAAATTTAGTAGTTTCTTGCCTCGCCACATTATAAGCAAATGTAACGTTTACCAACATCATATTCCAGTCTGTTTGATTTGAATTTATATACTTGCTAAGCATATCGATAATTGTACCATTTTCCCTTTCGACTTAACCGTTGCATTGTGCATGATATGCAGTAGTAAATCTGCTATTTACTCTCATAATTTTTAACAATTCTTTTACTATTTGAGATTGAAAAACTTTTCCCTGATCAGCCAGTAAATATTTTGGACTTCCATGTCGACATATATATTGTTCTAAAATGAACAATGCTACGGGTCCAGCCTTACCACATGGTAATGCCCTTGTTTCACAGGGTGTCTGGACACTTTGTCGAATGCCCACAACGTCGAATCGATTATTTAAGGTCCACAACGTCGAACGTGTCCACAACGCCGAATGTTATTTAATGCCCACTACGCCGAACGTGCCCACAACGCCGAAAGCTCGGGAGGGACACTTCGCCGAAAGTGTCCACAACCGAAAAATATTTGGTAGTGTTCACAAGTCCCGATAGTGCCCGAATAGCATGTTGTTTGTGTAAAACGTCTATAATGTAAAGCTCTGATTAACGCCTAATCAACACTTTTCGCAATGTGCCCACAACGTCGAATGCTTGCAAGGGACAGTTTGTCGAATGTGCCCACAACGTCGAATGCTCGCAAGGGACACTGTCGAATGTGCCCACAACGTCGAATTCTCGTAAGGGACACTTTGCCGAACGTGCCCACAACGCCGAATGCTTGCAAGGGACACTTTGTCGAATGTGCCCACAACGTCGAATTCTCGCAAGGGACACTTTGTCGAACGTGTCTACAACGCCGAATGCTTGCAAGGGACACTTTGTCGAATGTGTCCACAACGTCGAATGCTCGTAAGGGACACTTTGTCGAATGTGCCCACAACGTCGAATGCTCGCAAGGGACACTTTGCCGAATGTGCCCACAACGTCGAATGCCCTTATTAGACGCCGAAAATGACAACAACGCAGATGGCTGATGAGTAGCGATTGGTGGATGAAAATTCTTATAACAATTTTCAATTGTATAGTAATAAAATAATTATATACAGGGTGATTGTTTTTTAAACGATCTACCCAAAATATCTAGTACCTCCTATAAACTGTTTAGTCTTTCTGATACTGTTTTTTAAATGCTGCGAATTAATTCAGAAGTCTAAATTTCATTAAGATACCATTAGAATCGTTAAAGGACCATAGAAATAGAAATGAAGATATTCGGTTCGAAGCAGTTCATATGGCTGAACAATGGAACATAAAGCCAGATCTATCTTTGTTATTAATTGAACACCATGTCTAGCTCCACGTTAACGCGGAGCGGAGCATTAAAATATTTTTAGATCCACGCGAAATGTCATCTGCACGGTCTGACTATATGAAGTTTATATTACGTGTTTTAGCAACTGCCTGCAACTTCGTAGTGGCTCAGATCGACATGCGGCTATACAGCGTTTTACTACATTAATAGTTGATGGGTCGAATCTCGGTTGGGCCCAAACTTTTTTGTTTATTTTATTATACTGTTTTTTTTAAGCAATGTTGTTGGTCTTTACTGTATGCCCGAGGTTATGGTTATGAGCAGTTATATTTTTAAAGAAAAAATACGAAAACAAAGTTGCATTCACTCACTGATAAATTAGTGCGCAGGATTGCGACGTCATCGCGTGGATCCAAAAATATTTTAATGTTCCACGTTAACGTGGAGATAAACGCGGCGTTAATTAAATCAATTTTATTAGCCAACTCGAGGCCAATAAAATAGATCTAGAAGACTTGATAAACCATTTTGCTGATACTAGATCTAGAAGAAGGGACTTTCTTTAAATAACCAATAGTGATGTAAACTGACGGTCGTTTACACATTGTGATATCTGACAGTCATTTTATGTCATTTTCGATTTTTACAACTTTTATGTAAATTCCAATGATGGCAGTGAATGCAGTGGTGAATGTTGAAACACTTAAAACCGTTTTATCCTTACTGTTTTGTTAAATGTTCCTTGTATATTTTTACTAAACTTGGACACATATCACATGTTTTACCATCTTTGTCGCATACTATGCTACTTTTTACGGCAAAACTTGCGCTGTAATGACCCGATTAGAGCCATAGGGTTCGTTTAGAAATCAAACATTACATGTACCAAACTACATCTTTATTCCAACAATGCACAAACATGAATGCATCTAAATTCCATATATTTAATACAAAGTTACTTATTAGTTATGTGCTTATTAAACAGAATAAGCAGTATTGCACATTATGGTGGACTTTGTAAGGCGAACGAACCAACGAAGTATTCGCTGAATGTTAATTATTAAATTAACATAGAAAACAATTTAAAATATTATTTGATTCATTTACCATTACATCACCCACCGACAGAAAAAAATATTTTTTCATTTGAATTAGAATGGAAAAATTTTTTTCAGTTTTCTTTCTTTTTTTTTCGTTAATTTTCTTCATAATATAACTTAACTCTATTTTTATGACATTCTATAATCTTATTATCTATACTTAAAACTATATTTGGAGGTCTCTCTTCTATAACTACATATGGTCCTTTATACAAAGGTTCGGTTGTATTTCCCAAATTATTTCTTAATAATACCTTATCTCCTACATTATAACTTACAGAACTACTTTTTACATCATATCTTTGTTTTATTTTTACTTTTGAAACCATTAGGTTATTGTGAGCATCATTACATGCTTGTTGTAAGCGATATTTTAGCTCTAACGGATAGTTGTCAAAATTGTAAAGTGGATCAATATGATTAGAAATATTTGAAGGCAATCTAACTGTTTTTCCGCAAACCAATTCATGAGGCGTGTACTTTGTTTCTGTATGGACTGTGTTATTATAAGCAAAGCACCAGTAAGGTATCCAAAAACTCCACGTATCTGGATTTTTAGCAATTTGTATCCTTAGGTAAGCTCCTAAGCATTTATGAGAATTTTCAAGAGAACCTAAAGTTTCATGATGATAAGCTGTAGATTTTAGTTGTTTAATTTGTAATAGTTTGCATGTTTCTCTTAATGTGGAATTCAAAAATTCTGTACCCTGATCACAAACAATTTCTTCAGGAATACCGTACCTTAAAATAAAATTTTCTACGAAAGCTTTGGCAACTGTTGTAGCTTCTTTATTTTCTAATGGATAACCTTCTACAAATTTACTTAATTCACATTGTAATGTTAAAATATACCGTTTGTTGTTCGTATCGGTTTCTATTGGACCTACGATATCTAAAAAAATTTTTTGAAATGCAGTTGAAGCTGTAGTTGTAATTGACATTGGTTCTATATTGGGTTTGTAATGCTTATAACGTTGACAGTCATTACAATTTTTTACAAATTTTTCGACATCTTTTCGTAAACCTGTCCAAAAATAATATTTTTTAATGTTATTATACATACGATTGATTCCTGCATGTCCTCCCGTTCGTAACATGTGGAAATCGTTTAATACAAGTTGTCTAGTATCGAGATCTGATATGGTTTGAATATCTTTAATAATTGATATGTTTATGCTAGCATTTCTTATTTCGTGGGTACCCTTTAAAATTTCATTTAATAAGCGCGCGCATTTTTCATTTTTAATTATAACTAATTCCGGAATATCATACTTTACACAAATATTTTTCAGGTCTCTCAACAGTGCGTCTAGCGCTAATGTCGATCGAGCATCCTGTTTTATATAAATTATTTGTGAATTCTTTATACATATCAGTCTCCCTACTTTATAATCGTAATGTTTACTTTTAATCATTTTATCAAATTCTTTGTCTGAAATTATACGTAGTTCGAAAGAGTCTTTAGGACGTTTTAAAAGCTCCACGACTCCAGGGTGATCAAGCCTTTCGTCTAGAACCGATTTAAAACTCCCATTGACGGTTTCTTTGATTTTCCTACTCTGTGCTCTTGTTATTTCATACATTGTTTCGCATACAGCAGTATTCATGTTTTTAAGCTCGTCCGAAGAATATTCAATTCGCGATAAAGCATCCGCTGTAACATTATCTTTACCCTTTATGTACTTAATTTTAAAATCATACTCCTCGAGCACTAACCTAAATTTAGTTAACCTACTTGAGGGATTAGTCATTCCAAAAAGATAAATTAATGGTCTATGGTCTGTAAAAATAATAAATTTGCGCCCATATAAATACGGTCTAAAATGTTTTACTGCCCACACTATAGCTAAAAGTTCTTTCTCTATGGTTCTGTAATTTTTTTCAGATTTGTTAAGAGAACGACTTGTGAAAGCAATTGGTTTATCGTCTCCATTTGAGAGCACTGCTCCTACAGAATAGCCTGAAGCATCGGTTTTTAAAATAAAAGTGTTATCTGGAGCAAAATTAGGATATTGCAATATAGGGGGTTTCATGAAAGAATTTTTCAGTGTTTCGAACGCTTCTTGACACTCTTTAGTCCATGTAAATGAAACACCTTTTCTTGTCAAGTTATTTAAGGGATGGGCAATGTCTGCAAAATTTTTTATGTATTTCCTATAATAATTTGCAAATGCAACAAATCGCTTAGTTTCATTTGAGTCTTTTGGTATTGGATATTGCTGAATGGACTGAATTTTTTCAGGGTCTGGAGAAACTCCATTAACCGAAATTATATGACCTAAATATAAAATTTCTTTCTTTAAAAATTCACATTTATTAGGGTTTAATTTTAAATTTACGTCTCGTAATCTTTGCAAAACTTTTGTAAGATTTTTATTATGATTTGTTAAATTATTGCCAAACACAATTAAATCGTCTAAATAAATAAAGCAACTTTCGTAATTTAAACCAGCCATTGCAATTGTCATTGCACGAGAAAATGCACTAGGACTAATTTTTAACCCCATTGGAAGCCTAGTCATTTGGAACATTCCACGATCTGTTGTAAAAGCTGTATATGGTCGGCTAGCAGGATCTAATTCAATTTGATAATATCCTTGTGATAAATCGAGATGTGAAAAATACATAGCGCCGGATAAGGAATCTAAAATTTCCGTAATGTTTGGTAATGGAAATTTGTCATTTTCAATTTGTTGGTTTAGCAATCTATAGTCAAGGACGACTCGAAACTTTTTAACACCTCCTTGATCTATTTTTTTCGGAACAATTAAAATTGGTGCTGACCATTCCGATCGCGCTTCTTCAATGACGCCGTCTTTCAACATTTGATCAACTTGCTTATGCACTTCTATTTTTTGTGTTTGCGGTATACGATAAGGTTTTACATAAACAGGTTTAGATCCTTGTTTTAAATGTATACTTTGTTTACAAATATTAGTTGTTGTTAACTTGTCGTTTTCCAAATTAAATACGTCAGCATATTTAGCACATACTCTTTGGAGTGAATGTATTTCGTCTGTGTTTAAATGATTTGTTTTTATTAATTCCAACAGTTTGTCTACGCGATTAACTGATGCTACATTATTTTTGCTGAATTCAAGTATTTGATAGTCATTGAATTTTTCCATTTTAGGCTTAAAATTTCTAAGTTTAATTTCTTTGTCTCTAACATTAAGTATTCTAACCGGTATAATATTACTATTTGGTGTAGCTAAAACTCCTGCAACAAAAATTCCTTCCCCTAATTCTTCTGGCAAAACAATGCAATCTTCGTTAATGTCAACCCAACAGTATTTAATTACTTCGCATCGCGCTGGAATTGTAGTAAAAATTTCGTATTTAGATTGCATAGGTACCGTAATTTTTATTTTATTTATCCAAAAAGAAAATACAAACTTTTCATAATCTATAGTAGCAGAATACTTGCTAAAAAAATCTGAGCCAATGACTCCTTGCATATCATGTGCAAAACTATTTGTAATTAGAAACGTATGACACACATTTGTATTGTTTACCGTTAAAGAAATATTTGCTGAACCTTGCGAAATGGTAGATCCTGAGATTCCTTTTATTTTAATTTTCTTTGAAAAATTAATTACTTCATTTTCATTTAAATAATTCTTAAAAATAATACTTACAGATGCACCTGTGTCTAACAAAAATATTAACTCTTTCCCACCATATTTCATTCGTATAAAATTTAAACCATTATTTAAATTTAAAATAACGGGATTATTAATGTCTTCAATATGTCGATTTGGGGCCTCGAAAAAATTCGACAGCCGGAGTTGATTGAGAAGAGCTAGTACTGACTGTTGCGTTTGGTTCCTCGTTTCCTACATAAAAATTTCTTTGACTGCTATTATTTCTAAAATTGGTGTTAGGGCCGTTATATTTATTTTTTCTTTTGAAAGAGGGTTTGCAGCTACCTCTATTATTATTACCTCGACCTCTAGAAAAATTATTTGTAAATTGTCTATGATTGTTTTGATTAGAAAATTTGAAATTAAAATTTCCACGATTATTATTATAATTATTTCGTTGAAAATTTCTGCGATGTGGACCTCGCATGTGATACACCTCAGATGTATCCTGTCTAGGTATTTCTTCATCTTTGGCTCCACGGATAGCTTCACTTAATTTTGAATAATTGCGCGCTTTAATGATGGTACGCAATTCAGAATTTTGTAAACCATTAGCAAAAGTATTAACAGCAATTTTTTCGTTAACATCTGTCAGAATTTTTAAAGCATCGTTATTTCCATCAGCTTGAGCAATTGTTAAATCTACAAGTAGTTCTTCGACTGTTTTACCAAAATTATCAATAGATTTTCCATCTTGCCTAACGGTACTTAATTTAACTGACAGCGATGAAGCAGATTTTTTGGTTAAACAATTAGATTTTAAATCTGTAATTAATTCCGCATTTGAGGGATAACTATTTTTCAAACGAATTTTAGTACTTTCTGAAATTCTAGTTTTTAATACGTAAGTAGTTAATAACTTTTTCCCATTTTCATCTAATAATGCGTCATATAACTCAATGGCATCAATTAATTGTTTTGTTATATTTTCTGTACCGTCCATAACCGGTAACAGGCTTGCAGCAGTTTTTAAATCGAATTTTTCTGACATTTTGCTTTCGTCACCGGAGCAATCTGAATCTGATAATGAACTTGTATCTGAATTTAATATTTCTGCTGTAAATTCGGATTGCTCAATACACGATTCCTTAAGCCTAGAATCTAAAATTACATTTATGTTTTCAAAATACTTAATAATAGCATCTACGTAAGTTTTAACTTCTTTTATGATACTTGCCTCATGGTGAGTGTTATTAAATGATTCGCTTATATTTTGAAATTCTACTTTTAATTTATTAATTTTTCTAAACTTACGATTCGTATAAAGAATGTTCTTACGCCTATTAATACCATCTTTTCTTAAATTACGATCAAACACTCTTAGTTCTTCCAGTAGATTCTGAAATTCGCGCTGAGCGGACATGACATCTTTGTAGACGATATGGTGATAATACCATTTTCACTTCACTATGCACTAATTTTAATATTACTTTTCACACCCACGCACTTTATACCTTTTATTTTTCACTTAACGTTCACTACACTTGTTCTCGGCTTCTTGAAATCTCCTCTCGGATCTTCTTTCGTATCGTCGCTTTGCATCGAGACACAGAGAACCAGAAAATTATGATTATGGCCATGATTAAAACCACTAATTCGGCAATTTCCTTAATTGTCCATGAAGAACTTGCTGTTATTCTTCAAGCCACCACTGTTTCCAGCTTGTGCAATTATTACTTCCTCCTTCGATTGCGATGATCCCATTTAAATAGATTTTATACACACTTAAAAACTTAACTGGTAGGGTCGCCATGTAATGACCCGATTAGAGCCATAGGGTTCGTTTAGAAATCAAACATTACATGTACCAAACTACATCTTTATTCCAACAATGCACAAACATGAATGCATCTAAATTCCATATATTTAATACAAAGTTACTTATTAGTTATGTGCTTATTAAACAGAATAAGCAGTATTGCACATTATGGTGGACTTTGTAAGGCGAACGAACCAACGAAGTATTCGCTGAATGTTAATTATTAAATTAACATAGAAAACAATTTAAAATATTATTTGATTCATTTACCATTACAGCGCTAATATATTGTTAGTTTTTTAACAATTTTGATTTGAACTGTGAACTAAATATCGAAATCAATGCTTTTCTTTCTTTTAATTTTGTTAATATTTTCTACATAATTTACAACTCATATTACATTAAAGTACATTTCTTTAAATACAAATATTGTTATTTTTCATAAATTAAGCCAATCGTTATTTAATTTCCAATATATAAACTATTTTGATTCTATTTACATTGATGTTTTATTAAGATTATTGGTAAGAAATATGCCTTATCTACTGCCGAACAGTAGATAAACTATTGTCAAATTATCTTCTTGCTTTAGCAAAGACATTCCTGGCATATTTGAATTCTTAAGAACTGATTTTGGTCGTTTTACAGTTTACTCAACAAATTTTCAAGTAAGTTCGGTTCTTTCGGCCAATTTCTAAATAATTTTTGAAAAAAAATGTATTTTTCCGCGGCTATTTTATTCTAGATTAAACTAAAAACACTTCCTAGTTAGATCATTTGATGTGAATTGTTGTGATTAGATATAGAAAAGAAATTATTTTGTATAAGAACGGGAAAGTCCAGGCGAAATAAATAACGACGTGCTGTTTTCAACAGCCAATAGCGTGCCACTGCTTAACTGAACACGTAATTTGGAGTTTTTCAGACACTTTAAACAACATTTGCAATTTTTCCTTTTAATTATCGTTTTAAACTATCTCTTGTTGTTGTAATGTATCATGGATTTATTTCTATTACTAGATCAAACACTTAAATTTAAGTTTGAATGTTTATTTTTTGATTATTTTCAGATTTTTCAAAATTTAATAACTCCAAAAATACAGGTCGAATCGAAAAATCTCAGAGAAACTTTTTGTTCAGTTTTTATGGTAGAATACCGTCCCGCAGTTTGTGTCCGCGAGTTTGGAAACACCCTGTATATACAATTAACCTAGTGAAAATATACACATTCTAAATTATTAGTATCGGATGTAAAAACATTAAATTATAGTTGCAGAACATGATATTCTATAAATAACACTATTTTCAGAATTCTTATTTAGTTTCCGTGTCGTATTTTAAAATTGGAGATTACCGTAATGCTTGAAGTTTAGGTGGTATTCTTGTTATTTGGAGTAGATGATAGGTGAAAATTTTGATATCACGCTTTCTACATAATTGTTTCGATTTCAAGAAATTGGAATAAAATAAAAGACGATACTTTTAAAACGGCAAGCGAAAATTTGGGATGGGGGAGCGTAACGCCATTCAATAAAAAAATATCAAAAAAATGGGACTTAGTTTTATCAAGAATACATTTTTTAGATTGGTGTGGTTTAGGAGATAATGAGTTGTAGAAACTAAAACATCGGAAATAATGAAATTTTGGAACGCCTCCAAACTTCGTAAACAGACTTTAAAAATAATTTTAGGATGATTAGAGCTAGGATAATTAGGCAAAAGCTGCCGATCCTTGCGTGTCCATTACGCCGATTATTTCGCAAAGGACACATTGCCGACCCTCACCAAAACGCCGAAATGAGACTATGACCAAAACACCAACCATTTCCAAAATGCCGAACACTCGTAAGGAACACTTTGCCAACCCTGGCCAAAACGTCGACAGAATGAGTCCACCCTCCGATTTATGAAAGATATTTTAGAATCACCCTGTAAGTTTACATCCGAATTTTGGATTTTTTATGTTAATCCGGGTTTTTTTCTATGCTGGTGGTATAAATTTGATTTTTGCAATATTCGCATAACGGTTAAAGCTGTGACCTTTTACAATTTCAATTATATTGTAATTTACAATAACATCTCTAAACAGTATTGAGAATCGACGACAGCTATAATGTGTTGATTTTATTTAATAGGAATAATTCTTATAACTTTAGCCTCTCAAAAAGGACTACAGACATATTCATTTGTGTCATTAGTGCATACTTTAATAGCTAAAATTCTTACCAATAAGATTTAATTAAACCAAAAATTATTACGTTGTACAATTTTATTATCATTTCAATTTAATTAAAGTAAAACATTAATGTTAATATTTAATGTATTTAATGTTACCAACAAATAATAAAAGAAGTCCAAAGTGTGTAACTTATTTTTGGAGCAGATATTCGACCATTTGATATATTTATGTAGGGTAAGATGAAAGAAATGCAGGACGTCCATTTTATGGATTAAATCATTTTTTATATTTTGAAGGCAACTTTGCATTTTAAAACCACGTCTACAAAGCGGCATTAGGAAGGCTTGAAACCACTGGTACCTGCTGCATGTTTATTGCTCCTTCTTTAACCTTATTACAAAATCGGCATATTTACAACTAGGAACATCTGCTTATTTTACTGGGAAAATACATTTTTTCAAAAAGCTTTTACTTCTAATGTGCAGGCGGAGGAAGGATTAGAGCGGTTATTGCTTAATTACCATTTACTTACCCTTTAAACCGCCGACACTAGGTTTGGGTGAACAAATTTTAAGATTAGCCGGAAGTAATAAAATAATAACTCTGCAAAATTTGCATTTCATTTATTGTTTCCGACAAAGCAGTGAACCTAAAGGATTACCGTCGCCGGCCTGCAAAGCTATCGACAAGTCCATTCCCACGTCCAGCTACTACCAAATAAACGAATTAAATATTTTCTTCAATAAATGCAAATTTGTAGGCATGTGTTGCAGCTACCTATGCTCACATGTACGAAATTTAAATATTGAATTTATCCGAATACTAGAGTGTTGTTTAAAATTTGAATAACATAAATGTGTATTACTAAAAATTTGATCTTAATCATTTATTTTACTAGAATTCGCGTATACAATTCACCCTGCAATTTTCATCTGAATTAACTATAAGTACATATTCGAACGTCAAATTTTAATAGTTAAATACGCAGAATGATAGTTTTGGACGAATCTAGATATCGGATTTTTTAATAAATCCGGATAGACGATTTAAAACGATAGTAAAAGCTTAACGAATTATCCAGATAACCGCTAATTTAAAATCGTATTTAGTAAAATAATAATCTAAAAATAAAAATTAAAAAAAAGTGTTATGCGCTTCATTGGTTTAGAAAAGTTACTGACAAGATTTTATTTCAATTTTCAACGATATGGACTCGTTATGTTATTAAATTGTTAAACAAAATTTTGTTTTAAAGGAAAATACCTCACCGACTCAAGGAAACTGTCGATTATATAGGTATCATAAGATTCGAAAAAAAATGCTCTTTTTATAAACACAACGAGCCGATATCGTTCTATTTGAAAAAATCGCTTTTTAAAAAATTTTAGATTAGTATATTACTCAGATTTTTTTCCTCAGCTTTTTTCCTATGCTTTTTTTTCGTTGGCTTTATGTTATGTATGTTTTTTCCTTGGCTTTTTTCCGCCGTCTTTTTCTCTGGACTTTTTTCCGTTTTTTTTTTTCAAAAAAGTCGTTTTTTTAAATTAATTTAGACTTTTCTGAATTAATTCGCAGCATTTTAAAAACAGTATCAGAAAGACTAAACAGTTTATAGGAGGTACTAGATATTTTGGGTAGATCGTTTAAAAAACAATCACCCTGTATATAAAATTATTTTATTACTATACAATTGAAAATTGTTATGAGAATTTTCATCCACCAATCGCTACTCATCAGCCATCTGCGTTGTTCTCATTTTCGGCGTCTAATAAGAGCATTCGACGTTGTGGGCACATTCGGCAAAGTGTTCCTTGGGAGCATTCGACGTTGTGGGCACATTCGACAAAGTGTCCCTTACGAGCATTCGACGTTGTGGACACATTCGACAAAGTGTCCCTTGCAAGCATTCGGCGTTGTGGGCACGTTCGGCAAAGTGTCCCATACGAGAATTCGACGTTGTGGGCACATTCGACAAAGTGTCCCTTGCAAGCATTCGGCGTTGTGGACACGTTCGACAAAGTGTCCCTTACGAGAATTCGACGTTGTGGGCACATTCGACAAAGTGTCCCTTGTAAGCATTCGGCGTTGTGAACACGTTCGACAAAGTGTCCCTTACGAGTATTCGACGTTGTGGGCACATTCGGCAAAGTGTCCCTTGCCAGCATTCGACGTTGTGGGCACATTCCACAAAGTGTTTATTAGGCGTTAATCAGAGCTCTACATTATAGACGTTTTACACAAACAACATGCTATTCGGGCACCATCGGGACTTGTGAACACTACCAAATATTTTTCGGCGTTGTGGACACTTTCGGCGAAGTGTCCCTTGCGAGCATTCGACATTGTGGGCACATTCGACAAAGTGTCCCTTGCGAGCATTCGGCGTTGTGGGCACGTTCGACTATGTGGACCTTAAAAAATCGATTCGGCATTGTGGGCATTCGGTGAAGTGTCCTAGACCCTTTCACAGTACCTTGTGGTGTAATCAATTGCTACTAATATTGCAGTTGCCCCTTGCAGTTCGATACAAAGGTCCAACTAAGGCTATTCCCACTTTTTCAAAAGGTAATCTTATCGAAATAGGTTGTAGCAAACCAGCTGGTTTTTTACTGCTGCCTTTGCAGGCTTGACACGTTCCACAACCAGTTACGTAAACTTGCACATCTTTCAAAAGACCATCCCAATAATACCTTGATAAGTCTTCGTAATACGTAAATGTCCTGTTAACGGTGCATCGTGATTATTATATAAAAAAATTTCATTTTAGGGAGTCTGGGATTACTAAAAGATTTTGTGACCCTTGTGAATTAATATTTTTCTTGTATAATACTCCGCCTATTAATTGAAATGATTTTACTCTTTTCAATTCACTAATTGTTAGCGTAGAGTCATTTTTATTTTCTAATGCTATATGCAAAGTTTGTATAATCGATTATCTTGACGTTGTAGGTCTGCAATACCATTGGGCAACATTATGAAGGTTGGAACAAATTCTGCTTGAATTTCATCGAGCTCTGTGGCTGGTCTACATGGATTACGAGATAACGCATCCACATCTTTATTCAAGGCCTCTAACTTATGAGAAATCCTGTAACTTGATCGACCACTTTGCTAATCTACCTGTAATGTCTCGTGATCTCTGAATCCAACATAAACAACGATGATCGGTAACTATATTAATATGTTTTCCAAATACATAAGGTCTTAACTGAGGTTAAGCTCCAAATTGCTGTCAAAGCTTCAAGCACTGATATTGAATAATTTTTTCTGCTTTTGTCAATCCTCTTGATATAAACGCAATTAGAATAAATTCTCTATCAAAATTTTGTAAAAGAATAACTCCTAATCCTTCTCTGCTAGCGTCTATTCTTAATTCTGTTTCTAATTCAGGGTTAAAGTGATGCAAAATTGGTGCAGATAATAACTTGCTTTTTAAAGTATATGCTGCTGTTCCTCCAACGTAAAATTAATTGAATGTTTAGTGAGATCATACAAAGGTTTTGCTATTTTTGCAAAATTTTCGACGTGCTTTCTATAGTAATTACACATCCCTAAAAATGATTGCACTTTCTTAGCAGTAGTTGGTGTTGGAAATTTAGTTATTGCCTGAATTTTACTATCGTTAGGTAAAATACCTTGTGAATTTACTGTATGTCCTAAAATAATGTTTCATTTTTGCATAATTACTTTTACCGGATTTTAAAGTTAAATTATGTTGTCTTAATCGTTCAAACACATGTTTGAGTCTAAATAGTGCCTGTCAACTTTAACAGACTGTTAACTTTGACGAAGGGATTTTGAAACTGAGAATTTTGGCCTAAAATAAACTTCGGTATATAAAAAATTGTATTAATTGGTAATTATTGTGGTCATAATGTGTTTGGTCATTGTAATTTACTGCTAAATTATTTGTTAATAGCAATTTTTTTCATTTAAAAAATCCTCTGTCAAAGTTAATGGTCTGTTAAAGTTGACAGTCGTTTGTGCAACTGGCTGTAAGTGTTCTTCAAATGTATTTGAAAATACTAAAATATCATGCATGTATACTAAAATTTCTTTAAATTTTGAACTTTTTAGTACTCGGTCTGCCACATTTTGGAAAGTTCGAGGAGCATTCGTTAATCCAAAACTCATTACGTTGAATTCTTAAAGCCTATCAGGAGGCACAAATGCTCTCTTTTCTCTATGATTTGGATGTACCCCAATTGGGAAGTATCCGGAATACATATCTAAAGATGAGAAATAGCAAGCACCACTCAAATAGCTTAGTAAATCGCAAAGGGTAATTATATTTTTTTGTTACTGCATTGTGTTTGCAATAACCTAAACAGAATCTAAATGAATTATCTTTCTTTTTGACTTACACAATAGGTGAAGCCCACTCGCTTTGAGATTTTCTTTATGCGATACTTCATAAGGTTTAGATTTTATTGATTCTGAACCTTCGGTTATTATTTCATGCTGTACCAAATCAGTGAAACCTATTTCTGAAAAGTTATCCACGAAAATATCATGATATTCCTCTAACAATGTTTTTAATTGTTCACGTTGGTTTATAGTCAATTCAAGGTTTATAGTATGCTTTTTTGAATTAAGTTCAGCATATACATCTATATGGGGTGCCAAGTGTAAAGTGAAAATTTTGCTGTGCATTTCACGGTATTTAAGGCAATTTGTCCCAATATTTATTATATATACACACATTTAGCTAAATGCTTTTTATTTTAATAAATTGTTGTAGATTTAAATAAATCCTTAAACATTTGGTAATTTTAAACTGTCATATTTAATGTTAACTTGCCATATTTATTTGACCTTGGTAGACCCAGCCTACATAGTAGACCAAGACCGTTTGCACTGGTGGTAACGTTAAACAATTATGAACACGTTTTCCGTATTTCAAGAATTTGTACAATTAATATTAGTTCAATCATCGATAACAACATATTTAACAACATACACATTGCATAATTTATTATTCATACAATAAAATTTTCCTCAACATTCCCTTGAGAATGTAATTTTTAGTCTGTTTTGTTTAAGCGTCGAACGCTCCCACCATGACCCTGCCTTGCGCCTTACTACCGGTGTAAACAGTCTTGGTGTCCTAAGTCGGCTGGGCTCACCAAGGTCAAATAAATATGACAGGTTAACATTAAATGTGACAGCTTAAAATTAAATGTTGAAACATTTATTTAAATCTGTAAAATTTTTTTTTAATCTGAATATTTATTAAATATTGAAAGATTTAAAACAAATATGTGCAGATTTGGCTAAATACATAAAGGTTTACTAAATATTTGAAAATTTAAAATAAATGTTTTAGGATTTATTTAAATCTTTAGTGCTTTATTAAATATTGGAATATTTAAACCAAATGTTTAAGAATTTATTTAAATCTACAATGATTTATTAAAATAAAAAGCATTTAGCTAAATGTGTGTATATATAATAAATATTCGGACAAATTGCCTTAAATACCGTGAAATGCACAGCAAATTTTCACTTTACACTTGGCGCCCCATACATCTAGAGTTGATAATAATTTTGAATTATTAAATGACTCGATTTTTTCCAAGTATCCTAAAGCTCTTCCTGCAAATAATCTTACATTATTTGTATTTTTTAAACATTGTTCAACTTGCCAATTACTACTACTATTCTTAGTATAAATTATTGGAATTAATTTCTTTTTTAGTAACAAATTGTCACGCAAATATATTTCGAAGTTACTTTTCCATAATTCATTTTTGTTTAATAATTGTACAATTTTTTGGTCTTAAGGTTTTATTTCTATATCATCAATTAAAACCAATTTATGTAGATTGTTTGGATCACTTGACACTTGTATTTTATCTAAAAAATTATTGAAAATTGGTTTATTATTTACATTTGTCTGACAAAGGTCCCTGATAGTAGATTTATGAAACTTAGGCCCGGTCTTTCCACCTCCCAATAAACTTCCCAATAAGTTTTATTTAGGCAATAAGCCTCCGTGCCGTCTTTCCACCTGCCAACAAGCTTTATTTGGCCAATAACTCGCACTATTCGTCAAATAACTTATTGGCAACCTAAACCAGCACATAAGAAGTTATCTTGCCAATAAATCAGGCGACAAGTGGCGAATGTAGCCGATATGCGTAGGTATCAAACGACAGGCGCCCGCAAAATTCAAAAAGCACGTCATTATTGGTTATGTTTGAAGTGCATCACGCGGTTGACGTTTCTTGCTATTTCTTGGCGTTATTGTATTTTAGACAGTTGTAGTTAAAAATGGATATTTTTGATGACTTTGAGGCGTTATTCGAAAATGATGTAGTTGACATAATGAATATAGTAAATCGCGAGCGACGTGAATATACGGTACGTCCACGACCGGATAATTTGAATATGTGGGACAATAATGAATTCATTAAAAGATACTTAGCATATTTAGCATGTCAAAACCAAGACCAATTACCACCAGAAATAAACGATGAGGAACCTGCAGTAAATAATCAACCACCAGAAATAAATGAACAGGAACGTGCAGTAAATAATCAACCACCTAGGGAAGCTGTGGTTGGTGTAAGGCAACAGAACGAAGCAGTTAGAAGAACACTAATTAATTATTTTCAAACTTTATTATAATTTAGTTTATTATCTTATAAATAAACATACTGTCATAATGATTATTTTTTTAATATAAAAGGTTGTAATACATTTTATTTTAAACAAATTCTAACCTATAAACATAATACAAACGTAATCTAACTATTAAATTAAAATTGTCGGTTGCATACTCTATTTCGCTTGTAACCATACGCATTGGTGTATGGCTATCTTTGTTTACTGTTTACAATGAAGTTGACCCGAACGAGTTTTTACTACCAAAATAACTAATGTTTTCACCATTCGAGTTATTGGCCACATAACTATTGGGAGGATAAAGTAGGGTGGAAAGACGGGTACTACTTATTTGACGAATAAATCTACCCAATAAAGTTATTTGTCCAATAGTTACTGGGTACTTTATTTGGAGATGGAAAGACCGGGCCTTAATGCAAACTGAATTTACTGTGTTATTATTTAAAATAATAGTAGAATTTTGAAAATTAATGTCACTTTTGTGTTTCAGCAAAAATTTCATTCCTAAAATTAAAGGCTTTGGAGAAGACTCAATTATTACTGCTTTAATGATGGTTTTCCAATTTTGAAGAGTTAATTTTAAGCTTGCTGGCCCGAGGACTAGCAATTTATGTCCTCCAGCAGTTAACAAACAAGATATTCCTGCTGCATCTTCCACGTTATCTACAAAATCTTTATGTGTAACATTTTCAACTGATCTTGTATATATATAATAATTTCTACTTGAGTATTGTTAATATAGCCTAAAATAATTAAAACTTGGAAAGTATTTTTTATTTCAGGAAACCTTTGTTTTTGGTTGCGCACAGACTCGTGGCTGGGTACCATGGCTGTCCATTGCCATTTCCCAAATTACTATTTCTGCCAAAATTTTGTGGTCTACCTCGAGCATTATTGCCTCTGTTAAAATTACGGCCCTGTGGTTGTCTATATGTAAATCATCCTCTTGGACGAGGATATATATTAAAACGGTTAAAATTTTTTAAAATCAAAAACTCGAGAATTATTGTGATTTACTGAGGTTCTTTGATAGGGTACTTACTACATCAGTAACTAACAAAGTAGAATCTGTAGTTTGTAATTGTTCCTAGCGTTTTTTAGCATCACTAATTTTTAAAACCAAGTTTTTCAATTTTTCTGTCAATACTGAATGTAAGTACTGATGACATGAATTTAAACCTGATTCAAAATATTCAATTATGTCTGCATCAGACATATTTTCATCTAAATTGTAACAAATGTCCAATATTTCATATAAATAGCTATTGATGTTCTCAAATTCGCCTTGTTTTTTAGATGGAAACTTGAATTTTAGTTCTCGGTTTATGGAACCTCCTGAAAACTCTTTTAGAAAATGAGTTTTAACATTTCCCCAAAGCATGTGGAGTAAAGAAAGTAACACAATACACAAAAAGAACCAGATGGTGGAATGAAGAGGTAAAGGGAAAAGTAGGGAATAAAAAGGAAGCATGGAAGAAATACTTACGGACAAACAAAGAAGAATAAGTGATAAGGAGAAGAGAAGCAAAAGAGGAACTAAAGAAAGCAAAAAGAAGAAGCTGGGAAGAATTTGGAGAAGAAATACAAAACTCCTTCCAGGAAAACAATAGGAAATTCTGGAACATGGTAAAATCTTTAAGAACAAAAAGAAGCAAAAGTATCAAATTCATCAAAGATCACAAAGGACAAATAAGTCAAAACGAACAAGAAAACATAAATACATGAAGGAAACATTATGGGGAAAAATTTAAAAATAGCGATCAAATACAGGAAGAAATAGACATAGAGGAAGAGCAAGAAGGAATGGGAGGAATAACTCAAGAAGAGGTAACAAGAGCGATAAAAGAAACTTGAGTTGGTAAAGCAGGAGGCCCAGACGGGATAGCACCCGAAATGATAAAATGGGGAGGAAACAGAGTAATAGAATGGATGACAGAAATAATCAACAAGGCATGGGAGCAAAAACAAATACCGGAGGACTGGGAAAGGAATACACTGACACCAATATACAAGAAAGGAAATGAAAACGACTGTGAAAACTACAGAGCAATATGTCTAGCACCAGTTGCACTAAAGATCTACAGCAAGATACTAGAAAAGAGACTTAGAGTAGAGATAGGGGGAAAGATAGAAGATGAGCAAGGAGGATTTAGAGCAGCAAGGCATTTAAGTGTACTAAGAAAAATAATAGAAGATAAAATTGGATCAAACACGGGTTTATTTATGACATTTATAGATCTAAAAGCAGCATTCGACACGTTAAGAGGGATAAAATATGGGAATGTCTAAAACAAATCCAAACAACACCAAAATTAATTAACACAATAAAGAGCATATACAGAAGGGTACAAGGCATAGTGCAGATAGACGTGATAAAGTTGGAACCATTCCCAATGGAAATAGGTCTTAAACAAGGAGATTCACTAAGCCCTCTTTTATTCATCATATACATGGACAGAATAATGAAGAATTGCATCGAAAAGAAGACATCCAAAACAACTAGGGTACTGTAGCAGCAATCGTATTTTGGTAACTTAGCGACTTGGTTGCTATTTACATAATATAAAACAATTCATCAAAATTATTTGTAAAGTGAAAACTTCATTAAAACTTTCTCCTCCAAAATAGCCTTTTATTTACAACTACGAACCAAACATTACAGTACAAAGACCTACAACCAATAAAAATAGAAACACTAATGTATGCGGACGACATAGTCCTCATAGCAGACAAGGACAAGGCAAAGAAGATGCAGAAACTAATAAGACATTTGGACATCAGAAGTGGAAGCGATGGGAATGACAATAAATGAGAGCAAAACCAAGACAATGCAAATACAAAGAAATAATGGAAATAACACAAGATTTCACATGCAAGGGAAAGAAGTGAGAATCAGTAAGGAACTTTGAATACCTGGGGACGATCATAAGCAGCGATGGAAGGATAGAACCAGAAATAGCCAATAAAATACAGAAAGCAACAAATATATGCTGCAAATCTATAACACAGTAGTAATACCAACAATAACATATACAATAGAAGTACTGCCTACACTCATAGAACACAAAAGGAAAATAACTACAATAGAAATGAAGTACCTGAGGAAGATACAAGGTGTAACGAAATTAGATAGATGGAGGAATGAAGCACTATACAAGGAACTTAAACAAGAACCAGTCACAATAAAGATAGAGAAAAAACAATTAGCATGGTTCGGACATGTTAACAGAATGAATCCAGACAGGAAAACCAAACAATTCTTAAGCGCTAAACCTATAGGAAAGAAAACAGCGGGGAGACCGAGGAAAACACTAAAACAACATTATAGAAGCGATAGCAGAGAAACTTGACACAACACAAGATCAAATGAAGGAATTAGCAGCCAATCGGAAAAACTGGAGGAGTTGGATAACATCCAAATACCCGACGCCGTAATGGTACATGGGACTAGAGAAAGAAGAAAAAGAACATTTCCCCAAGTAAAATTTTTATGAGTAGAATTTACTCTAAATTTTTCATACCAAATTGCTGCAGGTTCTACTAAAAATTATTCAAAAAAGATTAATTTGTTTTTATCATTCCATGAGTTTACTGCCGCCGCCCTTTCATAGATGTTTAAAAATTTTGCAGGATTTTTGCCCTTAACTGGATTAAAGGTCTCGGGACTGAGGAACTTAGGAAGAGTGGCATTTGCTAAAGTTTCAAAAGCTTCAGTGATTGTAACATCTCCCATTGTAGTTAAATTTGAGATTGTAGGAATTTCTGTATTTATAAGAGAATCTTGAAATACCTATCCCTTTAGGTTTAAAAATATGATGTTGAAGCCTCTTTATAATCAAATTGATATAAATTTTTATTTTGTAGTATATTTGGATACTCGTAAATTATTTGTAAGGTTTGTGACTTTTGTTTATGTAAACTTTCTAAATTAAAAAGTAAACTGAAATTTTCTGTTTCTAAATCAGTGTTAGGCACCACAGTAGTGTTAAAGTTTTCTATTTCAAAGTCTAATTGTGAAGAATCTTTAGTAAATGTTTCTTTTTCTGACTGTTCTGATTCACCCGAATCTTTATCAGATATTTGCAATTTTATTAAATTGTTGTCAGATAACTTTTCTTCGGGTTTTAATTTGATTTCGCCAGATGTAAATTTTTCAGGATTTGTTTTTTATTGTATCCTCTGAATTTATAAAAAAGGATATAGATAGGAATTTTATACTTTTTGTATTTTTTGGCATCAACTTTACACGTACTTGTGTCTTCATATTCATAGAATGAAAAAGATTTTTTTAAATTTAGTTTTTGATTTCAATTTCTTGTATTTTTGATTCTTCGGTAACATTTGTTGTTAGTTCCAAGTTATTAGGTTTTGGTTTAAAATCTGAAGAATAACTTGAAGTAGAATCTAATCCTTTTTTTGTTTGGTTGCAAACAATGATTCTTGAACTGGTTATTTATTTACCGGTAATTTATTTTTTAAACTTCTTAAATTTATATAATGTCTTGACTTAATTTTTCTTTTATGTTCATCCCCAGACATTATTGTACATGAGATTGCAATTCATAATTGAATATTTACTCTTAACTCAATAATAAATTTATTTTACTTTTACTTCTAGCTTGCGAAGAATAATTAAGCTAACATTTAATAATCATTGCTAGTTAATGATATAAAGGCATCTCTTATCAGGCTGAGATGTCCTTAAATAATCAACCATAATCGATTAGATCACAAATTTCATTTAACAGTGGAATTCTAATCAAATTGACACACTAAGGGGTTGCAATTGGTTCATATTAAATGAAACTAACTTTGTAGCTTGTGGCCAATGTCTAGGGTGAAACATAGTCCGTAACACAACAACAATATATTTGGTTGAAAGTTACACATCATTACATAAAACTAATACATCTTACATTTATAACTAAACTAAACCGAGCCTTCATTATGATTTTATAATGAGAGTGTGCGGTGATGTTTCTAGGTGGAGTTCTTGCTGTAGACTGGTGTCCGTACAGAGAGAGTACGTTTTTAAAGGAATCTAGGTCCGATATTTAAGTGATAATCAATAAAGTACATGCCTACATGCCAATTATCATGTATGTACCGAGCCCGAAAATGTATCTAAAGATACTCTAATCAATATTGTATGCAGTTGTGCAACAAGGTACCAATGCATACAACCCCCAGATATTCTAGTATAAATATTGAGGGCGGGTCAATACTCTACCTTATGAAAGAAATCTTAATTACTTTAATAATTAGTTATAACAATAATGAATGTTTTAAGTAACCCTAAGTCACATTTGTGATAATATTAATAAATTTTTATCAACTGCTTCAATATCAATTTTCGTTGTAACAAATGTATATAAAAATCAAAGTATATTACAAATTGATATATTTTGAAATTCAGTAAATTACAAAGCATTAATAAAATTAGTATTGAATTGGTGTATAAATTATTTTTACAGTGTCATTTTTATAGCAACCCTCTGTCAGTCGGATGAAAACCTGGTAGATAGAAATATCACTCAAAACGTCTATAAGTTAGGCAATGTGTATCAAATTATATCATCAACTTGAATCTGTATAAATCGTTTTTATAAAAAAACGCTTGCCTTAGAAATTTCTATAAAAGCTGTACTTGCTGCTAACGAATTAGTAGGTGTACCTAAACTACGCAGATGTTGATATATTTTCGTGTAAAGCAACAAAAAATATATCAATTATATAATGCATAATTTTATTAATTATAAACCAACCTTTAGTTATTATAAAAGTATCTAGGTTTAGGTACATCCAACAAACATTCGTGGACATTTTGGCTACTTAAGAATTTTATTTAGTGAAATATTAGGTGAAAAAATCATGTCTCTACAAATATGCAGCATTTTGCCCTTAAAAATAGATACTTTTATTATTTTGGGCAAAAACATGTAAAACTCATTACACAGTGACAGACGCTTTTGAGTCTTGAAAGATGTTCGACCTATTTAAGCATTAATTTTTTTCTTTGAAATAAAGAACTAAAGAAGGGAAAGTAATAACAATAATAATAATAAATCATTTATTCCAGTCTACATTTATACAATTATTAAATCAAATGCTGCATATTGCAGGAACTCACAAGGTGACTGCTCAAATTCAGTAAGATTGCATTTGTTCTTCCACAGCCACCTTGAAGATAAAAATTGCAGTAAAAAAACGTATTACCTATAACTAACATTAAATATTTACTAAATTAAATTAACTGATTCTGTGACAGTATAATAGAATAATTTGGGGAATAACATTTATACCTATTGATATGGAGATGCAGTTCAAGCAACAAAAAATTGAAAATTAAATTATCAGCTATTTTGATAGTTTAAGAGAAACTGATTAAATTTAGATTTAAAGACTTTTATCGAAGAGTTTTTTATATCTAGAAGAATATTATTATATATATTAGATATCTGATAGGAAAATCCAGTTTCGAATAATGAAGTACGGTGAAGAGGGAGTAATAGTACCTTTATACCTCAGATTTAGGTTATGAGTATCGGTTCTAAAAGAAATATTAAGTAAATAAGGGGGACGTTGGGTCTAGGACACTTTGCCGAATGCCCACAACGCCGAATCGATTTTTTAAGGTCCACATCGTCGAACGTGCCCACAACGCCGAATGCTCGCAAGGGACACTTTGTCGAATGTGCCCACAACGCCGAAAAGTAATTGGTAGTGTTCACAAGTCCCGATGGTGCTCGAATAGCATGTTGTTTGTGTAAAACGTCTATAATGTAGAGCTCTGATTAACGCCTAACGAACACTTTGCGGAATGTGCCCACAACGCCGAATGCTTGCAAGGGACACTTTGTCGAATGTGCCCACAACGTCGAATTCTCGTAAGGGACACTTTGTCGAACGTGTCCACAACGCCGAATGCTTGCAAGGGCTACTTTGACGAATGTGCCCACAACGTCGAATTCTCGCAAGGGACACTTTGTCGAACGTGTCCACAACGCCGAATGCTTGCAAGGGACACTTTGTCGAATGTGTCCACAACGTGGAATGCTTGTAAGGGACACTTTGTCGAACGTGCCCACAACGCCGAATGCTTGCAAGGGACACTTTGTCGAATGTGTCCACAACGTCGAATGCTCGCAAGGGACACTTTGCCGAATGTGCCCACAACGTCGAATGCTCTTATTAGACGCCGAAAATGACAACAACGCCGATGGCTGATGAGTAGCGATTGGTGGATGAAAATTCTTATAACAATTTTCAATTGTATAGTAATAAAATAATTATATACAGGGTGATTGTTTTTTAAACGATCTACCCAAAATATCTAGTACCTCCTATAAACTGTTTAGTCTTTCTGATACTGTTTTTAAAATGCTGAGAATTAATTCAGAAAACTCTAAATTAATTTTAAAAAACGACTTTTTTGACTATTTTAAAAAAGTCACAACTTTTGCCAACCCTGTAAATAAAGCAAACAAAAAGTTTTCTACGTTTTTGGGCATTGTCAAAACGCTATTATGTATTCATAAACCGGCCACACATTTTCTTTGACTCGGTGAGGTATTTTCCTTTAAAACAAAATTTTGTTTAACAATTTAATAACATAACGAGTCCATATCGTTGAAAATTGAAATAAAATCTTGTCAGTAACTTTTCTCAACCAATGAAGCGCATAACATTTTTTTAAGATTTTTATTTTTAGATTATTATTTTACTAAATACGATTTTAAATTAGCGGTTATCTGGATAATTCGTTAAGCTTTTACTATCCGTATAAAATATACGAAACCAATATCTGATAAATCGTCTATCCGGATTTATTAAAAAATCTGATATCTAGATTCGTCCAAAACTATCATTCTGCGTATTTAACTATTAAAATTTGACGTTCGAATATGTACTTATAGTTAATACAGATGAAAATTGCAGGGTGAATTGTATACGCGAACTCCAGTAAAATAAATGATTAAGATCAAATTTTTAGTAATACACATTTATATTATTCAAATTTTAAACAACACTCTAGTATTCGGATAAATTCAATATTTAAATTTCGTACATGTGAGCATAGGTAGCTGCAATACATGCCTACAAATTTAGTTTTATTGAAGATAATATTATTTAATTCGTTTATTTGGTAGCGGCTGGACGTGGGAACGAACTTGTTGGTAGCGGCTGGACGTGGGAACGAACTTGTCGATAGCTTTGCAGGCCGGCGACGGTAATCCTTCAGGTTCACTGCTTTGTCGGCACCAATAAATGAAATGCAAATTTTGCAGAGTTATTATTTTATTACTTCCAGCTAATCTTAAAATTTGTTCACCCAAACCTAGTGTCGGCGGTTTAAAGGGTAAGTAAATGGCAATTAAGCAATAACCGCTCTAATCTTTCGTCTGCCTGTACATTAGAAGTAAAAGCTTTTTGAAAAACTGTATTTTCCCAGTAAAATTAGCAATGTTCCTAGTTGTAAATATGCCGATTTTGTAATAAGGTTAAAGGAGCAATAAACATCCAGCAGGTACCAGTGGTTTCAAGCCTTCCTAATGCCGCTTTGTAGACGTAGTTTTAAAATTCAAAGTTGCCTTCAAAATATAAAAAAATATATAATCCATAAAATGGACATCCTGCATTTCTTTCATCTTACCCTACATAAATATATCAAATGGCCGAATATCTGCTCCAAAAATAAGTTACATATTTTGGACTACTTTTATTATTTGTTGGTAACATTAAACATTAACATTAATTTTTTAATTTAATTAAATTGAAATGATAATAAAATTGTAGAACGTAATAACGATTGGTTTAATTAAATCTTATTGGTAAGAATTTTAGCCATTAATGACACAAATGAATATGTCTGTAGTTCTTTTTGAGAGGCTAAAGTTATAAGAATTATTCCTATTATATAAAATCAACACATTATAGCTGTCGTCGATTCTCAATACTGTTTAGAGATGTTATTGTAAATTACAATAAAATTCAAATTGTAAAAGGTCACAGCTTTAACCGATATGCGAATATTGCAAAAATCAAATTTATACCATCAGCATAGAAAAAAAAACCGGATTAACATAAAAAATCCAAAATTCGGATGTAAACTTACAGGGTGATTCTAAAATATCTTTCATAAATCGGAGGGTGGACTCATTCTGTCGGCGTTTTGGTCAGGGTCGGCAAAGTGTCCCTTACGAGTGTTCGACATTTTGGACATGGTTGGCGTTTTGGTCATAGTCTCTATTCGGCGTTTTGGCGAGGGTCGGCAATGTGTCCTTTGCGAAATAATCGGCGTAATGGACACGCAAGGATCGGCAGCTTTTGCCTAATTATCCTAGCTCTAATCATCCTAAAATTATTTTTAAAGTCTGTTTACGAAGTTTGGAGGCGTTCCAAAATTTCATTATTTCCGATGTTTTAGTTTCTACAACTCATTATCTCCTAAACCACACCAATCTAAAAATGTATTCTTAATAAAACTAAGTCCCATTTTTTTGATATTTTTTTATTGAATGGCGTTACGCTCCCCCATCCCAAATTTTCGCTTGCCGTTTTAAAAGTATCGTCTTTTATTTTATTCCAATTTCTTGAAATCGAAACAATTATGTAGAAAGCGTGATATCAAAATTTTTACCTATCATCTACTCCAAATAACAAGAATACCACCGAAACTGCAAGCATTACGGTAATCTCCAATTTTGAAATACGACACGGAAACTAAATACCTAATAAGAATTCTGAAAATAGTATTATTTATAGAATATCATGTTTTGCAACTATAATTTAAAGTTTTTACATCCGATACTGATAATTTAGAATGTGTATATTTTCACTAGGTTAATTGTATATAGAGGGTGTTCCAAACTCGGGACGGTATTCTACCATAAAAACTGAACAAAAAGTTTCTCTGATTTTGCGATTCGACCTATATTTTTGGAGTTATTAAATTTTGAAAAATCTGAAAACAATCAAAAAATAAATATTCAAACTCAAATTTAAGTTTTTGATCTAGTACTGAAAATAAATTCATGATACATTACAACAACAAGAGATAGTTTAAAACGAAAATTAAAAGGAAAAATTGCAAATGTAGTTTAAAGTGTCTGAAAACCTCCAAATTACGTGTTCAGTTAAGCAGTGGCACGCTATTGGCTGTTGAAAACAGCACGTCATTATTTATTTCGCCTGGACTTTCCCATACTTATACAAAATATTTTTTTTTCTATATCTAATCACAACAATTCACATCAAATGATCTAACTAAGAAGTGTTTTCAGTTTAATCTAGAATAAAATAGCCGCGGAAAAATACATTTTTTTTCATAAATTATTTAGAAATTGGCCGAAAGAACCGAACTTACTTGAAAATTTGTCGAGAAACTGTAGAACGACCAAAATCAGTTCTTAAGAATTCAAATATGCCAGGAATGTCTTTACTAAAGCAAGAAGATAATTTGAAAATAGTTTATCTACTGTTCGGCAGTAGATAAGGCATATTTCTTACCAATAATCTAATAAAACATCAATATAAATAGAATCAAAATAGTTTATATATTGAAAATTAAATAACGATTGGCTTAATTTATAAAAAATAACAATATTTATATTTAAAGAAATGTACTTTAATGTAATATGAGTTGTAAATTATGTAGATAATATTAACAAAATTAAAAGAAAGAAAAGCATTGATTTCGATATTTTATTCACAGTTCAAATCAAAATTGTTAATAAACTAACAATATATTACCGCAAGTTTTGCCGTAAAAATTAGCATAGTATGCGACAAAGATGGAAAAACATGTGATATATGTGTCCAGGTTTAGTAAAAATATACAAGGAACATTAAACAAAACAGTAAGGGTAAAACGGTTTTAAGTGTCTCAACATTCACCCCTGCATTCACTGCCATCATTGGAATTTACATATATAAGTTGCAAAAATCGAAAATGACATAAAATGACGGTCAGATGCCGCAATGTGTAAACGACCGTCATTTTACATCACTATTGGTTATTTAAAGAAAGTCCCTTCTTCTAGATCTAGTATTAGCAAAATGTTTTATCAAGTCTTCTAGATCTATTTTATTGGTCTCGAGTTGGCTAATAAAATTGATTTAATTAACGCCGCGTTTAGCTCCACGTTAACGTGGAGCATTAAAATATTTTTGGATCCACGCGATGACGTCACAATCCTGCGCACTAATTTATTAGTGAGTGAATGCAACTTTGTTTTCGTATTTTTTCTTTAAAAATATAACTGCTCATAACCATAATCTCGGGTATACAGTAAAGACCAACAACATTGCTTAAAAAAACAGTAAGTATAATAAAATAAACAATAAAGTTTGGGCCCAACCGAGATTCGACCCATCACTTATTAATGTAGTAAAACGCTGTACAGCCGCATGTCGATCTGCGCCACTACGAAGTTGCAGGCAGTTGCTAAAACACGTAATATAAACTTCATACAGTCAGACCGTGCAGATGACACTTCGCGTGGATCTAAAAATATTTTAATGCTCCGTGGAGCTAGACATGGTGTGCAATTAATAACAAAGATAGATCTGGCTTTATGTTCCATTGTTCAGCCATACGAATTGCTTCGAACCGAATATCTTCATATCTATTTCTATGGTCCTTTAACGATTCTAATGGTATCTTAATGAAATTTATAGCTTCGAATAAATCTATATTCTGACTTTGTAACACTTTTGAAGCTATGCCAATTTCTCCTAAAATTAAATCTAAAATAATACAAACAAACACAAAATTAAAATTGTCTACGCTAGACAGTATTATTTTGGCTTCAAAACGCTTATCTTTTTTTTTTCAGAAGTTAATATAATTTTATTAAGAACAGCAATAATATTTTTAAATTGGAATTTAACAGCTGTTATGGTTTACGTCCGAGAGGACCGTCGTGTTAAGTTTTTTTAATTTAATATCCGTGTTGCAGCAACAACAATTCTTTAAAAAACTCATGAGTTAATTCTCCTTGTTCTTCAACTAAACTCCGTAAGTTACATTCGAACTCTTTTCGTATAAACACATAACATAAACATTTATAAAGCCCACGTGTCAGGCACAAATCAAGCACAAAGAAATCATAGAGCGAGTGATTTATTGATGTATGATAAGTACCGACAAATAATAAGACGAAAGTGTTTAGTCAGGCTAATTTTATCTTCACGACTATAAAATAGTACCTACTACTTACATTAGGTATATAGAAATTGCAAATTTGTATAAACACAAATTTAAAAATAAACGCATATCCGGACCCCCTGAAAACTTGTCCCCCCCGGCAACAAGGGGTTTCGTGGGCGTGACGTTACGCCACTGGGGTTGGTAAAAGTTATGACCTTAAAGAAAACTCGAATTTTTTGAATTATTTTGCAGCATTGTAAAAACAGTTTATAGGAGGTACTAGATATTTTGGGTAGATCGTTTAAAAAACAAACACCCTGTATATAATTATTTTATTACTATACAATCGCAAATTGTTATACGAATTTTCATCCACCCATCGCTACTCATCAGCTATCGGCGTTGTTGACATTTTCGGTGACTAATAAGAGCATTCGACGTTGTGGGCACATTCGACAAAGTGTCCCTTGCAAGCATTCGGCGTTGTGGGCACGTTCGACAAAGTGTCCCTTGCGAGAATTCGACGTTGTGGGCACATTCGACAAAGTGTCCCTTGCAAGCATTCGGCGTTGTGGGCACGTTCGGCAAAGTGTCCCTTACGAGAATTCGACGTTGTGGGCACATTCGACAAAGTGTCCCTTGCAAGCATTCGGCGTTGTGGACACGTTCGACAAAGTGTCCCTTACGCGAATTCGACGTTGTGGGCACATTCGACAAAGTAAACAATAAAGAGTGCAGACACAAATTCACAACCTATCTAAAAGATTTGGCTTAAGACGTAAATTACAATGAAACAATCGAAACTATTTGGGAAAAATACAAAGCAGCAGTATTCACGATAAGTAAAAGAGTACTGGGATACACCAAAAAGGGAAAAAAATTGGATGAGCAATGAAACTGGCTAAAGATAGAAGAAAGAAGGAAACTAAAACAGAAAGGGCTAAACACACGAAGTGAAGAAATAAAAAAAGATCCAAAAGAAATACAATAAACTGGCAAAAGAAATAAAGAAATGAGTGAAAAAAGATAAACAAAGTTATATAGAAAACATAGCGGAAGAAGCACAACGGGCAGCGCTAATAAACGACAACAAAACATTGTACGAGAAGATTAGCAACAATAAAAGCAGAACGAATATTATAATGGACAAAGAAGGAAGGGAGCTAACTACAGAAGAAATACAGTTGAACAGATAGGCCGAACATTTCCAAGAAGTACTGAATATAAAAAGAGAAGAGAAGAGACTGGAACAGATAAAAGTAAACCACCCCACACAGAATTAAATATAAACACGGATCCACCAGAAATCAAAGAGGTGGTGGAAGCAATTAAGAGAATGAGAAAAGGCAAAACCCCTGGAATAGATCAAATACCTGCTGAGATACTACAAATCGAAACAAACAAGGGCAGAAATACTCGCACCATTATTTAACAAAATCTGGAAAGAAGAACAGTTCCCAGAAGATTGGAAGACTGTCAAATTACCCAAGAAAGGAGATTTAAAAAAATGTGACAATTGAAGAGGAATACCTAACACTACTGAGCGTGACATACATATGTATATATTCTGCACAATCATACTACAAAGAATAACAAACGCATTAGACAAAGGACTACGTAGAGAGCAAAATGGATTTAGAACAGGGCGTTCATGCATAGATATGATAAACACAGTAAGAATAATAATAGAACAATCAGAAGAACACCAGACGCCTCTGTGGCTTCTATTCATAGACTTCAAAAAGGCGTACGACTCGATAAACAGGGAAAGCATGTGGACAATACTACACAGCAGAGGCACGCCAAAGAAAATAAACCTTATTAAAAAAGGTTATAAGGGATACAAATGCAAAGTAAAACGGGGGTCAAACAAGGATGCTTACTGTGGCCATTATTATCGCGATCACACTAGATGAAGCAATGAGGAACACAATAAAGGAAAAGAAAAGAGGTATACAGTGGACGCTTACGGAAAGCCTAGAGGATCTAGAATTTGCAGATGATATATGCTTACTGTCACGTAAAAAGACCCACATGCAAGAGAAACTAACTGATCTAATAAAGACACCAGAAAAGTGGGTCTTAAAATCAATGGAAGCAAAACTAAATCGATGGCTCTAAAGTTAGAACGGAAACCAGCTATCAGGGTGGGCGAAGAAAACATAGAATCGGTAAAAGAGTTCACATACCTGGGGATTGTGGTAGCCACGGAAAATGGACTTCAAAAAATGTAACAAAAAAAATCCGCCTTCACAAACGAAAGAGTCGCCCCCAAGCAGCAATTTTGAGAAATAACCGAGTAGGGAACAATTTGAAACACCCATATAAAAGTATACGAATTCGTAGAGTTTATTTAATATTTTGTTATTTCTGTTCACTATTTTATAATAAAGGGTTTCTAAATCGAAAATGTTCTGTTACGTACCCCAGTACAATTCGTATATCAAGAAAATACAAGTTTCCACTATTTTCCACAAGATAAACGCATACGTCAATTATAGGCCAAAGTGATCAGTCGTTGCATGAACCGCCAGTTAATAACGTTTGCATTTATTGTAATATCAACTACATGTTGTGCAAATTGCAGGGTGAGAAGTCTGTAATACTAAGGCCTGGATTTTATCCTTTATTTTTCACATAAAACCAAAAAACGCTGCTCCTTCTCTAGCGACCTGTCGGTGCCCTGTAAGTACGTAATTATGTCGCTAGACACAGTCATATAAAATTAAAAGAAAGTTTTGCATTCAAACACAGTCGACTACCCTCAACAAATACTGACAACTAAACTCTCTTATCCATGAACTAAACGTTTTCAAAGCGAAAAGTGTATTCCTGAGGCTCAACAAGGTATGGAGAACAAGAAATATCAGAGAAGATACGAAGATGAATGTATTCAACGCCATGGTCAAGCCAGTCCTCCTATATGGAGCAGAATCCTGGACTATAACAGAGGACAACAGAAAGAAACTCCAGGTATTTATAAACAGATGCCTGAAGAACATACTAGGGATATACTGGCCAGAGATTACGAGTGAAGAGTTGTGGAAACGAACAAAAGAAGAAAAAATAGAAGTACAAATCAAACAAAGGAAACTAAGATGGTTGAGACACACCCTAAGAAAAGAGAAGGAAGGAGTCCCAAGGAGGGTACTTCAATGGAATCCACAAGAAGGAAGAAAAAAGGGACGACCAAAAGAGACATGGAGGAGAAGCATACAAAGAGAATCAAATATGTTCTTGGCACAAATGGGCTAACTAGCACAAAATAGACAATAGAAAAATTTTATTTCCACCCTATGTCCTGAGAAGGAATAACGGGATCTAATAATAAAACTTAATACAACTGTCCTAGTTCGTTATTTCTCCTTTCCCATCCGTCTTCTGTTTTTCTATCTCCGAATATTTTCCTCAGCACCTTTCTCTCCCATATTTCAAGCTTTTCTTTTCCATTTTGTTCATTACCCAAGTTTCACATCCGTCTTAACAGTTTTATAAACTCGTAATTTCGCGTTTCTCGATGCACTTTTTGATTTCATTATCGTGCTCAGCGCGCCCGCGCACTTATCCCCTTTCACCAACTTTGCTGCTACTTCTTTGTTATTACTACCGTCTTCTGTTATTAACACACCAAGATATACAAAAGTCTGCACTTTGTCTATTTTCATTACCTTGTTGTTGTCGAGTTTAATTTCTATTTGTTCTCTTTTCGGATTTTATTCTGCTTTTCCGTCCATTATCATATATTTCGTTTTTTCTTCATTTATAGTCGTACCGGCCTCTCTCGCTGTGCTTTCTAAATTCCTTGTTATTCTTTTTAGCTCTTTTGGTGTTCTTGCTAGAAGTGTAATGCCGTCAGCGTATGCCAGCCACTGGCGACTAGTTCGTTAACAAACCTGTTGTATCTATTCCGCTTTCTCTAATTATCTTTTCCAGCATTAAATTAAACAGAGTTGTGGACAATGGATCACCTTGCCTCAGCATATTGCTAACTTTAAAGGGATCGGACATCATACCGTTGACTTTGTGTTGGATGTGTCGTTTAATGTTACTATCACTAATTGAATTAACTTGTCAGGTATCTCAACATCTTTCATTGCTTGGTATAGTCGTTGTCTTTTTATTGAGTCGTAAGCTCTTTTAAAATCTATGAATAAAGCATGGACCTCTACGCTCATAGCATGTGGTCTGTATTTCTTTCAGCACAAACACCTGGTCCATTACCGAACGATTCTTACGAAACCCACATTGGTACTCCCCAATCACCTTGTCTGCCATTACCTCCAATCTGTTTTTGACCATTGTGGCTAGTATTTTGTTTACCGTGTCCAGAAGTGCAATGCCTCTGTAGCTCTCGCATCTGGTTTTTTCTCCCTTTTTATACATAGGGATTAAAACTGCCTCGTTCCACCTATCAGATACCCTGCCGTCTCGCCATACTTTAATGATTATTCCATATATCCTGTCACTTATCTCCTTGCCTCCGTACTTTATGAGCTCTGTTGAGATCCCGTTCCTTCCGGGGCTCTTCTTATTCTTCATCTTTGCTATTATTTCCTCTACTGTTTCTCTTGTTGGCTCAGGGGCGTGCGCTCCATGGAAGCAAAGGAAGCATTGCTTCCCTTTAAATTTTGTTAGAAATGAAAACTTATTATAAAACAATGTAACGCTGCCACACAATTCACTAATCTCTATTAATGCAAACCGCCCACCCACAGCCCCACACTCATCTCTATCGAGTGTCGCATCCGCATGTGCGTTGTGGTGAATTTTTGGAAGCAATTCGAAAGTCTACCTGCTGCCTAAGCTTTTTGTATGAAGGGCGCAAGTGCAAAGCATGCTGCAGGTTGGTGACCTTGCCGATTTAGCCGCTGCCCCTTAGTGACCGAAGTAAGCAGTTTTTGATTTGCTTCTTAACAAAATTGTCCTCATGGCTGTGGCTTCCAACTTCGTCTTCTATGTCCGGGATAAATATTTAGGCGATACAGCCAAGTGTGTGGTGTATTAAAAAGAGGATTTTCCACATACCGTTTTAGGGAAAAATTAGAAATAATTGAAAAAGGTAGACCAAAACCCGCGCTAAAACATTTAACAACTAAAGTGAAAACGTGCACCAGATATTTTAATGAGGATATGTAAGAACATAACGAATGGTTAACGGGTTGTGATATTTCAAATAAACTTTTTTGTTGGCCGTGTCTACTTTTCATAAATGAAAAAGGCGTTTGGAATAAAAGTGGGTTTTCCGACTTAAATAATGTACATAAAGTTATAAAGAGGCATGCAATATCTCGGTCTCACTTGCAGGCGGTAATTAAGGAAAAATTATTTGGAAAGTCACGCATCGAGCATGTTATAGATAATCAGTTGAAAATAAGTCATCGTCAGCATAATGAACTGGTGGAAAAAAATCGTGTGATATTAAAAAGGTTAATTGATGCTGTTTGTTTTCTTGGAGAACGTGAACTTGCTTTTAGAGGTCACAATGAATCTAGTTGTTCCGCAATTAGGGGAAATTTCGTGGATCTACTTACGTTCTTATCCAAATATGACGAACCTTTAAAATGCCATTTAGAACAGTCTAGCGTATTTCGTGGAACATCAAATCGCATTCAAAATGATTTAGTTTCTGCTGTTGCTGCAGTTGTTTTGGAAAAAATTAAACAAGAAATAACAGAAGCACGCTTTGTTGCAATTGTCCTAAATGAAACAACCGACACTACAAATATTAGTCAGCTTTCTGCGGTAGTACGCTATGTAAAAACCGATGGGAAAATTCAAGAACGGTTTTTCGGATTCTTCGACGTAACAGCGGATAGGACAGCAATATCTTTATACAAAATCGTGTGTGATATTGTCGAAGATATTGAATGCGGTGCTAAACTCGTTGCCCAGAGTTATGATGGAGCGGCAGTTATGGCTGGAGAATTAGGGGGTCTTCAAACCAAAGTAAGGGAGTCTTTTCCAAATGCATTATTTGTACATTGTTTTGCTCATCGGTTAAATTTAATTCTGTCGCAGTCAGTAGCACACATTAAGGAATGTAAAATCTTTTTTTCGGCCCTTAGTGGAATGGCTGCATTTTTCACAAGATCTTCAAAACGTACTCGAGCGTTAGATTTGATAGTACAAAAAAGATTGCCCAAAGTTGCTCCTACACGATGGAACTACAATGGAAGGCTTCTCTTAACGGTGTGTGAATATGGACATCCTTTAATTGAATTAGTTGAAAATATTTTAGAAAACAGTTGTGATTGGGACACTGAGACCTTGAATAGTTCTAGAGGTTATTTAGATTGTGTAAAAAGAGACTTTAACTTTAATTTTCTGTTAAATATTTTTTCAGAGATATTTCCCTTTTCTGATAATTTATTTAATATATTACAAAATAAATCAAATGACATTGGATTCTGTGTTAAAAAAGTGGAGGAATTGAAAACATTATAAATAAACAAAGAAATGAATTTGATAAATTTTGGGAAAATACAGTTAACACCGAGGAACATCTACAACCCCAAAGAAAACGAACTGACAATGTTGGGGACCTTAAAACTTCATATCGAAGACTTTTGATTGAAATAATAGACCAGATTTCTGAACAATTAAATAATAGATTTTAAAATATTAATAATTTACAATTTCTCGAACTATGTAATTTTAGTGAATTTAAAAATAAACCTTTTCCGGAAAAAGCTTTTCAATCCTTAATTGACAGTTATGGAAATAATTTTGATATAGTTGCATTGCGGTCTGAACTTACCGTAATATATGCTACTGAAGAAGTAAATACAAAACATAATGCTAGTGACTTACTGAACTTTTTAAACGAGACAGGGTTAAATAAGGCGTATTTGGTAGTGATTAAATTGTACGAGTTAGTGGTGACAATTCCCGCCACTAGTGCTACAGTTGAACGCAGTTTTTCTGTACTAAAACGCATTAAAAACTTTGTAAGAAATTCAACAGGCCAAGATAGACTTTCAAAACTATCAGTTTTATCTATAGAAAAAGATCTCGTTAAGGAAATGTCTGAACATCCACGATTTTACGACAACGTTATTACTGAATTTGCTAAAAAGAACAGGAGGATCGAATTACACTATAAATAAGTAAGTTTTTTAAATTTGCTTCCCTTTCTTTAAATCCCACCGCACGCCCCTGTGTTGGCTCGTCCACTAACACAGCCATTATTCAACTCTGGCTCTAGCACGCCATTTCCATTTTCTTCTTCAGTTTGTTCATTTAAAATTCCTTCAAAATACTCTACTCCATCTATTTATCGCTTATTGCAGAATAAGATTTTATGTTGCGGTTCTTTACGTATTTTCTTGCATTCCTGATAAAAATTCCTAATTTCTCTTCTCTTGTAACTTTACTCCCTATCCCGTAGGCTCTTTTCACCATGAGCCCTTCTGTATGTGCTCTTTGTTTTTCTTCTTTGTTCGCGGTATTTCTCTTCGTCCTCCGGAAGCCCTGTCTGGATCATCTTTTCCCTGCTTTTTGTCTCTATCTCGTTCCTTTCTTTGCTCTTATATTACTAACCCATCTTGCGTATCTTTCTTGTATTAGCATGTGATCAATTTGGTTTACGTTTCTTCCATCTAGAGACTTCCATGTTCCCTTGCGAATTTCTTTTTGATGAAAATACGTTCCCATAATTTGACAATTCTTCCCTGTTGCAAATCCCATTAATTTTAGCCCATTTTCATTTGACTCCTCATGTTTGATAAATTTTCCTATTGTTGGGTAGTACAGTTCTTCCTTACCTATTTTAGCAATCCAATCGCCTATTATTATTTTGACCTCGTTGTTTAGTAGCTTGTCATAGAAGTCTTCCAACACCTCGTAAAACTCATTTTTTTCCTCCTCATCAGCATATATGTTAATAATATTTATGTTTTTGTATTTACCTTGTATTTTGAGCTGACACATTCTTTCTGTCAGTGGCGTGCATTTCTTTGATATTTTTTACTTTTTTCGCTACCAGAAACCCTTGCCCCTACTTGACTCCCACTATTTAGGAATATGTGGTGTTCCAATTCCATTCATTTTCATTCCGTTTCGTTTCTTGTACTGCTAGTATGTCTGACTTATATCTTTGTGCTTCGTTTTCCCGGTCTTTTAGAGCTCCTTCATAAAAGGTCCCTAACACATTCCATCTTCCTAAACTTAATTTTCTATTTGTACCCTGCTTATTGCTTGTGTCTTCTTCTGTGGTCTGTCCTTTTGCTGTTTACTTATTTTTTGTTATTGGTTGACTTCCTTGTGTGACCTCCACCAACTTGCCTTCTTCCTACCACCGTTTCATCCATCTTCGCATACCTTTTTGTTGCCTTACTCATAAAAAGATCAATTTTAAAATTATTATTTGATTACCTTGGCATGACGACTAGTTTCTAGTTCAGGAATTCTTTAATAATTGGAGTAAATATAATTAACTTTTAAAAAAAAGGGAACCGACTTCAAATAAAAACACAAAAGTGACATAAGTTAACTAAAAAGCAAAAAATAAATGTTTTTTATACAACAGTTTAATACTTATTTGTTGTTCCGTTTAATGTAATTAAGAAATTGTTGTTTATTATATAATTATTAATTGTTTTATAATTTTTAAGTCGGTGCCAAGTAAAACATAAAAATTCGAATCTAATTTGTTATTGCAGCAAGGTATATAATTTTTATGTTTTACTTGGCACCGACTTAAAAATTATAAAACAATTAATAATTATATAATAAACAACAATTTCTTAATTACATTAAACGGAACAACAAATAAGTATTAAACTGTTGTATAAAAAACATTTATTTTTTGCTTTTTAGTTAACTTATGTCACTTTTGTGTTTTTATTTGAAGTCGGTTCCCTTTTTTTTTAAAAGTTAATTATTTTACAATTTTAAGTGATGGGTAGACCTAGTAAGGATGCTTCTCGAATGAGGAAATGACGGCTAGTTGAAACGGAAGATGAAATACGGAAACACTAAAAAGTCGGTTAAAAAAATAGATTTTGAGGAGTATCTTCGAAGTTCAAGCTCCAATACCAATGAAATTATAATGGGACCACCTTGGAACTATACTGAACCCAACACAAAAAAATCATTAAAATCGGTTCATAACCAAAAAAGTTATGCCCGAACATACATTAAAAAAAAATAAAAAAAAAACATATATACAGACGAATTGAGAACCTCTTCCTTTTTTTGAAGTCGGTTAAAAAATATAAATAATTGGCGTGGTTTCACTTTGAAATATTGATGTTAGTTGGATATGCTAATAAAACATGCATACTCTTGGGGGGGAGGACTTCAAATATGTAAAAAGTGTTGAATAAGTTGGTTTTATTTAATTGTTAATTTATATTTTATAAGTGTAGTTTAAGTTTGTTTTGGAAATACGATAAAATTAATCAAGTTGTTTTTATTTCAAAATTTAGTTTTAATGTAGGTTACGATAGAAACGAGGAGCTGTAAAATAACATCGAAGTGAGGGGGACGTAAATTTGTAACGCTCCCAAAGAAAATGTAAAATTTGTATAAAGAAGTACAAAATATTAATTAAAAGTTTTGCCTGTTTGTAAGACAGTGTTTTACTTGAAGTGAAGTGTAATAAAGTCTAGTTCAAAGACGAAAAAGGCAATAGAAAAATTTATATAAAAAAAAACAATTGTTTTGACATTGAAAGCTGAGTCGACAAGTTGCTAGGATAATGTGATCTTTCGATTAAAAGAAATGACACGGATAAAACATTAATAAAGGTCAAACAAAATTCACAACTGGAGAAAGAAGATTAAGAGAAAGACTACGTAAGCAGAAGGTAATAACTATAAAGAAGAGAAATGCGACCCACATAAGGAGAAAGAGCTACAGCAGAAACTAAGGTACAGTGTTAAAAGGAAAAGTGAGTGACAATAAGAGAAAGAATAATATCTGAAAACATAAATAAAACTTTGCTATATAAAATATTTTTTTGTCAAAATTGTTTAATATTATTTGTAAAAGATTATGCATGAATGTTTAACATCATTTTAAAAAAGAAAGAACCAAAATCTTGCAATCTAAAAGGGAAGCCACGTTTTGTCTTTAATACAAGTAAAAGAACCCTGAGAATTTAAAAGAGTACTCAAGCCGAGATAATAAAATAGATCAATTTGTAATAACAGTTATTTAAATCATTAATTCCACAAGTGTGGGGTATAACATAGCATCTATTTATGGCGCCCAACGTGGGGCGGCTAGACAACCAGTTGAGATAAGGTAAGGTCAGATAAGGTGGTAAGTTTTAGTATATAAAATGCTAGGATATGGAAACTAGAAGTAGGAAATCAAAAAGGGAAGAAAATATGAGCGAATTAATGGAAAGTGTAGATAGTGGTGAAGTAGAAGGGAGAAATAATAGTGAGGCAGTAAAAATAGATAAAGTTGAGGAATTGGTTAATGAAAGAGAGGATAATAGGAACTTAGAACAGAACGAAAAAGAAGAAATGATTTCTGGGGTAGAGTTAGATGGCGAAGATGAGGAAATTTCCTTGAAGGATTTGATGAAATTTATAAAAGTTACAAGTAGGGATACGAAAAATAGTATCAATGCCCTGTCATCCTTTTGCTCCTATTCTCAAGTCTTTTTTACTTTCCCATACCTTCGGTATAGGAAAGTGATTTCATAAAAATTTTCGAATTCTAGACTTTAACGGATATACACGTTTTGGGGTTCAAGGAATCCAAAAAAATTGTTTTTAAAAAATGTCTGTCTGTGGGCGTGTGTGTGTGTGGGTGGGTCTGTAACGCCTCTACAGGCGAAAGTACTGGACCAATTTTGATGAAATTTTAAATCAAGAGGTATATCGAAAATTTTAGTTCTAGTTAAACTTTTCAAAAAAATCCAAAACCGGAAACGGAAGTTAGACATGTTTTTTTTGTAGCGTTTTTTTCCAAAACAAAATTTTAAAAATTTGAGAACGGAATCTGAGAGAAGAACTTAAGGAAACTCGAAATTTTTTTCCGAACTCTCTAGCTTCAAAATGACGGACGCTACAGCTTTTTGAAAATCTCGACTTTAATGCCCATTTACTCAAAAAGTAGTTGTATGATCGGGATCACCTACCACTTATTTGAGAGTCCTTCTTAGGTAGTATACGATGAAATAAAATTAATTTAGAAAATCCAAAAAATATCGCACTGGCGCTGCTTCAAAATTTTCAAAAAAAAAATATCTCAAAAACTGTCCACACGATTTTCTTTTAAACTTTGTGAACCAAAAGAGCTTGCATTGAACTCCAAATTTGTTTTTTACTTATCTCCCTAATTTTACGCCGACGCCCTCGCGGAATTTTAGAAAAATTTGTCATTGATTAATTATTTATTCAAAAACGCAAACGACGATCGTTATAAGCTTTTATCATTTCGATGGACTATTTAAAGTACTTTATTAGGATTTGCTAAAACTTTCAACTTTTTTAAAAATTAAGAAAAAAACGATACTTTTTTAATATCAACAAAGCGTTTTCTGGCATTTATGTGATTTTAACTACGCCTATCAATTAGCTCTAGTTAAAAATATATTTTTCATTCTTTGCATATTTTTGATAACTTCCCAAATAAAGCTAATATAGCCATTTTTGTCCGACATCCGAAGTGGAATTTGTAGTCCGCCTATAGGCGCGGCGGCAGGCGCTTACCTTGCTTTGGTGCAGGCAGTCGCTGCTTCTATGAGTAGAGTTATGGTACGGAAACCAATTGAACAGGCTATCGCAAATTCAAATTTCCGCTGCTTGTTTTCTTAGAAATCAAATAGTCGCTGAACTGTACAACGTTATAATTATTAAAAGTTGCACTTTGCAAATACGGCAATGGCAAGTATTAGTATCTAGTATTTTTTTGTTTTTTTTTTTGAAAGCTATAATTGTACTGTGGCGCTTTCTATGAATTTGGATGAATGGTTATAATTATAAAATTTACACTTTAGCAAATACGATAAGTTTTAGTATGGGAAAGTCCACACTTCAGCTTTTTTTTGCTGTTTTTAGCTATTTCTTCCTCAATTTCCTCCTGCTTCCTTTTTCCCGTTGTCCGTTTTTCCTTTATATCGCTGTTATTGTCCATAGGTACACTCGCTATTACAGCCCACTTACTGTTAACATGCTGTTTAACTACTTTCAAAAAGCCCGCGCTTGTTTATCTGTAAACGTAAACAAATCTTTAACATCGGGCCGACTTCCTATTAATTTCTTGTAAAGGCCTACTATCTGCACAAGCCCACCCTTTAAAACCTTCCGCGTTTTGTCTGAAGCCCCTTCCTTATCACTTGTCAAAAACTACACACACTTTTACTAATAACTTCGCTAATTTGTTACACTGGTAAACGTGGCTGCGTATCGGTTACACGTCATATCTCCTATGTAAAAATGGTTCTTAATAAAAAAATGAATGCAAGTCTTAATTGAACGCCTGATAATAATTATAATGACCTCTACAATAAGACTTATGAAAAATTTTTGTTTTTTAACAAACTTGTTACCGTTTCCTTATTTGATGTGTTTAGAAACAACTGCAACAGTCGAAGTACATAATATAAATAGTCCCTTAGCGAGTTTGTTATGAAATATAAGGCAAATTACAATATCTTCAATAATATAAATGATTTGATGAGTTACAGCAAGAAAATATGTTGATTGATGCCAATGGTCACCAACATTTTCCATCTTAAACAGATGATAGCAAAAAAATTATGTCCACTTATGTATAAGGAGGGTCAAGAGTTTTGGAAAAAATTTTTCTGTAGTTGCTGAAGTACCAGACTTAAGTACCGATTTTTAATAACTGGCATAAGTATAATTCATAATAGCAAAATAATTTTTAAGTTTTTCTGTGAGTTGTAGTTTATTTCTGTATTTTTTTATAGTGTATACAGGGTGTGTATAAATTGGCGAAAGAACTACACGTGGCGATGTTGGTCATAAAATTCTGAGTCGAAAATCTTAATACCAAAATATTGTACCATGCTTCCTGGGTATGCACAGGATCTTTAAAGTTTGAAAAACTTTTAATAAGTGTTTTAATTCATTATCTGTTGACAGAAAGAGCTGCAAATTAGAAGAAATAAGAATTGTAATAAATATTTTTTCATAATGTTGTTTTTCAGTCCCAAAAGCGTGTTTTAAACATTTCTTCGCTAACTTATTATTGTAAAAAATACATATGGCAGCATTGTAAAACAATAATTATTCAAGAGTGATGCGACTCTAAATTACTTCTGTCTTGATAACGTCAAAGTTTGACAAGTGTCAAAATTTGTAATTGAACTTGCTTTTTCTATCATCGTTGCTTTTCTCGTAGTTATTAGTATTAATTATTATTATTTTCTTGTTTCATTCACTAACAATGGATTTTACGTTCAATGATCCTTAGTTACCGTGCATTATAACAAAACACCTGTGGTGTGTGAATCCAATGTTGTCAAATGTACGTTCCTTTAAAATGGTTCCCGAGGACAGAGGAAGCATTGTTCAACATTTTGGTATTAAGATTTTCGACGCGGAATTTTATGACCAACATCGCCACATGTAGTTCTTTCACCAATTTATACACAGCCTGTATAAATAAAATTTTGAAGGAATACTTTTTCAATTACATTGAAAGCATTATTAGGAAAAAAGGTAACTGTAGAAAGTAAGTTAGTTACGGCTTTTTGCTTAAATAATTCTAGGCTGCTAATGCAATGTATATTTAAAAGTGAGCTATATTCAAGTATATTCATGTCCAAGATAGAGCATGCCTAAACAAATGCACATGCTGTTCACGTGAACCACTGCAGTAAGATGTAGTGGGCAGGGCAGTATCATTCAACACGTGGCGACCGGGCACGTGCACCAGGAATAAATAGTAGTGGGCAAGATTTGCATCCAAACACTAAACAAAAACGTTTTTGCCCGCTCTATCTTAGAAATGAATAGACTATAGAACTTTTTCCTATAGATAGGTTAAACGTAAAAACTGCGAAGCAAGATAATTTCAACATTATTCTCAGTAATGTATAAATAAAATTTTAATGAATCCAACGATAACTGCTTGGAATTACGGCTAAGGCTACCCTTTTTCTCAAATTGAACTATAGTGTAATTATTACTTTTTACTAACAACGACAGTATTGGCTTCTTGTCATGGTGTAAACAACTGTAGGAATTTGGAAAATATTATAAATATAAATACATTAATACTTCTTCTAAAAATCACATAGAGAAAAATGAAATATTCAAGGACTCCGATCACTGGATTTTGGCTTATGTGTTTTTTGTTACAACTTCATTTTACAAGAAAAAAAACATAACAATACTTAAGCTAAAGAACAACATTCTGCTGTAGCTAACATTAACCATTCATTTAGATTTTATTGTTATTTATATACATTAATTGCAGCTCTTCTTCACGTTAGTTACATATAATAATAACGTTGAAATATTTGAAGTGATGTATAAAACAAATGCTACAATACTTATATTATATATTTTGCCTTTTATAATTTGAACAGTCAGCAGAAGTAGTTTCAATTATAGAAAGAATCCTTTTATTATAGGTACATCCTATCTGAACCACATGTGAAGCAAATATAGTTGGAAATAACTTAATACAAGAAATCTAGAATATACTTATGATAAAACAAAAATAAGTAACGTATAAACCCCAAGTAAAAGACAATATAGAAAATGGGTTTTTTCATTGGGTAAGTACTTTGCTTTTACATTTTTTTTTAACACAAAACAAATAATGCAACATTAAGGGATGGGTACAGATACAGACAATTAGAAGCTAATTTAACACAGCACCTTTGCAGTGCATTGTATTGTATAATACATGGGATGTGTTTCCTTCTATTCCACACTTTAATGAACTAATTTGGTTATTTTACGTAAAATTTAAGAAACACTTGATTATCGTTAGCCCAGACTTCAAATAAGTTTCCAGAAAATATATTTGTACAGGATGGATCAACAAACAAACAAACACGCACTCACCCACATACCTACACACACAAGCTCGCATGCGCATGCACAAGTACGCACACACACACACACACACGCGAGCGAGCGCTAGCACACGCACACACACTTACACTCTCTCACTCTCACTCACTCACTCACTCACTCTCACTCACTCACTCACTCACTCTCACTCACTCACTCACTGACACTGGCTGGCTCGCTCACACTGGCTCGCTCACACTGGCTCGCTCACACTCACTCACTCACTCACTCACTCACTCACTCACTCACTCACTCACTCACTCACTCACTCACTCACTCACTCACTCACTCACTCACTCACTCACTCACTCACTCACTCACTCACTCACTCACTCACTCACTCACTCACTCACTCACTCACTCACTCACTCACTCACTCACTCACTCACTCACTCACTCACTCACTCACTCACTCACTCGCACTAGAACATCAACTAACAGAAGTACAAAGAATGGGAAGAACGTGGAACAACAACCCTATAGTATTAAGCTTCGCTTCATTGAGAACAAAATTTAAGGTGCTACAATCTACGAAGAAACTGAAGGACCATTAGTGAGGGCTTTCCAACAAACACAAAGGTATACAAGTCAACCAATCACTGATATTTTTTAAAACACCGATTAGTAGCACCTCTACAGCATGCGGAATTTGTTGTAAAATGCCTGATGTGGTCAGCGGTATAGCTACGCACACTACTGTGATTGCTAACATGAAGAAAGTTTTCGTATTACTCTCAAAAATTTTATGATGTAGGGGTATACAAATTTTATATTATTGAAAAGAGAAAAAAACTCTATCCAATCAGCACATAAACGACTGCAAAGCTACTTTAAAAAAATCTACAATCGCGTCACCGCTCACAGTATTGGTAAAAAAATTTTTGAAGCCTGCAGGAAGGTAGGTAAAAATATATCAAAAATCTTTTATCAATATTTTTTTTTCATCTTGACCCACTTTGTATATAAATAGGGGGTAACAATAGTAGACCACCCTATTAAATAACAAACCTATAAACTAAAACACAAACACAAAAGCTGAATTCTTAGTGACATAAAAAATACTTTATTATATTAAAAATATGCAAAATTTATTTGTTATTACAAGTTCATGTTTAACTTTGATGAAAAGAAGAGTTTATGTGGGATCCCTTAATTTTGAAATGAATGTTGGTGTACTTATAATATTAGATGAAATATTCTTTACTCATATAAAATATTATAAGGTAAGTGATCATTTTCATTTGTCATTATATTAATGTGTAAATATTGAATGTAGTTATACTAATTTAAAGTTATGTAACAGTTTAATCGTTAGAGCTCACGAAAACAAATTAATATTGCTGAATATTGAAATTACGTTGCAAGTCTGTGTACAGGTTGGTTTTTAAAAAGTAGTAGGTGCAAGAACATTATTTTTTGGAAAAAATTGCCATGTTATCAGATCAATTTGGTTATAAAGTCAAACTAAACTTACTTTTAAATTTTGTAGATCTGATAACTTCATTTTGCAAATTTTGTTACTGTAAACACATGATTCAGGTTTCAACAGCCTATTTCAAATTATTTAGTTCTTATCAACAGTTCCAGAAATCTTTAAGTGCACATTGAATGATAAATTTATAGAAGAAAAAATCCTTACGATGAGATATGTCAAGATCTGAATAGAAATATTTAAAAAAATTATGATAACAATAAAGTTATTTAATACTAGCTTAATTATTTTGCTTAAAATATAAATACAATTATCTATAAGCTAAAATTCTTAATTTTACACTAAAACTTACCTAAAACAGCTAATAAACTCCTGGGAAGCAAAATTAGTTTCTTTTCCATTAATTTCTGATGAAACAGCGAATAAGCTTCAATTCCTAGTTCCTTAGATGAATGGTACTCCAGATTTTACAAGCTGCAGTTAAATCACAAACACACAATTTATTTATGTTTAAAAAGTTGAAAAATTACATTTAACTGAACTAAATATCAATGCAAAATATCACACATCTAAAAAATCTTTTAAAAGTGTAGTCCTTCGTTTTTCAGCAATGTCCATTTGATTTTCTAGGTCTCCCCTATCAGTTGTTTCAGCACGCTCAATTTTCCATGAAAGATTTTCAATTTCTGCTTCCAGTTGAGCTTGCTGATATTCGAACAATTCTTTACGTGGCCCAGTTTCCATATAATAAGCGTATGGATATGTGTATTGCAGAGTGTAGCGACACTTTGCTAGAAGCCCTGCTGCACTAAATAAATACTGCCAATCGATCCATGTGCCTAAGCCTGCCATAACTTTTTGATTAATACGTGATTTAAGTTTTTCTAAAGTGTGTGCTTCTAGCTTTAGAGACTTTGAATGATTCTCCCAACGTTCGTAGTAGTGAAGGTATTTTTTCAAAGCTTCTCGTGCTTGGGCATGCACAGACTCATGAGCAATGTTTGGATTTTCCTTGTAACGAGAGCATTCATAATACTCAGATCCATGCGCTTTCCAATCACCTAAGCACATCCAGCAAAAATCATACTTGCAATTGTAACACTGCATGTGATTGCAACCACCATTCTTTTCTATGCAGATATGGCAATTGGGGCAATCTTTGGTATGGGCACTAATGTAATTTGCTGTTTCGCTGTCATCCGCACACTTTGTCAACCATTTTTTGATTACATGGCAGTCTGTAGGTGCATGATAATCCATGCCACATCTTAAAATGCAAAAAAGTTAATTTGCATGTACTGAATTTTTTTTATCAAAATTTTGCAATGTTTGCATGTACAAAAAACATAAAAATTTGTTGCTATTTGCTTAAAAATTTAATATATAAATCTAAAAGATGATACTTACTTGAAGCAAAAGATAGTCTTACACTGACAGCAAACGGACCGTTTAGCTTTAAGTTCGCTGCTCCGTATAACTACTTGGCAATTTGGTCCTGGACAAAACCTTAACTCTGGATGGGATTTAACATAATCTTGGAAAGTATACTGTTGATACTTCTCACGCATATTAGGACGCGATAAGTGTTTAAGCACAAAATCCTCAGGAGCTAGAACTTCACAATCACGCGCCATGCAACTAATTGCTGTTGATATACCCTGTAACAAACACATCAAAATAACAGTTTGATTATTATTTTTCATTATTGTTCTAACATGAAAACAAATCAGTCTGGATAAAAATATTTTATATTACTACAAAATTAATTTTTTTTATGAGTTGGGAAGCATGCATTATGATTACGTAAAATGGCCTCTTAATCCCCTACTACGATAAGTTCCTCACTGGTATTGACAGAGCTGGCGAGCAGACAAAATAATTAAATATATTCCAAGAAAAGAGACCTGTAGGCCTTTTTACTTTTATTTTATTAACGACCATATTGTCTGCACTGAATAATAAAATAGATACCAGACTGCTTTAAAATTTAAAAAAATATTTATTTTAAGTAGCTTTTTGTACATTCTTTATTTGCAGCTCTGTAGTGTAAAAACACAAAAATACTTAATTTAAAATGCTGGCACCACAAAAAATCGGCTATGTAAAAAGATATCTTTGATGACATAACTGTCAAAAATTAAAAGTAGGATACAATTGAAAGTGAAGAAAAATTTCCATGGTTTTTGTGTTTAATTCACTACGCAAGTGCTGATGTCACCAGCGCCATTTTTGTTGCGCAGGTCATGACTTACTTTCCAAACAATTCTTTGAACGCGTTAGAGAAGCATAGTGTCGAAAGCATTTTGTGTCTAAATAAAGTGATTATAGATTCGTAACTAATTTAACGTATCAGGTAAGCTAGATATAACTAATATGTATTTATTAAAACAGAAATATTTAAGGATTTAATTTTTTTGAATTATTTTTAACGTATTGAATTAATGTAAGATTATGTTCAGTAATTGATATCACAAGAAAGTGTAGTATTTTGATAAATTCTAATTATAAAATTACCTAATTATGTTTCTGTTTAGGTCCAAATGGCTAAACACGTGTTGAAATTTTCGTCAATAGTGAAATATTTTAAAGAGGAAGAGCGATTAATTGCCCGGGGAGAAAATGCTGTGGAGTCCAATCACATAAAAGAGATGGTATTTGATCGCGATCTCTTGATAATTCGTGGTGAAGTACATGCAAGTATGAGAGATAGATGTTATAAGGTTGAGGTAATAGCACAAGAAAATATTTGACCATGTTTCATTGAATTGAGTACCCATCTTATTTACAGATCGACTTAAACAACGATTTCGAAATTCAAGATGCCACTTGTACATGTCCACGGGGTCAAGTAATATGCCACCATGCCTTATGCATTTTTGGGCATTACAATATTTCGGTGACAGACAAAGAGTGTGTCTGGTTAGCGAAAAAACCAAAAAAGCAGGACACAAATAATATAAATTTTTATTATCCAAAAAAGGATTATAATGCAGTCGAAACTGCCACTGCTCTAACTCCAATGGACATTGAGCAATTTAAAAACAAGCTGTCTCTCTTTGACGGCGCTGTTGGTTTCACCTGGCTATTAGGTAATGAACCAGCAAAAACTATTTTCAACTTGGTAGCTGACATCGACGATTGTATATTCAGAAGAATACCTAAATTCATCTGAAAAGTTGACTTTTTTTAAAGAAAAAGTTAAAATTAATCAAGAAACTATTCTAAAAGTTGTAGAAGCAACCGTTGGCCAAACTAGTAATGCGAACTGGTCACTTGTTCGTAAAAATCGGCTAACTGCTAGTAATTTCGGAATTGCAATTGCTGCTGATAGAAGGAAACGTTTTCCACCATCATTATTTAATAAATTAGCAGGTAACAGTTTGTTGTTTATAATTAGTCAAGGAATTAATGCTAATATTAACCCTTTTTTTTTCAGATTCTTATAATTTAAATATGGTAAAGGCTATACAATGGGGTAAAGAACACGAGGTGGATGGTATAGATGTTTTTGAAAAAAAAGTTATCAAAACAGGTGTTTGGCTACATCCATGCGGCTTTCTTGGAGCCACTCTTGATGGACTTGTCCACGATAACGCAATAGTAGAAATTAAATGTCCTTATAAATATAGAGAAACATCACTGTTTCAAGGGTTAAAAGAAGATAAAGGATATATAGTTACTGTTGACAAAGAAGAAACAATGGTTATAAACAAAAACCACAATTATTATCATCAAATTCAAGGTCAATTATTTATAACAAACAGAAAATTATGTTTTTATTTAAATCAGTACTTGTTATATGTTAGTGGAGAAAAATAATAAACATTTGAATATCAACTTGAGTTACTTGTTTGACATTTATTTATAATGCAAAATAATGTTTGTGTAAATAAAAAAAATATATTTATTACTTATATCTCTATTTATACATTCTAGCTTAACTTCGTTGAAAGTCCATGATACATGGGGCTTTGACCGTCCCTTTAGATGAAATTAATTGGAATTGAGAAATTACAGTTATTAAACAAATTGCATATAGTAATGGCTACAACACTAAACTGATCGATACATTAATTAAAGAAAAAGATTATAAATTAGCCATTCAAAAAATTTATCCGAATACCCTAACTTCGTTCGATACAATTAAATATGCTTCGATCCCATATTTTGGTGGCAAATCAGAAAAAATTAAATTAATTACACACAACACAAATACATACAAATAAAATTGTTCGCATTGTAATTCGGTTTATATAGGCGACAATTAGAAATTTTGATATTAGGTATAAAGAACACGTACAGTGTTACAAACGCCCACATAAATCCAATTATGCTAAACACTTAATAGAACACAATCATTTAATAACATCTAATAACAATATAAAATGTTTACACTTTTGTGATGATAAACATAAATTAAATATACTAGAAGCTTTTAAAATTCACAAACAATTAAAATTTGTACCGTTAATAAATGAGCAAATTGATCTCTTAAATTCACCTCTGTTGGACATTTTGGAATAAGAAATCAAGTCATCTGCAGACTAACCACGATCAACAACATGTAAACAGGTCAAAATAGGTATAAAGTTAAAATAAATAAATATTGATGTATTTTGTTTTATATACAACTGAGAGGGGTGGCTCTGCCTTAACAAAGTTCTATTATTGCTTTAACAACACTAACTGTTTACTTTTCAATATAACCTGTGATATTGGAATGTAAACTTATTGAAATTCCTATAAGGTTAAAATAAATAAATATTGTTGAAGTAGTAAAGTATTTTATGTAGCTATAATTAATTACTTATATCTATTTATAGTACCTTAGGGTATCTATCTTATTGAACAAATTACTCAGAAAATAGTTGCTCCACTTCTTTTATTAGAGGATATTGCAGATTGGTTAAAGCTCCACAAACCTGGAATATGCACGAGGACTGAGGAATAAAAAATGAGGGCATGTTTCGCAAGATGCTAAACCCCTTAATTCTTCTAATTGCTCGTTCCACATGTATGCGTGCTTTGGCTATCGTTCTTGTTCGAAGAACTTGCTGGGGAGTAAATTGGGCTGTTGTTAAAAAGGGCGGTATGTTTAATGAGACACCATGTGGCAATAAATCGTCAATTACAAAACCTTTATCAGCAAGTACTAAGTCGCCCACTTCTAGTTTTGTTAATATGCCACAATGGTCAACAACTTGTTTATCCGAGGTACTGCCGGGATATAAGTCACTTAAATATGTAACTACTCCATTTGGAGCAACTCCAACCAAACCTTTCTATGTTTATATGAACTGTAAGTTGCTCTCTGCGAAAGTTAATTACTTTCATCAGTGCTTGGTAATTTCAATTACTTTTATTTATCAGAGTGCTTAGTGCTTAGATATTGCAAGCATTGAAGTTCAGTGCTTAAGGCTCGGTGCTCGAAGCACGCTACCTCAGTGCTTTGCCCAGCTCTGGGCACCACTGTAGATATTTCTGTACAATCTAAGATGATCCTACAGTTTGTAAAACTGCTAAAAGAAGATGGCAAACAACATTTGTTTTTTTCTCTGCTTGGTATTTCTGCCATTAGCTGCTTAAATATCGTTTCATGCAATAAATGTAACCACGTCAGTGTAATATTTGACACTGTAGTGTGGCTTACATTAAATCTTACCCCAATATCATCTTGAAATAAGTTTAATTTCAGCTTCATTAAGGTCATGAGCAGCTGATCTTTCTTACTAATGCCTACCGCTGTCCATCCATAATAATATTTTACTTTGATATTATTTAGCAGATCAAATAATGCATCAAATATGCATGCATTCGGTAAGCCAGTATATAGATACTTTCGAGTCGTCCCCTTGAATTTGCTCAAACGTGAAAGTACAGACTGCTCTATTTAATTTGTCTTGCAACCCACTAACTTCTTGTCTTAAAAAATAATTTTGTGCTTCCACCATAGCTGAACTGCTAGGTGGAACATTAATTTTTGTATCACTGCCACTAGCAATATTAAACGTAGAAAACTCTTCTACTATAAAAGGAACCGATGGTGGTGCAGCTGGGGTTTGTGAAGGACCAGCAATACTTTGTTGGCTTTCTGTAGCAGCATCTGTTTCCACTGTGTGCCCTGATGAAGTTGATGGCATGCTTGCTGCAGTTCTAGAAACCCTACAACAAAAAATTAACTTTCCAACTTTACTTCAACAATAAAAACATTGGCATACTACCTTTTTTTCTTTTTCTCGGGACTTGAGACTTGAAATGCTTTCATCTTATTGTGTTCGTATAAGGTAGGACCATTTTTCCTATCCCCATTAATAAAGTGGCAGCTACATACAAGTGAATACTTGGAAGGTTCTCTGTCGTTCCGTCTAATGGATAGAATAGACAATTTGTTTATATAAATATTTATTATTTTATTAATACTAGATACTTTTAAAATATTTATCATATAGTAAATTGATGCAAACTAAAATATTTTGTAAAGATTACGGAGTTTGCATAATGTAGTAGTATACGTTTTGAACCACGATTTTCAGAAAATTTTATTCTGTACGAACTGGCCTAAATTAAATGCAGTAACTAACCAAACCTACATTAAAAATAATGTAAAAACTAATGATGGTAATATAGAAACATAGTACTACCAGTCTATTTAATAGACTGTCGTACTACATTACGCACTTGTCACTCACGTATCTAATTGTAAACTCCATATAAGTTATAGATGAACAATCGACAGAGAAAATTCTATATACAATTCAAGTCAATATTGCTTCTTCCAATATGTGTATGTTAACATGCTGTTAGTACAAATTACCTGATTAACATTAGCCATCGCTTTTTTTCCACAGGATCCTTCGGAAAAACAAAAAATCTGCATCCCTCCTTCTCACTGTAGTGTTTACAATCGGGCGCAAAACACATAACCATTTTCTACCTAGAACATATATACATGTTTTTAATGGTAAATGGTAAAATTTATAAAAAGGCACAAGCATTAAATAACCTCAAATACCTTAAGCAACAAAGTAACTTATTTTCTATATACAACATACTACTTTTTAACATTAATAAATAACACAAGACATGACACTACATACCTGTTTAAGGATGATCAATAAAATCAATTTAAAACACGTTTTCACTATATTTTAAAAACTTGCTAGTGTGTTTTAAATGGGAGTATAACTTTGTTTGGAAAGTACAACTTGACCTACCGCAACAAAAATGGCGAGAGCTACGTCACGCTTTCGTAGTCCATTGATGTTTTTTTTAAATGCAAATTAAAACAGGTACGCCATACAAACAAAACAAAAACTCTATTTCATAATGTTTTTAAAACTACTGAGACTATCAAATTTTCTCGTAATAAAACTGTTTTGTTGCTTAATGAGCCACTGCCACATTTCACAATATTCTGTACTGTAACGTGACTGAGCAGTGACATCAACGACAATTTTCTTAAATTGCAATACAAATATTTTCTTATACAGTTAAGATTTTTTCTCGTTTCCACTATATAAAACTTTCAAATTATTACTGTAAAGTGCTAATTTATTTGGTATCTAGGATCTCCATAGTGGAGGCATTTTACGACTGCCACATAAAAAGATAATCAGTGGGTGATTGCTTTCTTAAGACTTATCTGTCTGCTTTAAAAAAAACAAATCAATAGTCATCGGAAAAAAGTCCTGGTAAAAAAACACGGGAAAAATAATAGTGCAAGAGAAAAGTCCCGTGCTAAAAGGTTCCTGCTGTTAGAAATGTTACAAATGTACGTGTATAAATAGCCACATAATTTAAAAAAATTAAAAAAACGATTTAGACAAATAATGCATGGAGTGGCACATAAAATGTTTTTTTACACAAACAATACAGATCGTTTTCAGTAACAGACCATTTTGATAGTATGAGGTCGTTTAAAGAGAAAATTTTCCGATCGTCTTGGCGATACACATACTAGACTATTCTTTGTTTTACTAAGAATTGTGCAGATTATAAAGTTAACTGTCCACTGAGTAAATTTTGTAAGCTTTTAAATTGTGGTATAACTATGTACCGTTCTGGTGTATAGCATTTTTTCAATTAAAATTGAAATAAGCATGAACGTTAAAACCACACAACAACGCATGCAGGATACGAAATTATGCATTTTTCTTTTTCTAGAAAATAGCTGTACATTAGAAAGTTTATAATGATTTCGAAGGGTAGTTGCCATAACAACAAGAATACAAAATTAAATGTTATGCTGCCAGGTAGTATACACGTATGCGGTGCGGTGTTGATTTATATTTGAGACATAGGATTTCATCGTGTAAAAATAAAGGGTGATATGAATAAAACAGAGTATGTACTTTATACTATACTTTTAAGAGTATATGCTTCAACTGGTATGAATAAAAAGTAGGAGTATTGGTTGATGAGCCGTGATAATCGGAGTAACCGCTTTCTTTATGAGTAGATACTCTTATGTACATCTGTGCGGGAGTAGGTACTCGGTATTCATATGAATAAAAAACAATTATGCTCAAGCTCTATGAGTATTTACTACAGAGAAGTGGAGTCTGCTAATAGGCAGCCACTGAACTCCAGTACTCTACCATGGCTGAATTTCTTAACAATATTGTAGTACGTAATCCCAAACTATGTAAAAGGTGGAGAATTACATATCATCGGGATTATAAGGTGTTATACTGTTTTAGACAAGAAGGTGTTACGTGGATATGTCATTACTTTTTTGGCGATGACAGGTTGGAAATGAAGGTAAAATGAAGTGCTTTTTGAGATATATGGGGGATCCAGGTTTCCAGTCTGGAGAAGGCGTTTCACATCGACTGTCAGAACCACCAACTGATGCCGCACCTGAAGAAACGTATTTACTATTACTTAATAATACGTATTTCGCAAATGTGTCAAATGTTAATTTTTTTCGCACGCATATTGTAAGGTGTTGCATTACATAAATATAATAATATAGTATGAAAATACAAGTACTAATCATTTTTCTTACCTGGGATTTTATCCATCACTGGATTTTCATCACCTTCCATCATTTTTAACAATTGCAATTCCCAGGCTTTTGATTTAATTTTTTTGTTGCCAGTGCTGTTTGTATCAGTTTTTTTCTTGAGTCTACCTTTCATATTATTTATTTTTTTTAACAACTGAGAGAAATTGTTATATCTGTTCCAAAATTTGTTTCATACAGTTCTTTTAAACGTTCTAATTTTTCATTTTTCGATTATCTAATAGCAGGTGTCTGCGATTTTTGAAATATAATTGGATTATCTTGTATTATGACCATTAATGCTGTCTGTGAATCTTCTTTTTTATTATTATTGTCACTAGCTGAATCTTCATCCGAAGAACTCATTTTTGTTCGCTTAACACTCCTAGCCCTTGAATGTTTAAAAGTTGACTGATGCAAACAGCTGAGATTACTATAGGGTTACAGCTTTGCAATAGGAGCAGGTGCTCCTATATACTTAAGCACGTGCTCGCTTCACAGAAACTATTTTTATTCATATCAAAACGAGTGTGTTCTCCGGAGTCCAAGTATCTACTCCATACTGAATGCTCATACTCGGTAGTAAATGCTCAGAGCAAAGACTCGCTTTTATTTATACCACTCAAAGTATTGCAAATATTGGCTTGTCTTTTTAATTATTTTAGGGCAAAATAGTAAATAGATAATTTTTCAACATAAAAACTGCATCTAATTCATAATTTACTTTTTAAAATATTACATCTATTTTTTTAATGGGCAAAACAGGTCGTTGGTATTTTCCCATACTGTTTACGTTTTAAATATTCTCGCACCAATAAGTGAATTCGGAAACTTACATCTACACGCCACGCGGTACATGCCGCTCGCTCCAACGCCAACGCGTTGTCACGGCCGATCATCGACGACACACTGGAGTTAACCGCCTTACTCATTAGGGCGCAACCTAGACATTCCGCTATCGAATTTGTTCTAAAAACCACTATAAATACTTTATTTAGGGAGTTAACTGGAGCTAATTAATAGACGCAGATAAAATCACGTAACTTCCGGAAAACGTTGTTGATTTAAAAAAAAGATTGTTTTTTTTCTTAATTTCAATATGGTTGAAAATTCCTGTTAATTGTAGTAAACTGCTTTAAATGGGCTATAAAACTGTTTAAAGTTTATAACGGTTGGCGTTTGCGCTTTTGAATAAATAATTAATCAATTTCAAATTTTTCAAATATTCCTGGAGGGTATCAGTACAATTTGAGAGATTATTAAAAAACAAATTTGTAATTCACTGCAACCTCTATCGGCTCAGCAAGTAAAAAAAAAATGGTGCGGGCCGTTTCTGAGGTACAATTTTTTTTTAATTTTTCATAAAAAATGAGCAGTCAGAATTTTTAAAATTTTTATATTTCCAAAAATAGTTTTACATCACTTGATTACACTTATTAAGGGCTATTAAATAATATGACAATTTGTAGTAATTGGATATTTTGTTTTTGAGTAATCGGCCATTAAATTCAAATTTTTTTTAATAGCTGCCTTCGTTTAAAGATACAGCATTCGAAAAAAAACTCTTGATCTGCGTTTAAATGCAGTACAGCACTGAGTTTTCAAAATTTCAAAAAAAAGTTTTCAATGAAATTTACACCAAAAAACATGTTTAATATCAGTTTCCAGTTCCTATTAAAGACCTTTTACAGAACTACCTACAGCCTTTACTTATAATTGTCACATCATTTGCGTAAGCAATATTTTGTAAGTTTTTAACATTTGTAGTACCTTCCAATCCTGATTTCCTAATTGCACTTCCTAGGGCTATGTTAAATAGTGTGGCCGATAACATATCTCCTTGTCTGACTCCCTCTTGTAGTTTGAAGCTGTCAGTTGTTTTATTTCCAATTTTCATATCTTTTAGTTTCATCTCGTCGCATCCTGGTGCCTTATTGTTTTTTAAGCCTCCTATTGCTTGTTTTAATTCTTCCATAGTAGGCACCAAATGGTGCAAGAAACGAAATAGACTTCATATTAGCGAACAAAAGAGAAACCCTAAGAAATACGAAAACAATAAGCAAGCTAGAATTTGACACAGATCATAGATTGGTAAGAACGACATTAAAAATAGACAAAAGGAAAGAAAGGAAAAAAATGTTTAAAAACAAGATAAAAACAGCATTAACAGAAGACAGTATCAAAGACTACAAGCAACACCTAAACAAAAATATACCCAAGCAAGAAGAATTAAATGGCATGGAACTACAAAAAGCCTACGACAAATTCGAAAGCAGCTTGCTAACAGCAGCCACCTACTCGCAACAACCCACAAAGCTGAACACAAAAACAAAGGAAAAGATCACAAACAAAACCAGAGAAATGATCAAAAAGCGAGAAGAATTAAAACAAATCAGAACAACCAGCATAAGGGCACAAGTAGAATACTGTGAGTACAACAAAATGACTAAACGAGCAATCAGAAATGATAACAGAATGTGGGAAGAAAAAACAATCCAAACAATACTGGAAGACAGTGGCTCAACAAAGAAAATTGGGAAAGAACTATCCAAAGGAAAGAGCTGGATACATAAGCTATCTGATCCGAAGACCAACAAAAAAGAAGGAAATAGAGACAAAATAGTAATGATTGTAACAGAATACTACAAAGAACTTTACTATAGTAATCACAATGCTGCAGAGAAGAGAAACAAACAATAAAAACTGAACAGCAGCCAAATGAACACAGAAGATACTCCAATAATCCCAAGAACCGAGATCAGAAAGGCAGTAGGACGTCAAAAAAATGAGAAAACACTGGGCGACGACGACATCACAGGAGAAATGCTCACATTTGGAATTGAGGTAATAATTAATCAACTACAGTGGATATTCAACAAAAATTTTTTTTTTTTAATATACATTTATTGCCAGATCAACAATCATTTGTTATACATAGAATAGGTAGAAGATTTTGTGACGTATTATAACTTAGAATATATATTGTAACATAGTGCGACAAAAATAATTAGCGCGGTGAATTCACTTTTGGTTAATTTTGTCTAGGATTTGCTGTAACTAGGTCCTGTGGTAGTTTGCGTTTAAGCCTGGTGTGAATATTGATTTCAAAGAGTTGATAGAATTCCGCACCACTGCATTCACTCGCGTTTGAGAGAAATTTTTCCGCACAGTTCTTGATGTGTTGATCAATGGGTAAAATGCCGAGTTCTTCATGGAGTTGGGTATTTCTAACGTACCACGGTGCGTTAACTATTATTCTTAGAATTTTGTTTTGGAGGCGTTGTATTTTCTGAATGCTGGAGTTCCCCGGGGCAGCATCCTGGGACCGACTCTCTTCAACATATATACGTCTGATTTACCAGAGCCTGGTGCTACAATAGCTACCTTCGCAGACGACACCTCTATGTTTACGCAATCCGATAACCTCAACGAAGCAATCTCCAAATTACAGACCGAAACTGACAAACTTTTAACTTGGTTCAGAACCTGGAACATCAGAATAAATCCTGACAAATGCCAAACCAAAATTTTTACACTAAGAAGGCTCAATAATCCTCTTTGCATACAAGTAGAGAACAATGAAATACCTTGGAACCCCAACAACAGTGCTGTTAAATACTTGGGATTATATCTTGACACTCGATTAAGCTGGGGGTATCACATAAATCAAAAGCTTACCCAAAGCTACGCTAGATTACAACAATTATATCCACTTATCACCGCAAATCCTCGTTAAAAATTGAATGTGCAACACTACTCTACAAAACCCTAATTAGACCTCGCGTCTTATATGGATCACCGGTCTGGTGCAACACCTCAAACACCAACATTCAGAAAATAAAATCTTTGCAAACATAATTCTCCAAAGAATAAGTTCAACATTAGAAAAACACCAACCGTACAAACAAGCAGGATTTAAAAAACGGTATTCTACCATCGACCACCTGCATACAGTCAACAAAGTGCTGGAGAAGCACAATGAATTTAACAGCCCACTATTCATTACATTCATAGATTATACCAAGGCCTTCGACTCATTAGAACACCTCTATATATGGCAGGCACTGGAAGAGCAGAGAATAAGCAACAAATACATAAATATAATCAAAAACATATATGAAAAAACGGAAGCAACATAAAGTTGGAGAGAAATGGTCCACCGTTTGGTATTCTAAGAGGAGTACGTCAGGGAGACCCTCTCTCCCCAGCATTATTTAACGCCACACTTAAACAAATCTTTAGGAACCTGAAATGGAACAATAATGGTATTAACATTAATGGCAAACGGCTTTCTAACTTAAGATTTGTCGATGATGTGGTCCTATTCGCCTCATCTGCAAAAGAAATGGAGATAATATTAAACAACTGAGTAATAAGAGCAACGAGGCAGGACTGCAAATAAACTTTAAGAAAACAAAAGCACTAACAAACAGATCAGAAGACAAAATAATGGTTCAAGGCACAAAACTGGAAATGGTTTCCGAAACAATATATCTGGTCAACTAATATCCTTCAAAAACAAGCAAGAAAAAGAAATCCAAAGTAGAATAACCCAAGGATGGAAGAAATTTTGGTCATTGAAACACATATTAAAAGGAGGCGTTTCGCTAAATTTAAAGCAAAAAGTGTTCGATAAATGCATCGTCCCTACTCTAACATACAGGTTTGGGCAACAACTAAAAGCTCACTTAATAAACTCGTGATCACCCAAAACAAAATGTTGAGATCTATTCTAAAAATATCATTAAAAGACCGTGTAAGGCTAACTGAAATAAAAAGGCGCTTAAAAATCCGCGATGTGGCAAAAAGTTGTAACTCTCTCAAATGGAAGTGGGCGAGACACCTGGCCAGATTAGAAGACCGATGGGCTACCAAATGGTATCCCACACTGGCAAAAAGAAGGAGGGGACGTCCCAAGACGAGATGGACCGACGAGATAGAAGAGGTAGCTGGAAAAAATTGGATGGACAAGGCTCAAGACAGGCGCTGGTGGCAGGAAAAGGGGGAGGCCTTTTGCCCGAATCAGAATGCATAAATGGCTATTTGTAGGTTCCTGTATTATCATTTGATTTGTTGTGATGTCTGCTGGTGTGATTGTTAAACACTTGTTCGTAGTACTTTTTCCATATATTTTGTATTTCTTTTGTTTCATATCTTAACTTTCCTTCTGCGTCTTAATATCCTCTTGTTCTTATTCCAAAGTTTTTCTTTTCTCGTCTTATTTTCTGATAAAACTTCTCGGGTTTTTATTTCTGTACTCGTCCTGAGTGTCCTTTATTTTGTTTTGGTTCCATTCTCTTTTCTGTTGCTTACATATGTTTCTTGCTAAGTTGTTTGCTGCTTTATACAGTTGTTTATCTTCTTCCATTCTTGCTTGTAACCATTTTATCCATTTTTCGTTTTTAGATGCAGTAGCTTCTTTGCATTCTTGATCGTATCATTCTTTACTCTTATCATACTTCTTGCACATCCTTCTGCTGTTGTTAAAATACTTTTTTTTTGTATTTTGCTCCATTGGTCTTCAATTCCGTTTGTACCTTTATTAGAAGTTTGATGTTGTTGAAGCTTCTGCATTACACCTTCTTCTAATTTTTGTTGCACATTTGCTCTTTTTATTATTTCTGAGTTTTCCCTCGGTGAACATCATCTCTCTAAAGGTTGCAATTACTAGAATGTGGTCTGTGTCTGCATTGGCTCCTCTGAATGACCTTACATCTTGTATGTTTTCAGTCCTATCTTTTGTGATTAATACGCGATCAATTTGACTGCTTGTTGTTTGATTTGGGTGATTCCATGTTATTTTATGTCTATGTTGATGTGGAAATTTTGTGCTAACTATAAATTCATTGATGCTGCTAAATTGCATATTCTATTTCCATTATCACTAGTTTCTTTATATGTTTTGTTTTTCCCAGCTACCTCTTTTACATGTTCTTCTTTTCCTATCTATATTTTCTACAGTAGTCTCAAGTAAAAATTGAAAGCTAACATTACATTTTGATTCCACTAGTCATGATGAGCAATTCAGCTTAAGAAATATTTTTTTATCAGACCCCGTTTAATAAATAAAGGGGCACCAGTTTTCGACTCTCAAAAATTATAGCTTTCAGCAAAAAATTAAACTGTCGCCAATCTACGAATGTAGCAGCCCATAAAGTTTTAAAATAATTGTGAAGGAAGTTTGTGAAAAATAGTTTTCAAAATTTTGATGAAGCACCATTTCGTTCGTTTACAAATTTGAAAATTAATTTTATTTCATCGTATACAAGCCACAAAGGTCTTTCAAACAAGTTGTTGTTGATCCCGATCAGACCACTACTTTTTGAGTGAATGGACGTTGAAATCGAGATTTTCAAAAATTCGTAGCGGTCGGCATTTTAAAGCTAGAGAGTTCAGTAAAAAGTTTTCGATTTGCCTTATATTCTTCTCTCAGATCAAATTTCCGAAATTTAATTTTGCAAAAAACGCTACCAAAAAAAATTGAATTTCTACTTCCGGTTTCTGATTATTTTGAAAAGCTTAACTAGAACTACAATTTTCGATATAAGTCTTCACTTAAAATTTCATGAAAATCGGTCCAGTACTTTCATACTCACGCACGCCTCCTTCTAACTATTGTTTAAATATGTATAAACTATTTAAATTACTTTGTATGTTACTTTGAATATGCAAGTCAATATATTTTATAAGCAAATATGTTTACTTACACTTTAACAACATTTGACTTTTAATTTCTATTCTACGAGTACTTAACTATTATTTAAAATATTTTTTGTGCTGGGAAAAAGTAAGTTCGGTGTTCTACATTTAGAAGCAGAGTAGTTAACTAAAGAAAACATGAATAAGTTTTCCGTTGATTGTACCATCAAATATATTTGATGGCTTCCTATTTTTGTTTATACATGAATGCAAACTAGAATTCGAAAACAAGGAACAACAAATTAGAAAGACATTTCTCTACTGGATATTTTTCTCTGGACTTTTTTCCTACATTACTTTCCGCCGACTTTTACCCCTGCACTATTTTCCTAGATTATGTAATAGCAAATTTGGCTTTAACTTTTCTGTACTCTTAGAAAGTATTGTGATCATGAAATAATTCAATTTTCAGTGGTTACATTTGAAACAGGAAATCATTTCCTGACGACGGCGTCCATTAAGTATTTTTGCAGCAGGTGTTGTTGGGGAGTTGTGATCATTTAGAGCTTTACGATGAAGAATGCAATTGCGGGGGTTGTGATCAATTTGAGCGTTATGATGAACTTGAGCGTTATGATGAGACAGGTTGGGGATTGTGATCATTTTACACTGATAAGTTGCTTTGGGGTTTATGATTATTGGGGGTTATGATCAGGTGCAGGTCTTATAACTCACGTTGAGCACCATAACTAAGCCAATGCTTTTTATTCTCTGGCAAAGAAACTTCACTAAACTTAAAAATAGTTTTGCTTTGATCTGGAGCAAGTTTGACCGCTACCACGTACACCGATCCAAGATGCATTTTATTATTAAATATGTTTCTGTACTTTATGCATTGTAGACATGGGAGGAAAGAATCCAACTTTTTACTCATGGTCTGAAGAACAGGCAGGGAGGGGTGTCATAGAAGTATCTACTGCTCTTCTAAATTATATAGAAAATTTAAATTAAGATATTTCAACTTTACGACTGTTTTGTGATGGATGTTTGAGACAAAACAAGAACAATCATACTGTCCACACACTAATACATTGGCTACAACTACGTCCCCAGTCTCAATTAAATCTATTGAATTATATTTTCCAGTTAGAGGCCACACATTTCTACCTGCTGATTGTGTATTTGGAACAGTAGAAAAGGCTCTTCGTAAACAGCCTGCAATAATACACAAAGAAGAGTATTTTGAAATTTACCAAACATGTGGGAATGTCAATAGTAGACATTGACTGGAAACTGTATGACATATAAGATTTAGAATTACTTAAAAAAAAACTAAAAAATAGAAGTACTTATAAAAGAGTATTTTTAACAAAACAACGAATGCCTAATGGCTCGAATATTGTGAAAGTAAGAGAGATGAAAAACTTTTTTATTTCGGAAAATAAAAACCCAGAAAATTTGAATAAACAGGGAAAAAGTTTTAATATGATATTACCAGAAGTAAAACTACGACGCACAGTAAAAGATTATCCAAAAAGAAGCTCTTAAATTATAGTTTTTGGCGTTCGAACAACGGCAAAATTTCCTAGGTTTAAGTAGATTAAATTACGTCCTGCACGGCATGCGCGGAATAGCGTATCGAAAAGCGACCACGCCAGACGTTACCAGTACCTTACCCAACATATAAGGCTAAATGAGCGGAACTGCAAAACCTTTCCAAGCAAGAAAAAATGGTGTAAGGGCTAGAAAAGACCTTAGTAAGAACGGAAGTGAAACTAGAATACCCACCCAAGTGAGGAAATTTAGCATAAAAGCTCTTGAAAATTATATTAATAAAAGGAAACGTGAAGATCCAGAGAAACAAAGGGAATAACCGGAGGAAAAATATACTTCTAAGAGAATGCCGAGAACCCCTTCTAGCAGCAAAGAAAATAAAGACGTGGAAGGGAGCAAAAATACAGAAAATATAGAAAGGTTAGAAAAGCTAATCAAATGATTAGCTACACAGATGAAGGAAATTAGAGACGATGTTAAAAGTACAAGAAGTGATATCTAATAAACAAATGAAGGAATACATCGTAATCACAGGGCCTAAACTACAAGATGAAAACTTTAAGGAAAGTGTTTAAGGAAATCGGCGTAGAAACGGATGTAGAGAGAAGCTGCATTTAAGACAGGGAAACAAGAACAAAAAATAATAGTGGTAACATTAAATAATTTTGATCAGAAACTAGAAGTGCTTCAGCAAAAATACAAACTGGGTGATAAAAACATTTATACAAATAGTGACCTTACTGTTGAAGAACAAAAAATCCAAGCAAAAATAAGAAGAGTATCAAAGGAAGAAAGGGACAAGGGCAACAATACGTGTGTGGGATATCAAAAATTAGATGTCGATGGAGTAAGATACTCATGGAGTGACGCAGAAGGCAGACTTACAAATATCAAACCAAAAAACTAATGAAGAACCAGCTGGACAGATGTATGACGACAAAAACGGCAATGAAAAAGGAAAAGAGAGGAACACACAAAGATGGATGGATAGTAGAGAATTAGTAAGAGAAGATCGCTACTTCATATATTCCAGACAAACCGGAGCCAATGAAATTCACAAATATGGAATAGGTATTTTGTTAAGTAAAAATTTAGAAATATGCTAATAGAATGGGAACCAGTCTCAGCAAGAATTATTATGGCACGATTTGACGCAAAAAAGAAGAAAATTACATTAATCCAATGTTATGCACCATGAAGTTTCAGAGTACAAAAAAAAAGAAAGAATTCTACAACCTCCTCAATGAAACGGTGGAAAAAATACACAAAACAGATGTACTTTGGCTAATGGGCGACTGTAATGCGAGGATTGGGAAAGAAAACGAAGGCGTAGAACACATTATGGGAGAACAAGGGCTGGAGACGAAAGAAATGAAAATGGTGGACTAATGTTAGAATTTTGCGACATACACAATTTGCAAATTGGAAGTACCCTATTCGAACATAAAAAACGTCACAAAATAACTTGGATTTCACCACACAGTAAAACAGAAAGCCAAATAGACCATTTTTGTATTAGCAGCAAATGGAGGAAATCACTATTGGATGTGCGAAATATAGAAGGGCCGACATTGGATCAGACCATCATTTGTTAGTTGCAAAGGTTCAGCGCGATTTCACAAAGGAAAAAGACCGAAATATGGGTGATAAAAACAGGAAATACAACATAGAAGAAAAGACATACATAGACAGAAGAGCAAGAATTTATAGAAAAGATAACGAAAAGTGCCAAAGAAATGAATTATGACAATGTGACGGTCGAAGAGTTATGGTCGAGCTATAAAAAGACATATTCTTCAGATGCAACAAGTTCTTGGCATAAAGGTAACACAACGTGCAGAATGGATAAGCACACATTCATGAGAAAATATAAACGAAAAGAAGAAGCTCAAAGAAAAAAAGAATTGCAAACACAAAATGAAGCTGAAAAAGAGGAAATAAAAAGACAGTACCAGCAGGAGAAGAAGGAGATTCAGAGAAGCATTTAGGAAGACAAAATAGCAGACAAAGCAAAAATTATTAGATATATATGCCAGCCAAGGATAGAAATAGATAAAATTTTGACAACAACAGAAGCTCAATTAAAAAGCTGGCGTGATTACTTCCAGGAGATAATAAATATTAAAAATGAAACGCAGCAGCCAACAGGGTGGCCACTTAAAACTGCTTTTCAAATTCCCTGACTTCCCTGACTGATAAACTTCAGTTTTCCCTGACTCATTTTTATGGTAGAAAAGCCAATTTCAACTGTTGTTTTTTAAATAAAAATTTTAACCCAACATAAAAATTAGCAAAGTAAACTTAAATTACTTTATAGCAAATGGAAATTTTTTAACAAGCATAACAAGATACAACATTTAAACATTAAGGAAAAACCAAATGAAATAAATATAAATTTTATGAACATATACCTAGGTAACAAAATTTTCGTTTTGCAGGCAAATATAAAAATATAAAAATAATTGCATTTTCCAGAATTTTCCCTGACTATTTCGTGAAATTTCCTGACTTTACATTGAATATGATACAATTCCCTGATTTCCCTGACCAAAATTAAAAAATTCTAAATTCCCTGACTTTTCCCCGTTTTCCAGAAAAGTGGCCACCCTGGCCAACGAGGGAATTAAAAAATGAAGAACTGGAAATAAATTTGGACCCGCCCACAAAAGAAGAAATAAAGACAACTATCAAACAGATGAAGAGGGAGAAAAACTTCTGGAATACACCAAGTTACTACGGACATGCTAAGGTTACATATCCCAACAACCCTAGATATACTCCACCCATTACTTGTGAAAATATGAAATATAGAAATATTCTCTTGTGACTGAAAGGAAGAAATTATTGTTAAAATTCCAAAAAGATCTAAAAAACTGTTCAAACTGGAGAGGGGCCCGTTTATTGAGCGTAGGAAACAAAATATTTTATGAGATTATCTTAAGCAGAATAATTACAAGCAGGCTTCAGAGCAAATTACTCATGTATAGATAACACTAACACCTTAAGGATTGTAGTCAAACAGTGTATGGAATATAAATCACCCTTGTATTTATTATTTATTGACTACGAAAAAGCGTTTGACTCCATTGATAGAAAATACATATGGTCTATACTTAAGAGCAGAGGCCTGCCAGATGAGATAATTCAATTATTAAAAGTTGGCTATTCAGATTACAAATGCCGTGTGTTACACAAGGGTAATCTAACAGACATCTTTCCATCACAGACTGGAGTCTAACAGGGATGCATTCTATCGCTACTACTGTTCATTATTATCCTAGATAACATAATAACAAACACGTGCAAAACAAAAAATGGGCGAAACAGGTCGCTAGTACTTCCCATACTTTTTACATTTTAAATATTCTCGCGTTAAGAAGTGATTGAAATTTACATCCAGTCATCTCCAGCCGGTATAAGCTGCTCGCTCCAGACTCAAGACGCTAGTTACGTGCGGGGCGCGCTTGTCGACTACGTAGTAAAGGCAATAGGTAATGCAGGGATCAAAAATAGTTATAACAATTTTATTTATAATTATCAAAAAAAAGTAATAATGAAAAATATTTTTTTTTAGAGATAGTTGATAGGTGTAGTTAAAATTACGTAACTTCCGGAAAACAGGACAACTTCAAAATTTTCAAATATTCTTGGAGAGCGTCAAAGTAAACTTTGGGAGATAGTAACAAATAAATTTGTAGCTCATTGCAAGCCCTACTGGCCCAGAAAGTTAAAAACAATGGCGTGGGCACTTTTTAAGGAATAATTTTTTGAAAAATGTCCAAAATTTTGGGCCGCTAGTATATTTACAATTTTCATATTTCAAAAATATTTTGACATCACTTGATTATACTTATTAAGGGCTATCAAATAATATGGCAGTTTGCATTGATTGGATATTTTGTTTTTGAGTAATCGGGTATTAAAGTTAAAATTTTCAAAAATTCGTAGCCGCCTTCATTTTGAAGATACAGCATTTGGAAAAAAAGAATATAATTTGTCTTTAGATGCAGTACAATGCTATGTATTAATAATTTCAAAAAAGTGTTTAGATAAAAATCGATACCAAGAAACCAGGTCTAATTTCCGTTTCCGGTTCCGATTAACAAAGAACTACCTGCAACTAAAAAACTTCCACACACCAAATCTTATAAAAATCGGTCAAGAGGTTCCGGAGATATAGGGAAACAAACGCACCCACCCACAGACATTTTTTAAACACTTTTTTGGGTTCCTTGGAACCCAAAACGCGTATTTCCGTTAAAATTTGAAATTCGAAAATTTGAATAAAATCATAACTTATTTCAGTATGGGAAAGTAAAAAGAGGAATAAACTGGAACCTGTAAAAAGAGGAATAAACTGGAACCTAGCTTGCTTTATATAGTTTGAGAGTTGAGTGTTATATTTAAAACTGTTATCCATAAGTAATCTAAGGTTTTTAGCCTCGGCACGAACGGGTATTGTAATATTATTAATAGATACGTGTACACGATTTTCTAATTCAGATACAACATTTTTGCTACCGAAAAGTAGTATTACTGATTTTGAAGGATTAATTTTTAAGGAATGTTTTTGGGATACATTTGCAATATTATTTACATCATTATTAATATTTAACAGTGCTTTTTGGTAATTTTCCGGATGAAAAGAAGTATATAACTGGGTGTCATCCGCATACATATGCATTTAGCAGTTTTTGAATTTTTACCAAAAGGACGACGTGAATAATGAAGGCCCTAAAATAGAACCTTGCGCCACCCCTTTAGTAACTGGCTTAAAGTTTGAAGAACCGTTGGGTAAACCTTACACATTGTGAGCGATTCACCAAGTAACTACGAAACAAAGCAATACTCTCAAATGAGAGTCCAATGAATTCCAGAATTGCAAGAAGAATTTCGTGATTGATGGTGTCAAAGGCCTTACTATAATCTAAAAGAACCAAAATAGAGACTTTTTTTATCAGTAGCTGAGATAAGAATCATCCGTTACATTTAATAGAGCAGTGGCACAGGTAAATCCTGGTCTTAATCCAGACTGCGAATGTGGTATGATATCATATTCATTTAGATGGCATTTTAATTGCATGCTAATTACTTTTTCTAAAATGTTTGATAAAACTGGCTGATATTTGGTAGGATTTGATATTTTTGGGATTGGTACAATGCATCTCATTTTCCAACTTATCGGGAACGTGCTACTTTCAAGACAGCAATGAATGATATGCGTGAGATACAAGATAAGGGGACATTAGTATTTTATAATTTCAATATTAAGGCCATCGGAACCAGGAGCACCACTTTTAATTTCACCAATAAGCTTGATAACAATATCAGTACTGACAGATGTGAAGTTAAAAGGAGTGACATTACATTTTGCCTTACTAGCTTTATATTCATTGATTGTTTCAGCAATATTGTTATTGACTTCAGGAATACTGTCTATACAGAAATTGTTTATCTCATTTGAATGTTTAAGATTAACAGGGAGCTCAGTATTTCTAATTATCTAAAGCTTTTAGTTCACTCCAAATTTCCTTCGGCTGGCCATGTTTGAATTTAAACTGAAGATTATTTTTTACTGCTAACCTAGTGAAATTACGTAAGGATTTATAGTAAGCCCAGTGTGCAGCTAACTTGGTTCTTTTAAATTTTGCAAGTGCTTTATTTCTAAGTTTCATTAATAATTTTATATTTTCAGTAATCCACGGCACTTATTTTTACCTAATTTAATTGTCTTGATAGGAGCGTGAATATTGAATTAAAACATAATATTCGAGTTTAAGAACTCAATTTTGCCATCAATATCATTTATGTAAAATAAATTTTGCCATGGGATAAGCTGAAGATCCTGCCAAAATAAATCTTTATTGAAATTTATAAAGTATCTAAAAGTTTTAAAAATAGCACTATTAATAATCCTCGGAATTTTCAATTGACAATAAATAGTTTCGTGATCTGCAAATTTCAAGCCATCAACACAGGGTGGCCACTTAAAACTGCTTTTCAAATTCCCTGACTTTTCCCTGACTTCCCTGACTGATAAACTTCAGTTTTCCCTGACTCATTTTATTGGTACCAAAACTGTTTTCAATTTGAACTGCTTTTTTTAAACAAAATTGTAACCCAACATAAAAATTAGCAAAGTAAACTTAAATTACTTTGTAGCAAATGGAAATTTTTCAACAAGCGTAACAAAATACAACATCTAAACTTTAAAGAAAAACCAAATGAAACAAATATAAATTTTATAAACATATACCAGGTAACAAAATTTTCGTTTTGCAGACAAAAATTAAAATATTAAAATAATTGCATTTTACAAAATTTTCCCTGACCATTTCGTGAAATTCCCTGACTTTACGTTGAAATTGGTAAAATTCCCTGATTTCCCTGACCAAAATAAAAAAAATCTAAATTCCCTGACTTTTCCCGGTTTTTCATGTTTTCCAGAAAAGTGGCCACCCTGCAACACCGGAGTCAGATATAATCTTGAGATCTGACGTTAAAATTAGATCAAAAATAGATCCTTTATTATTCATCTCACGTGTGGGTACAGAAATAATTTGTTCCAAACCTATAGACTCAATCATGGTGCGAAAGCAGCTACAAGTTGGATGATGAGGTGCTAACATATTTATATTCATATCTCCAAGACACACCAGCTTATCATACTGAGACAACAGCTGCCTACAAGTCTGCTCTAACTCGTCGCAAAAGAATTTATTGTTCATATTTGGGGGTCGGTAAACTGTTCCTAACGCGTAAGTTTGATTATGAAGTTTCATAGTGAGAAGAACAAAACAGCTGAACATCAATGAAGAAATATGAAAACATAAATACAGGTGGATAGTGACAGTGATCCGACCCTGGTACAGCAGAAAATGCTCTTTCCCACTCCACGATTATCCGCTAAATTTTCATTAAAAACTCAAACGTCAGCTGCATTCTCTGAAATAAAAAACCAGATAGTGTTTGGTCCTGAAAATCTCGAGATTGCAAGAGCTCCAGTCCCAAAATTTTGTGTGCAAAAACTAGCTGAGATCCCAGGATTGTATTCCCTATTTGTCATAGACACAAAATATATACTGACGTCAGCAGAAGAGTGTAGGCAACAACGCTTTGTTATGTACAGCTATGCAATTTAGCGAGGCGTGTCAAGTGCCGATTGTGGACAGAAAATGTGTTACTATCATTTTTATTTGTATCAATTGAAATTAAAATTATCATTATTATCAATAGTTGTACTGTCTACTGTAATCGCCGTTGGGTATTGTCAGATGGCTCTGCAAAGCAGGTTGAGTATTACATTGGTTTCTTTTAATCCCTGCTTTAAATTAGCCATTTAAAACGATTTTAGACTGAATGTTTTCAAAATCAAATTTAAATTCAAATACCACCAAATTTAATACTTAACCTAGATAGCAGAGCCATCTGCTCTGCTGCTGAACTTACGTAACAATATAAAATACCCAACACCGATTGCAGCGCCCCCCAATATACAATCCTTCTATTGTATAAAATCAATCACTGATCAGATAATCTTGTTATCCGTCAATTTAAATGATTTTTTTGTTTAAAATTGTTAGATATATTAAATCGTCACAAACAAAATTTATTCAACCTTCCGTTCTTTATTTTCAAGTATTATTACTAAATTTGAGAAGCCTTCAAAGGGTTATTATTAATTTTAAGGGATTTTTTTCAGATCATTAGTGATTTTTGGGAACCAACTCTCGAAAAGATTTCTGTTTTGAATCCTACTTTTAAAATAATCCTAATCAAACTAGTTGCATTTACTAACCTGATTTATTTGCACTTCAAAATGCATAGTCCAACAGTCTTTGCAAAAAGGGTGACAGCAGGATAAGCTAAAAAACTTATCGCTTATCTGTTGCGTAACACAGACTGGGCACGTTATATACCGGGAGCAACTACTAGCGGTAGGTGGTGCTGTTGAAGGTTTAACTCTTGAAGTAATAAGTAAATGATCTGGATTTCCACGATATTTTGCTACAATAATTGCCACAGCCCATCCATGTGAATGTAATAATACCTAATTATTAAAACATGTATAAAATATAATGTTGTGCAAGGTATAAGTGTAAACGTACTTTGGCAAGTGAAGGAGTAATCTGAAGATTGTTGCTTAAAACTTCAACAGTTTCGTTTAAAAGGCGTTCCACCTGCTCCTCTGTAAGACATTCATATTCAAAATATTCTGGATCCGTTTTGCTGGGATCTATCTGTTCAATGTCATTATCATCAGCTGTGTTGTAATAATCATAATCATCAAAACAATCATTATCAGAGCATTCCATGTCAGAATCTCCATCCTGAGACACAGTATTCATAGTTTCTTCCATTTTATTTTTATTGTGAACGATTTTTTGTAGATCAACACTAACGCTATGATCGCCGTACAATTTCTACTTTCATGAAAACAATTTGCAATCAATCATAACAATTAATGGCACCAGTAGTTAATAATCACATATTTACTATTATTTATCAGCAGCTGACAACCACCACTCTGCCATTATAGCCAAATCGACATAATTGCAGGAACCTGTAATTGACAAGAATCGGACACTTTGCCCAAGCGTAAATTTGGAGAGTAGAACAAGAAATATAGCCATAATATCGTATCAACAACTGATCTTTCTAAGTAAAAGTAAATGAAAGATATAGTTTTGTATAAAAGCAGTGGTTATAAGTAAAAACTGTTTAATTTTTAAATGCATTGGGTAAATAATATTTTTGTTGTTGTAGTGCACATTAAATATCAAACATTCTGTATATAAGCAAGCATGTCTAAGCAGTGTAGTTCTGTTTTCATGCATTATGTGACGTTTTGATATGGCGTCAAGTTCTTAATTTGATGTAAAATAAGATTTTAAGTGTTCATCTTTATTGCAATTATAACAAAAATTATCAGCATGAACGATAAATCTACACGCAGACGAAAAATAAAATTTCGTTCAGAAGATTTCGCAGTATAATAAGAGTGAGCTCCTATGACCAAGATTACATAAACAAAGTAAGGACTATTTTACTTTTCTCTTTTAACATTTCCCAGGAAAATAATTTTTACGAGGGTCATTTCATTTATACAATGATAATAGGAATGTGTTCAGTATCAGCTGATTGACAGCAATAATATGTTGATGTAATAGTGCTCTTAACAATATTTACTTTACAGGGCATAAACTGGATTACCGGCAATAAAAAAAAGGAGTATTACACTAGTAGGTAAGTCGAAAGAAAAAATTATTAGTATTGACTGTGGTTACTACGATGTGATAGGTAATGTCTAATTTTTATACGGAAAAAGTAACTATTCTGAAATTTTAGTAAACAAAGGTCTCAAAATTTAATACCTAGTTTATTAGTTTTTTTTTTTTTGTAAGTATTTATATATTAGAATAAAGATGCCAAATGGGTAAATGTTTGCTGTAATTTGGCATATTTAATCCACATACAGTTCACAAGAATTTGTTATACAAATAGTGGTTTAATTATGTAAAAGCAGTGGTATCGGAGCCCGCTTTGTTGAAGGGGTCCCAGATATTTAGAGAAACTGGTTTTAGTGTTGTTTTTATTATTATATTTATTATAGATACATGAACATACTTTATTACTTCAACAATATTTATTTATTTTAACCTTATATGTATTTCAACATGTTTACATACCATTGTCAAAGGTTATATTAAATAATTAATAGTTTCAGCCTTTACTTGGTGATACTGCATTTTAAAAATAATAAAAGCACTACAAAACTTTGTACAAAATATCACATTTAATAAACACTACAAGTGACCGCGGTTTCGTTCTTCACAGAGACATTGTCAAACTAAATACTAAAAACTAATGCAGGTACAACATTAAATAAAATTTCTGAAGAGTGGGGTGTACATAAGGTCAAGTTGGTCGTTTAAAACTATTTTATCAGGTATGTTTTTGTGCTTGTAAATTTCTAATGATTCCAGAAGGGTAAGTCTAAGGCCTTTATTAGCGAGGTGCATCACTGACAAGCTATTATCCCCAAAACAATGGCCACTATCTAACGCGTGATTGGCAAAAGTGGATGTTCTTTTTTTATTTTTAAAGGCACTTAAATGTTCTTTAAATCTAGTGTTAAAATTCCTTCCCGTTTGTCCTATGTACACCCCCTCGCAATCATTACAGGATAATTTGTAGACGCCTGGTTTTTTTCAGTTTGTTTGTCTTTCTTTTCGTATTATATAATAAATTAGACATTTTAATATGAGGTTTGAAAGTTACCTTATTGTTACATTTTTTGACTATATTATAGATTTTGTTGGATATTGGACCAAAAAATGAGAGTGTATTATAAAAACTTTGTTGGTTCTTCAATACCGGAAAAATTAAACCTTCGCAATGTTTTCTTAATTTTGTGTTCAAGAGTTGGTCAAGAGTTCTTTTAACGCCATGTTGCATCGAGCAGTGTGTTTACCTCTTTCAGCTGATAGTTTTAATAAAGAAGTGTCCGTGATAAAACAAATCGCCGTAAATAATGGTTTTAAAGCAAATGTCATTGACCAACTCTTGAACACAAAATTAAGAAAACATTGCGAAGGTTTAATTTTTCCGGTATTGAAGAACCAACAAAGTTTTTATAATACACTCTCATTTTTTGGTCCAATATCCAACAAAATCTATAATATACAGTGGCGTAGCAAGACCCTTTTGGGCCCTTAAGCAAGAAAATCAATTGGGCTCCCCAACCTCTCCAATGAATTAGTAAATAATTTTTTTTTGAAATATTTAATAATAAACAACTTAAATACATATCTACAAAAATACAACAATAATATAACTAAAACTAAGAACAGGTTTGAGATAACCAATATGGAAAACAACCAAAAATTTGAAAACTTAGAAATTACGCTTACGTGCTTTCATTTCGGAGAAAGCATTAACCAGGTATTGAACATTCATTTTTGACGCTGCTTGGTGTTCAATGGCTAAAATCGAGAGATCGTGAAGACGATTTTCCGACATTGAATTGCGTAGATAGTTTTTTATAATTTTTAGTTTACTAAAAGATCTCTCGGCAGAAGCTACTGTAACTGGCAGTGTTAAAAATAAAAGAAAAGCTAATATAATTTCCGAAAAATCGCCCTGCAATACTGCATATTTTTTTAGCAAGACTTCACATAAAAACTCTTTAACTGACATATTTTGATCAGTGTCATCTTTAACAATTGACATCATATTCACAAATTGTATCGAGAATTTTTCTGAGAAAACTTCAGAATACTTAGTGTGTAATTTTTTTGAATGTTCAACTGCCTCGTTTTCTGCCATGTTTAAAAATGATTTTGGAACCAAGAAGCCGAAATTTTGCGTAATTGTATCAAAGGTTTCGAACCTGTTGACTAACTGTTCATTCACAATATCTAATGTGTGGAAGACTACGGAAACCCTGAACATGTCTTCACGTGTTTGAAAGCGATGATCGGCTGCCAGTTCATCAAAATACTTTTTGATTCGAGCTTGACGCTTGGTCTGAAATTCAGCGGCGATTCCCCATTTATTTGCTAGGGTTATAGCTTCATTTTTCAGTGCACCATAGGACGATCTTAGGTTTTTTAGGTGATTTTTGACTTTTGAAAGAATATTTGCAGCTTCACTTAAATCAAAGTTGGGTTTCTGAAATAACTTTGATGCATAATTAATTTCAAGCAAGATTTTGTGAATTAACACACATAACATCACAAATTCAAAACTGTTCATACTTTTTTTTTAGTTGTTCTGCCTCATTCCTTTCGTCTTTCTTATTACTTTTTAAAGTAATTTCCGTCAGAGCTTTACAAATATCATTAAAACGAATTTTTACAGCTGTCAATGAAGTAAGTCTTCCCGCCCAGCGTGTCGGATTCAATTGTTTGAGTGTAGTGTCTGATTCACCAGTGAAACTTGCAAGTAGATCCCACCGATTAATACTGTTGCCAAAGAAATTATATATATTCTGCAAAGTGGTAAAGAAATTGGCTACATCTCGACACCCCTTAACTGCATCATTCACAACTAAGTTGAGGTTATGGCTAGCACAGTGAACGTACTCCGCATTTTGTTGGATATTTTTTATTTTCATTTGCACACCGTTGTATGTGCCGCTCATCACGTTTGCACCGTCATATCCCTGACCGTAACATTTTCGTATGTCAATGTTATATTCTTTGAGCTTATCCATCACTTGTTCAGCCATAGCTTCTGCTGAGTGATTTTCTACTTTAAAAAATCCCAAAAAAGTTTCTAATATGTCCATACCTGTAATTTCTTTTTGTTCATTCGTCTGCAGTTTAACATACCTAATAATCAGACTCATTTGGTCGACCTTGTTAATATCTTGCGTGGTATCCATAATGATTGTATAAAAGGGAGCATCGTTTATATTTCTTACAAGAGTCTTCACTAGCTCTGTTCCTAAACAATGTATGATTTCATTTTGTATTTGTGGGCTCAAATAGCGTGTTGAACCTGTAAATAATACAATTTTGAATCTTCATGTTGTCAAAGACCAAAAAATACAATTTCGAACGGTAAGATAATAAACATTTCTATGATAAGCATACCTGCAGGCATTAGCCATACTTGTTTCATAGTGTCATCATACTTGGAAAGTAATTCAACTTGTGATAAAAAGTTTCCATTGTATGAATCGTCGTCGATACCGGTGGATTCTCTATGTCCCCGAAATGCCACAGAGTTTTTAGCAAGCATAAGGGTTATGTTGAAGAGCCTGTCTAAAACCATTTTCCAGAAAGATGCCTCATACCGTATTCTTTCTTCTAATTCTTTGTCTATTGTCTCATTCTTTTTCCATTGTTCAAAAATTTTGCAAGACTGTATATGAGATTGAGAATTACTGTGTGAAAATATCTTCATTGATAAATTTTTCCAAGTCCTAACCCCTGTGTTTGTCCACTCGCTTTTAATAACAGAAAATAACCAACATGGTTCGCAGTATGCAGCATCAAGTATTACAGAATAACAAAGCCATGCCCGTGAAATAGGTCCGCATTTAGACAGAGCTGTATAGTAATTCTCCGAAAAACTTCTGTTATTTTGAGTATGATCTCTTGGGAATGGTCCCTTTGGTCGACATGATGGTGTACTTATAATAAATTGTCTAATTTCATCAGTTAGATTTTTGTTTATATAATGACCTAAGTCAGTTGAATATGAAGGTTCAACTTCTAACAAATTTGTATTTATATCAGATGAATTTTCCGGGTACGCAATTGCGCGACTTTGAAGCGAATCTATACAATTATCATCCATTATATTCAATATGTTTTTAACACTTGGATCATCAGGATCATTTCTCATAGTTGTTAGTGTGTCTGACTTTGTACTCGTACTTAAACATTGTTCAGCGCTTGCAGAGTCAATAGTTTCATCATTTTCGTTCTTTTTAATAAAAAAATTATCTAACCTCTGCAATTTCTTCACTCTCTCTTCTTTTTCCTTCTTAATCTTTGTCTTGTATGCTCCACTTGTCTTTTTCTCCATTTTATATTTTTCAGATATCTTTTAATTACTTATATAATAAAGCTTTAATATTAAAATGCGTATTGTAACAATAACTGAACATTAACACTCTTTTGCTAAACAGAAGCCACTAACTGAAAATTGAAACTGCATAACACGACAGCCCACAGTAGAGGAGTCCGTGGGTGGTGGGAGGTGGGACGCGCACGCTGCTTGTATTCTTTGTGCAATATACGTACACGAAAAAAAAGAAACATTGAAATTATATTTCTCGGCACACTGGATTTTCTAACACAGTGACATATCCAGTGTTATCAAAGCATAACAGAATTTATATCGATCGGTATTGTTTCAAATCTTCAATGGTTCTTTTTTTTCGTGTAACTTTGTTTCCTTGCTATTCTGATTTTTGTTGTACCAATCAGGCCCGCATCCAACGGGCCCCTTGAAGCTTAGGGCCCTTAAGCATTGCTTAATCTCGCTATATTATAGCTACGCCACTGATAATATAGTCAAAAAATGTAACAATAAGGTAACTTTCAAACCTCATATTAAAATGTCTAATTTATTATATAATGCGAAAAGTAAGACAAACAAACTGCAAAAACCAGGCGTCTACAAATTATCCTGTAATGATTGCGAGGGGGTGTACATAGGACAAACGGGAAGGAATTTTAACACTAGATTTAAAGAACATTTAAGTGCCTTTAAAAATAAAAAAAGAACATCCACTTTTGCCAATCACGCGTTAGATAGTGGCCATTGTTTTGGGGATAATAGCTTGTCAGTGATGCACCTCGCTAATAAAGGCCTTAGACTTACCCTTCTGGAATCATTAGAAATTTACAAGCACAAAAACATACCTGATAAAATAGTTTTAAACGACCAACTTGACCTTATGTACACCCCACTCTTCAGAAATTTTATTTAATGTTGTACCTGCATTAGTTTTTAGTATTTAGTTTGACAATGTCTCTGTGAAGAACGAAACCGCGGTCACTTGTAGTGTTTATTAAATGTGATATTTTGTACAAAGTTTTGTAGTGTTTTTATTATTTTTAAAGGTTATATTAAGAAGCTGAAGTGTGTACTTCGAGTGGACTTTCCTATACTAAAACTTATCGTATTTGCAAAAGCGTAAATTTTATAATTATAACCTATCCATCCAAATTCATAGAAAGCGCCACAGTAAAATTAAAGCTTTCAAAAAAAAACAAATTGTAGCCAATAATAGATATTAATACTTGCCATTGCCGTATTTGCAAAAGTGTAACATTAAATAATGATAACGTTGTACAGTAGGGTGGGGCGAAATACAGAAAAAAAATTTTTTTCGTAAATTTTTAAACGCATTACCCATTAAAAGTTGCATATTAATATTATTAATTTTCCTGTGAAATCTCATCGAATTTAAAAAATGTCTTCTGCCTCCAACACAGCCCCAAAAATTTGATTTGATTCCACAAACGATACTAATGTTACATACCAGTAAATTCTTATTTAATTGAATATAGTTGAGGTTTTCTAGTATATTTTATTAGTTTTAAACAAAATAAACCAAAAAATATTAAATTATATCAAAACGCCCAGCAGTTGGCAGAACTTCTAGACCACTTGGAAGTGTGATTTGGTCTCAAAACTTGGTAGATCCTGTCGTGACTTAATTCTAGCTCGGATGTGGCCATCTCTTGACTCAGATCCAACGACAGACATGCTAGCCTATGTCACCAGTTTCACACAACGTTCCACTGATTGAGTGTGACAAGGATATCTTAAAAAATTGAGCACTGGCGTTTGCTCTTGCCCAATAAGCAACTGCAACTCTTCGTCAGATTTGTCTCTTAAAATAGGAGGCTCAGTTATTTTTGTAGTCTGCCAGTTAATCATGTCAATGTAGTCCGTGGCTTTGAAGTTCAGCAGTGGAATTTTGAATTCTCTAGTAGCATTCTTCGATTGGCTCTAGATTTAAGGATACGCCTCAGTTCTAGCTCTCGTACGTGTCGTCTATCATCAGTTACCATACTCAACAAAACATTCTCTGGATGAGCAAAATAAGCACTTCTTTGAATTACGGGCTTTACTATTTTCTTCAAATCTTTACTCAAGTATCTGGTCAAATTAATACTCATCCAGGTATGACGAGCCCCGTCTTTAGAAGATGGATGGGTCTTTATTTGAAACCATAGAGGAGCGTAAACTTTTAGTATAAATACTACTAAAATTTTCAAATTGTTTGACGGCTCTTCTGTTCCAACGTACACTCTAAGAATGCGATTGGCCGTCGTTAGCCATCTTGCATGAGACAACTTGCCGGGTTCTCTTTTAGAAAAACCAAAAGAACAACAGCCATTTGAAATAGCATGACACATGTCCCAGAGGTACTTCTGATCTGTACTAATATCTGCGCTGTCCCTGTCAATCGCTGGTAATTCGCACTCAATGCTCTCAAACTCCACTAAAGGCAACTGCAGACAATTTTCTAGCGATTTGCCGATGCATCCAGAAAAGTTTCGTGGTCCAGTCGTACCGCCATGCCATCAAGGTATGAAAAAGGTGACGTAAAGTAAGTTCATTCCCATGCAGTTGGCAGATAAACCACTGAAGGGGACGTTTCAGTTCTAGTTCTAAGAGTCTTATAACACCTCCTTTGATACCAGTGTTCACATTGGTACCGTCACAACCAATACAAATAAGATGCTCAAGACTCACATCATTTGTTCTGAAAAAGTTTAGAATGGCCTCCTTAATATTTTCTGCGGAACCGGAAGACGGTATAACATGACCTAAATATTGTGATCCTGGTTCTTCTATCAACGACAGATGTTCTTCAATTATAATACGACGATGGTGCTTGCCTTCATTCACTTCCATTCCGAGCGTCTTGTCTTTTCTACCGTCAAAAAATAGCGCACAAATTAGCCTCGACTCATCTGTTTTTCTCAAGTCATTACGAAGTTTTACTCTCTCCCTTTGTATTTTACGTTTATCAATTACTTTTGATGTGTCTTCTTTGGTAATAACACCAATATCTTGTAAAACAGCAGAGGCAATGGCAGCAGCTGCTCTATTGGAAACTCCAAATCTGTCACACGTTTTGGCCAACGTAGGTAATTTGACTCTCATTTGAGGTTGATGTAGTTTAGATGTAGATGTAGAAGTACTCTCTTTGGTAGAAGTTCCAGGCTGATTGAAGGATTCACCAGTATCAATCCGCTTACGTTTTGTGCAAGAAATCGATATGTGAATCTAATGCTATAATTTGGAACGCTAAACATTTGGAACTGAGTAATGTATAATTCAAGGTCAAGTTGGAGGCAGCAAATGGTGTTCTAAACATCTGAAAAAAATTATAGTTAACCACCACCTGCAAAGACAAGTTTCGGCAGGTAATGCAATTTGACTTTTCGAATTTCATTTTTTCGCCCCACCCTATTGTACAGTTCAGCGAGTATTAGATTTCTAAGAAAACAAGCAGCGGGAATTTGAATTTTCGATAGCCTGTTTAATTGGTTTCCATACCGTAACTCTACCCATAGAAGCAGCGACTACCTGCACCACCAAAGCAAGGTAGGCGCGCCTATCGGCGGATTACAAATTCCGCTTCGGATGTCGGACAAAAATGGCTATATTAGCTTTATTTGGAAAGTTATCAAAAATATGCAAAGAATGAAAAATATATTTTTTAACTAGAGCTAATTGATAGGCATAGTTAAAATCATGTAAATGTTAGAAAACGCGTTGTTGATATTAAAATTTTTTTCTTAATTTTTAAAGTAGTTGTAAATTTTAGCAAATCCCAATAAAGTCTATCGAACTGATAAAAGTTTGTAACGATCGGCGTTTACGTTTTCGAATAAATAATTTATCAATTCTAAATTATTCTAAAATTCCTGAAAGGCGTCAGAGTAAAATTTGAGACATAAGTAAAAAACAAATTTGTAGTTCAATGCAAACTCAATCAACTTAGAAAGTTTTAAAAACATCGTGTGGACAGTTTTTGAGAAATTTTTTTTGAATTTTCAAAATTTTGAAGCATCGCAATTACGATATTTTTCGGGTTTACGAAATTAATTTTATTTCATCGTATACTACCTAGAAAGGGCTCTTAAACAAGTGGTAGCTGATCTCGATCAGACAACTACTTTTTGAGTAAATGGGCGTTAAAATCGAGATTTTTAAAAAGCTGTAGTGGCCGCCACTTTGAAGCTAGAGAGTTCGATTTGCCTTAAGTTATTCTCTCAGATTCCGTGCTCAAATTTTCAATATTTTGTTTTGGAAAAAGACGCTACTAAAAAAATATGTCTAACTTCCGTTTCCGATTTCGGATTTTTTTTAAAAGCTTTACCAAAACTACAATTTTTGATATACCTCTTGATTTAAAATTTCATCAAAACCGGTCCAGTACTGCGACGCTCTTTTTCCCAGTTGCCTATTTGGCAACTCTGTAGTCCGGTAGTTAACTTGTATTTTGTTGTGGGCGGGATTATACGGCTGCTTATGCGTATAATCGCTGGGAAATTCTCGGGCGCCAGATTTTATATGGAGTTTACTCTCCAGAACGGCTTCGCTGTAACAGAACGGCTTAGCGAAGACCTGGGTAACTGCAGTTGAAGATGTCGGTCTCCAGGGGTCTGTTTGATGGAATGACAGCCTGCAGGTTCTTGAAGCAGCTCTATTTAACTCGGATATATTCAACAAGTCAAGTAAAACAACGTAGAATGGTTTAAATACGTCTATTACATAATATCCAATCCAAATTAATAATATACAAGCAAAGCGGATAATATTAAGGAAAAATACGGTAGCAAATACAGTAGCAAATACGGTAGCAAATACGGTAGCAAATACGGTAGCAAATACAGTAGCATATACGGTAGCAAATACGGTAGCAAATACGGTAGCAAATACGGTAGCAAAACAGTAGCAAATACGGTAGCAAAACAGTAGCAAATAAGGTAGCAATACAGTAGCCATACGGTAGCAATACATACATACGGTAGCCTGCGACGCTCTTTTCCCCAGTTGCCTATTTGGCAACTCTGTAGTCCGGTAGTTAACTTGTATTTTGTTGTGGGCGGGATTATACGGCTGCTTATGCGTATAATCGCTGGGAAATTCTCGGGCGCCAGATTTTATATGGAGTTTACTCTCCAGAACGGCTTCGCTGTAACAGAACGGCTTAGCGAAGACCTGGGTAACTGCAGTTGAAGATGTCGGTCTCCAGGGGTCTGTTTGATGGAATGACAGCCTGCAGGTTCTTGAAGCAGCTCTATTTAACTCGGATATATTCAACAAGTCAAGTAAAACAACGTAGAATGGTTTAAATACGTCTATTACATAATATCCAATCCAAATTAATAATATACAAGCAAAGCGGATAATATTAAGCAAAAATACGGTAGCAAATACAGTAGCAAATACGGTAGCAAATACGGTAGCAAATACGGTAGCAAATACAGTAGCAAATACGGTAGCAAATACGGTAGCAAAACAGTAGCAAATACGGTAGCAAAACAGTAGCAAATAAGGTAGCAATACAGTAGCCATACGGTAGCAATACATACATACGGTAGCCAATATATATACAGTAGTCACCAGTATACGGTCGGAAACGGTACCAGTTACTAAAGCAAACAAACTGTTATCTTGACACCAGGCGGACAAATTCGCCACTATGAATCACACAACAAAGCTCTCAAACAAATAGAAAAGAGAAGAGTAAACTTTGCCCAGGAATTGTTTCGCGTAGGCGAGTTAGAGAAGTGCAACCTCAGGAAATGTTGCGCATAAGGTGCACTCCGGAAAATAAAAGAGTCAGAGAGAGAAGAGGAAACTTTGCCCAGGAATTGTTTCGCGTAGGCGAGTTAGAGAAGTGCAACCTCAGGAAATGTTGCGCATAAGGTGCACTCCGGAAAACACAGTTTACAAATATACAAGAGAGAGAGAGCAATATTTGACGTTACTAGTAATGGTGTCAAAACACAGCCTGCTTACCCCAATATCCTGGATGCGGTGGTCGGTTACCTCGGTCGGAGCACTGGTGACTTGTAGAAGTGGCTGGACTGGTACTGGGCTGAAACATCGGCGAACTGAACTCGAAAATTCAAAATTTTGAATTTATAGCCAGTCGGTATGCGCCCGAAATTGAAGCGCATCCCCACTCTACGAGAGCGGGGTTGACATAGCATCTCTGCGGCTCGATCCGCAGAGATGCGGTTATCTGATTTCCGGCCGTAAATAAAATGTTTTGAAATCAAATATACATTAAAATTACAATTTTAAAATACTGAAACGGTTGTTAAATTACGGAAATTTGCACATAGTGAATACAAAGCATTAACCAACGGAATACTACTTATTTTAAATATAAAAATAAACCCTTAACGGTAACATAATATTGTAAACGGAAAACGGCATATTAACTAAATGTAAAAATTAAACAATTCTTGTAAACTCAAAGCAAATTAAATCAAAATTAGTAACGGTTCGTTACACACCCCTCCTTCTTCGGAAAGAAAAGGATTTATCCTTTTCGGCACAAAACAAAATTAACGGATATTGTTGAAACTAAAACTCACGGAACGAAATTTTTAACGTGGAACCCTTGTTCATCTCACTCGATAATGTTGCACTGCACACCCCGGTCACAACACCTGGTGATGCTGGTCGACGGTGGTGACGGTTTCGGTCCCCTCGGAATACACCAGCATGTCCTGGACATCTTCCCTACCAGACCACAGCGGGAACAGAACAAAATCCTGGGACGGCGGCATGTCTGGCGATGGTGCCCCGGTTGCCCGCATCTCCAGCACAGGTCTCCAGACCACACCGGAATGCGCTGCTGCGGAAGGTCAATGTCCATAATCCAATCGTCCTCTGGAGCATCTTCGGTGGTGGCCTCCCTGTTGATAATAGTAGTGATTGGAGCGGCGGTGCCTTCGGCTTGCAATTCGTGCACATACTGCAGAAAAGCTTCGTCGTTGAATTGGGTGAGGGTCGGAGCGGTTTCCATACTCGGGGAAGGAGTAATGTCGGTGATAACATCGGTTGCGGTTTCGGTGGCGTTATCGGCATCGGCGGTGGTGTCATTTATGGCGTCGGTCAACTCTTGGATGAGATCACAGTCGTCGAGGCTTAATACTTGATTCTCCATCTGTATCCAAAACTTGAATTATACGGTATGTCACCAAATCTCGGTTTTATTCGGTATTTACAGTATTTACAAGTTCGGAAATTAAAAAAAATTTTCTTAGAATAAATAAACTTTAATGTCGGAGAAGGTAAACTAAATCAAACTGTTAATTTTAACTAAACAAGACTTCTGTGTCGGTGAATGTTAATGCACACTAACAAAAAAAACATTTCTTTATAGGGAAAAAATGTTCACCCATTTCCCCGCCCCTGCCGTGGTATTGCACCTGTATCGGAACCGTTTCTGAGGCGGCATATTTGGTGGTCTTATCGCTTGGGCATCCTTCCGTAATTGGTAGGGCCACTCATGAAATGGCCTCTGTTGGCGGGCCATCCAGTCGATTGTTCTCTGCCTTCTTGCCTCTGCAGAAACAACTACCGGGATCCTGGAGATTTCGGTGTCTTTGGGTTCAGTGCCTTTGTCGGGCGTGGGTTTAACATTTGGGATTGTCGGTACTCGGGTGGTGGTTTCCGGTAACCGAGGTCTAGTGGCTCGCCTAACCGTCGGATCATTCTCGCTCGGTATTTGTCTTACGGTCACGGTTTGAACGGGCACCGTCCGGGGTTTCACCGCCTGGACCCCAACTCCGGAGAATCTGGCCCGCAAAGCGGCTGCGGCTCGCCTAACCGCGTTCAAGCTTGCCGTGGTCTTCCCTGGTTTCCTTACAGGAAATGATGGAACTGACTGCGGCTTTCCGGTCTTCATGATCGGTCTGTAACATGTCGGTAAATGGTCTATCGTGGAAAGTCGGTACAGATTATACATGGGCCGGTTTAAGATCTTTAATATGAACGCGGGGAACACGTTTTCCGGTTATACCTTTTAATTGATATACCACGGGTGAAAGAACTTTGGTAACGGTATAAGGACCGGAATATTTCGGAGCTAACTTGGCCGCAAATCCTTGAGCTGCGGAAGATAGGTGATGTTCTTTTTTCATCACTTTGTCACCTACATGGCACTTTCAATCTCTTCGGCGTAGGTTGTAATGGTGTCCTTGGGTAGTAAATGCTCTGGCTAAATTGACACGCACTAGCTCGAACACTTCTTGCAACTTCTTAATTCGGGTCTGATGGTTTTCAGGAATGGTATCCCCCTCAGGTTCGATATCTTCGGTCGGATCCTCTGCCCCTCGTCTGAGAGTGTTCGGTAACTCCAACTCTCTTCCAAAGTTGAGGAATGCGGGAGAAAAACCACTGGATTCATTTGGTGCGGTATTTATGGCTAGCATAAATTCGGATAAATGCTGGTCCCATTTACGGTGGTTACCTTCACAATACTGAGCAATCATGGTCTTCAGCGTTTTGTTGGTCCTTTCAACGGGGTTAGCCTGCGGTGTATACGGTGGTGTAAATCGGTGGTTGATGCCAAAATCTTTGAGAAGCTGACTGAAAGTACGGCTATTATACTGAGTTCCATTATCAGTAATGACGGTTTTCGGAGTTCCAAATCGGGTTATAATGTCCTCAAACAGAGCTTTACTTACGGCTTGTGCGGTAGCTGTACGGATAGCTCTGCACTGCACCCACTTAGTGAACCGATCTTGAAATACGGCAAGGTAACAATTACCTTTTGAAGATCTTGGTAGTGGTCCAACTAGGTCGGTACTAACGGTTTCCCACGGTTGTCGGTTGGCGGACGGTTGCATCTGTCCAGGTGTCTGCTGCTGCGATGTTTTATAGCGTTGGCAGGATAAACACTTCTTGACATATTTTGCAATCTCACGAAACATCCCCGGCCAGTAATATTGTCTGGCAATCCGGGCTATGGTTTTGGCTATCCCCATATGTCCGGCGGTTGGGACGTCGTGATTTTCTTCTAGCACCTTTTGGCGTAGAGGGGTCGGAACGCACAACTTCCATGGGTCGGTAAACTCATCGTCCTTCAGACTGTTATCGTAAAAGTGACGGTACAGTTTCTCATTTCGGATGACATAATCGGGAAAATCGGTAGGTCGCTGTGTGACTTCTTTGTACTTGCGTTGATACCAGGCGCAGTCTGGCACATTGACCACACAGTTCCGGGTCGGTTGTTTCTTCGGCATTCGGTAACGGTTCACGGGACAGGGTATCTGCAACACGGTTAAGTACTCCCTTTCGGTATTTTATTTCAAAGTCGTACTGCTGCAGAAAAACACTCCACCGGGCTAATCTTCCAGCTGGGCTCTTAATAGAATGAAGCCAGCGAAGGGACTGGTGGTCGGATACTACGGTGAAATGATAGCCCTCTAGGTACGGTCTCATCTTCTCGATTCCCCAGACGATGGCTAAACATTCTTTTTCGGTCACGGAGTAATTCTTCTCAGCTGGAGACAACGTACGGCTCGCGTAAGCGATGATCTTGTCCCCGCTGCTGGTATTCTGAGTAAGCGCGGCGCCTAACCCATGATCGGAAGCGTCGGTTTGCAGAATAAACGGTTTGTTGAAATCTGGACACGCCAGGACGGGTGCTTCGGTGAGGCTGGCTTTTAATTTTATAAAAGCTTCTTCCTGGGCGTCGTTCCAACACCAACGTTGTTGTTTACGGAGTAGCTTGGTGAGCGGAGCTACTATATTGGAGAATGACGGTACAAAACGGCGGTACCAGGAAGCCACACCCAGAAAACGTCGCAGACTTCGAACATTTCGTGGGGGCGGTATGTTATGGATGGCTTCCACCTTCTCCGGGTCGGTATGAATTCCTTGCTCACTAACGGTGTGCCCCAGGTATTTCAGGGACTTTCGGCAAAACTCACACTTTTCGGGGTTGAGCTTGAGGTTTGCTGTACGGAGACGGCGGAAAACTTCCTGCAAATTGCTCAGATGCTCTTCGAAAGTCTTCCCCAGGACAATAATGTCATCCAGGTATGCAAATGCCCTGGGTTCCATCTCTGGACCGATGATGGTGTCCAGGAGACGCTGAAACGTGGCGGGTGCTGAATGAAGACCAAACGGCATTACACGGAACTGGAACAATCCTCTTCCCCCAACGGTAAAGGCTGTAATCGGTTTGCTGTGCTCGGTCAACGGTATTTGCCAGTAGCCTTGTTTGAGGTCAATACTGGAAATATAACGGGCTTGTCTCAGTTTGTCCAAGATAGCATTAATGTACGGGAGCGGATAGGCATCTTTCATGGATACCTCGTTAACTTTACGGAAGTCGATACAGAACCTCGGCTTTCCATCCTTCTTCTGAACCATAACTATGGGAGAACTCCATGGACTGCTTGACGGTTCAATGACCCCTTCTTGGAGCATTCGGTCTACTTCGATGTTGATGATTTCTTGCATTCGGGGATTCTGTGGTCGGTAACGCTGTTTAATCGGTGTGCGGTGCATTAAACGGATTTGATGCTCCACATTCTTGGTGGTACCCTTAATACCTTCAAACAAGGGTAACTCGGTGTCTAGGAAGTTGTTGAGCTGTTGTACTTCTCTCTCGGTTAGACTAGCCAGTGAAGTTGATGCTTCTTGTACCATCCCTACGGATACGGCATCCTTCTTCTTGATGGACACAATGCGGTTTTCCAGAAATACATTGCCGGTAGTTAGGTTAATGTGGAAATTCATGGACTGCAGAAAATCCATCCCTAACAAGATGTCGGACACCATGCCGGGTATGTAATTGAACTGGTGTGTCTTGTTCTGGCGGTCTATCTGAAGTGGAACAGCAAAGGCTCCTTGTACACGGACGGTTTGACCATTTAATACGGTAGCGTTTCGGGTAAGGGGCGGTTGTTCGGTTATCTGCAACTTCTTGCAAATGTCAGCTACTTGTGGGCCAATGTAGGACAGTACGGCACCGGTATCCACAAGTGCAGAAAATGTTCGGTTGGCTATTAGGACGGGCAGGTACGGACGGTTATCCCCTGGTAGGGAGGCGGTATTTGTCGGGAGCGGTTCAGGCCTCCTTACTGAGTGGCTCCGTTTGCGTTTCCCGGCTGTCGGCATTTACAGTCCCGGGACATAACTCCTCGTGTACCACACCTGGAGCAGAAGAGGACCCTTTTGTTGGTACATTGTTGCCGGTAATGACCGGTTTGGCCGCAATGCCAGCATACTGCGGGACTGCTCTTACTCGTTTGGTTACTTGTGGTCGGTACTTCTTTGGAAGCGGTAGCATACTGATTGTTCTTCCATACGGGTTTCGGATTGGTTCTCGGATAAGTCGGAACGGCTGCTACTACTGGTGTTGGTGGTGTGCTAGATCGGGTAGCTGCAATCAATGGAACGGGCTTGCGGATGTCTTCGTATTCTTTGACTGCAGCTAACAGTTGGTCTACGGAATGGCATGTGGATCGGTGTATAAATAAACGGTAGTCGGGGAGTAAATTGCGATGTAACCAGAATAATTCTTGGTCCGGTGACATCGCTCCATGTCTTCTGATCAGGGTTTGCAAGTCGATGATGTAACTCACCGCTGTTTCATGCTTCTGCTGTACCCGCTGGCTGATCTGGGCTTCCAGGTTAATCAGGTAGTCGGCAGGTAGGTAGAAGGCTCGGAAGTCATGAAGGAGATCGCTCCAACATCTCCAACGCTTCTGGTTATTTCGGTACCACAGCAGAGCGGTGCCGGTAAATATCTCCGGTAGCACTGGTAACAATCGTTCTGCCTGTATGTTGTAGCGCAGGCAGATCTCGTCAAGTCGTTCCAAGAACGCTACGGGGTCGGTGCTTCCATCAAATGTCACATTCCATTTGTGGACATTCAAATTATCGGTCCGGGGTGGTTGGGTCGGGGTTGGTACGGTCACTGGTGGCGGTGCTTGGTACACCGGGAAAGCTGTAGGAATATAATACGGCATACCTGCGGCAGCGCTGGTTACAGTTGTACGGGTGTTCAAATAATCCTGAGGTACGGATGCCGATGCTGATAACGGTGGTTGATACGGTGTAAATGACCTCGGAAAGTGATACGGTATACCAGCGGTTGTGCTGGTCGTGGCGGTTGACGTCTGGGTATACAGGGTGCTTACGGTCGTAGAAGTCGGTGCGGACATCACGGGTACCTTCCACTGAAATGGATCCTCTATGCTAGTAGCTGTATAGCATACGGTCGTTGTTGGGGTTGCTGGTGGATCGGTCACTAGTGGGGCGGTTGGTCCTTCTCGTATGAACTGAACCAGGCGACGTCTCAATACCTCCGTCGTACCTTCTGGTGACAAACGGAACTTGGTGGCTTCCTCCACTAGTTGTGCCTTCTTAAGGCGGTACACCCAGCTAACCCGGCCATCGGTGAAGTCGAAATTTCTACCTGGATCGGCGTCATCTTCGACTGGGTTGTTCTCCAGGTCGGACTTCTCAGAATCGGTCATAGTTGCGGTGTTCACTTGTTGATATACCTGCTGGAACGGAAATGCCCTCCAAGTCACGTTACGGGACGGTTCTTCTTTGGGATTGACTGGACAAACGCGGTCCCTGCTCGGGCGCCAAATTTGCGACGCTCTTTTCCCCAGTTGCCTATTTGGCAACTCTGTAGTCCGGTAGTTAACTTGTATTTTGTTGTGGGCGGGATTATACGGCTGCTTATGCGTATAATCGCTGGGAAATTCTCGGGCGCCAGATTTTATATGGAGTTTACTCTCCAGAACGGCTTCGCTGTAACAGAACGGCTTAGCGAAGACCTGGGTAACTGCAGTTGAAGATGTCGGTCTCCAGGGGTCTGTTTGATGGAATGACAGCCTGCAGGTTCTTGAAGCAGCTCTATTTAACTCGGATATATTCAACAAGTCAAGTAAAACAACGTAGAATGGTTTAAATACGTCTATTACATAATATCCAATCCAAATTAATAATATACAAGCAAAGCGGATAATATTAAGCAAAAATACGGTAGCAAATACAGTAGCAAATACGGTAGCAAATACGGTAGCAAATACGGTAGCAAATACAGTAGCAAATACGGTAGCAAATACGGTAGCAAAACAGTAGCAAATACGGTAGCAAAACAGTAGCAAATAAGGTAGCAATACAGTAGCCATACGGTAGCAATACATACATACGGTAGCCAATATATATACAGTAGTCACCAGTATACGGTCGGAAACGGTACCAGTTACTAAAGCAAACAAACTGTTATCTTGACACCAGGCGGACAAATTCGCCACTATGAATCACACAACAAAGCTCTCAAACAAATAGAAAAGAGAAGAGTAAACTTTGCCCAGGAATTGTTTCGCGTAGGCGAGTTAGAGAAGTGCAACCTCAGGAAATGTTGCGCATAAGGTGCACTCCGGAAAATAAAAGAGTCAGAGAGAGAAGAGGAAACTTTGCCCAGGAATTGTTTCGCGTAGGCGAGTTAGAGAAGTGCAACCTCAGGAAATGTTGCGCATAAGGTGCACTCCGGAAAACACAGTTTACAAATATACAAGAGAGAGAGAGCAATATTTGACGTTACTAGTAATGGTGTCAAAACACAGCCTGCTTACCCCAATATCCTGGATGCGGTGGTCGGTTACCTCGGTCGGAGCACTGGTGACTTGTAGAAGTGGCTGGACTGGTACTGGGCTGAAACATCGGCGAACTGAACTCGAAAATTCAAAATTTTGAATTTATAGCCAGTCGGTATGCGCCCGAAATTGAAGCGCATCCCCACTCTACGAGAGCGGGGTTGACATAGCATCTCTGCGGCTCGATCCGCAGAGATGCGGTTATCTGATTTCCGGCCGTAAATAAAATGTTTTGAAATCAAATATACATTAAAATTACAATTTTAAAATACTGAAACGGTTGTTAAATTACGGAAATTTGCACATAGTGAATACAAAGCATTAACCAACGGAATACTACTTATTTTAAATATAAAAATAAACCCTTAACGGTAACATAATATTGTAAACGGAAAACGGCATATTAACTAAATGTAAAAATTAAACAATTCTTGTAAACTCAAAGCAAATTAAATCAAAATTAGTAACGGTTCGTTACAAGCCAATATATATACAGTAGTCACCAGTATACGGTCGGAAACGGTACCAGTTACTAAAGCAAACAAACTGTTATCTTGACACCAGGCGGACAAATTCGCCACTACGGAATTACACAACAAAGCTCTCAAACAAATAGAAAAGAGAAGAGTAAACTTTGCCCAGGATTTTCGCATAGGCGAGTTAG